>CM070516.1:28454989-28838313 GCA_036346375.1 Guadua angustifolia | reverse complement strand
ATGGCCGACGCGGACGCTCGCTCCTTAACGCGAAGCCAAAACCGACTCGGCTAAGAAAAGGCGCCTCCAGAGGAGACCGGACTAATCCGGAACACGCGTAAACAACGCGCGCATCGCCGTCGCCCGTCCGAATCCGCCTTCTTGCGCGATAAGAAAGGAAAAGGCCAACCGCGTCGGCAACGGCAACGGCAGCGCGAGCTATATATATGTCCAGCACCACCACCTCGCCGTGGACGCACAGGTAATTCTCGCAAGATCGCTTTTGCTTCCGGGAAGCAAACGCCGGCGTCGTAAGAAAGCTAGCGCAAGCGCAAGCGCAGGGAAGGAAGGGGAGGAAGGAGCGGCGATGGCGCGGCGGGGCACGGAGGCGTTCCCAGACCTGGGCGCGCACTGCGACAGGGAGGACTGCAACCAGCTCGACTTCCTGCCGTTCGACTGCGACGGCTGCGGCAAGGTGTTCTGCGCGGAGCACCGGACGTACAGGGACCACGGCTGCGCGCGGGTGGCCGACCAGGGCAGCACCGTCGTGGTATGCGACGCCTGCGGCGACGCCATCGAGCGCAAAGCCGGGGAGACGGACGGCGACATCCTGGAGGCGCACGCGCGGTCGCGGCGCTGCGACCCGGCCAGGAAGCGCAAGCCGCGGTGCCCCGTGCGGCGGTGCAAGGAGACGCTTACTTTCTCCAACACCAGCGACTGCAAGGGATGCGGCCAGAAGGTGTGCCTCAAGCACCGGTTCCCCGCCGCGCACGAATGCACGGGCGTGTCGCCGGCGGGGGCCGCCGCCGCGAGGAGGGCCGGACAGTGCGGGCGCGACGCTTTGAAGAAGGAGGGCGGCGGCGGGTGGGCCCTCCCGCAGTCGCTCCGGAACTTCAAGATATTCTGAGGTGCGGCGTCGCGAGATGAGCTCAACTAAGCTGCATGTATATTGCCAAGGCCGCCGGGCGCGCGCTGCGGGGTTTCTTCTTGGGACGGAGGAGCGTGCAAGAAAGTGGAACAAAACAGAGTGTGCAGTTGGGACACGTACTCCGAGGGAGGATTGTTTTGATTTGTTGCCGAAAATTTCTCTGTGTAATTGCTTGGTGTATTGAAATATGACGAATTATTTCAAAGAGTAAGACCGATAAATTCAATCAATAGTTCACGTACATGTTGGTCTGCCTGCATGGAAAATTCAGAGAAAAAAAGGAGAGGAGGGTGAATCATGCATTGCCCATGGTAAAGGTCTAGCCGTCGATGAGCTATGAAAACAAGTAGCGTGCTCAGGAATGAGTGTCCTGAACAGCCCAAAAAACCGAGGTTTGACTTCAACCAATTGCTATACGTACGGGAACGCAATGGTTTTTCCGTTTTTCCTTCTTGGAAACAGGCCGATTGGCCTGCACAAGCAATTGCGCGTAGATCCAAGTACAAGGGGCGGCGATTCAGGCTTTGGTGGTGTTGCTAGACGAAATGAAGCCCATGATTCCGAATCAGGTTGCTGAAGGACAATTCAGAGAAGGAACGGCTGAAGATTACCGAAAATCTTTCGTTATGAAGATCCATGGGATCTGGTAGAAGGTTTAGGAATTACGATGAATGGAGAGTCCTGATTTACTGATGACGAATTGGTTTGATCTAACGGCATGAATAGGAATTAGTAATTACTGTTTAGCGTAAGGGGAGTAGTTAGTTTTGCCGGCTGTAATTTCATTTACCTTCTGTAAGCTATGGAGCCTTCTTAAGGAATAAGGAGGTTGGAGTTGTCTGAGATAATCATCGAAGAATTGGAATGAAAGTTCTGCTGTTCCTCCGTATTATTTTTCCCTTCCCATTTGCCTTCTCTATTTGATTTGTTTTAGTCCGTATACCAGTCCCTTTTCAAGTCGGATAACATGAGTTTCTTGACAGATTAGTATCAGAGCCAGGCAATCCTCGGCAGCAATTGTCCTGTGGAGAGATAGGTTGGAGAGGATTCCAAATACTCTCTGTAATATCCCTAGTCCCTTGGATAGGAGTGAAGATGCCGAAAGGAACAAAACTCGGAGCTGTTGGGGAAGAATTAGAGTCCCAGTTGGAGGTGGAAGTAGAGGAAATCAGGGGTAAGATCACTCAGATGCATCAACAAAATCAACAGATGGGGGAGAGTATCAAACAGATGCAAATCCAAATACAAGAGAATAGTAATCAGATGCAGAAGTAGATGGAGGCGTTCACGGGGTTATTAAGGGCTAAAGAAGTTCACGAGGAACAGCAAGGGGGAAGAAAAGAGCCAATGATCAATGAAGGAGCGGGAAGTCACCTAGGGCTTAATCGAGGAGATTCACCGGTTGCTGCAGATCAAATGGGCGGAACTCCTGCAAGTGGGTACTCTTATGCTACTAGAGGAAGAAGAGTTGAGCTAAGCCAGTTTCCTAATGTTTCAGTTATGGCAGCCACTATACCACAAGAACCAAGGAATTACAGCGAAGCAATTTTGATGCAGATGAGTTCAGTACCTCCAACAATACCAGCACTTCCGATTCAAACTCTTTGGCTTATTTCTCGATACTCTAGTGGAAGTAATTTTGTACCACAGTGTGCGACAGCCACTCCCATTAATGCACTGCCATATGGGGTGCGACAACCTCACCTAGCTCGAGACCTCAGTGCACAAGAGGTGGTCAAGTGCCTCCAGCTCAGCGCTTCTGCCGGAGCCCAGGCCGAGTGATCTGCATGCCCAGGTCACCTCGAATGTAGCTTGGTAAGCACATTTTTTTTTTGAAAAGACGGCAGGAGCTCTGCTATACATTAAAGAAAAAGGTAACCAAACAACAGAGTCATACAACAGGTCAACTAGACCCCAACTGAACCCAACTGTTGAAAGCAAAAATTACACAAACTGAAATCTAGAGCCGGGACTGGAGGGAGACTCAAACCGCCAACCCCCCCTCGCTTGGTAAGCACATGTCAATAGTGGAATTAGTGCTAAAGGATGTATTACTTAAGTAATTGTGCTATGTCCTATGGTTGTAGAAAGAAACGAAACAAAGATGTAGATCATTGGGTCTTAGTAGTATACAAAATGAAAAGTATATAAAAAAAGTATACAAACGTTTACCAACCATCTCTACCAGGTTGGAGACGAACGCAAAGCTGAGTGAACACTACTAATGATGTATAAAGATTAAAGCAAAATTATACACAGAAATGTATATATATATATATATATATATATATATATCTATGAGTATTATCCATAGTAACAACGCGGTCAATTATTACTAAAATCAACCCAGATGCTATAGTCCGCTCTCTCAGTCCCCCAAAACTCCCTTGCTTCTTCATGCTGTCCCAATTTGTAAGACCACATGTTGGTGCCATAGGCGTCACCGTCCTGGACCATAATGGTCTCTGCGCATCGAGACTTTGGCACGAAGGCGAATTCTCCATCACGGCGAACGAGGTCAACACGGACGGTCTCAGGCCAATCGTAGAACCTCGGGAGGAAGACCTTGTTCTGCATCCACTTAACACTAGTCTTCTTCATCAACGTCGTGAGCGTGCCAGCGAACAATGCCCGCCCTTGCAGGCTCTCCAACTTCACCCACTCCATCGTCCGCTCGTTGAGCTTGACGACGTGGACTGGAGTCCCGCGGTGGCCGATGAGGACGGCCATCAGCTCGCCTTGGTCGGACTCGACCAGGTAACTGTCCTCGCATTCGAGCCCGGCTCTTGGGCTTTCGAGAATTACAAATCCTTCCTCATGCCTGCACTCGTCGTAGACTGCCAGCCTCCGCCTTCCCCAAGCAGGTAGAGCAAGCCGTTGTGGAGGACCGGTTGGAGACCGGCGACGCTGAAGCTGTGTCCCGTTAGGGTCCAAATGATCCGTGATGTCCCAGACGGGCCACCTGCCGTCACTGTGTTGGGTCGAACGGGCTATCTCCAGCGAGACAACCGCGAGACGCCGAACATCTCTCGCGCACCGTCATAGACGATGAAGTTGAAATTGGGACGAAGCGTCGATGGCAGCTCGTAGATGGCGCCGCCAGAGTTGGGCGCCGAGGATCATGCTCGGCAGCGTAGCATCGTGCTCTCGGTGGCGCAGCAGATCTTGGCGCCGGCGCTTCAGCGCCTCGCCGATCTCCAAGTTCTTGTGGAAGTATGGGCTGTAGTAGCGGATGTTGGTCGAGCCGACGCCGACGGCGTTGAGCAGAGGGGCGTGAGCCACGCCGTAGAACGGAAAAAGGCGGAGCGCCGGTGCTTGCACACCGAGGCGAAAGGACGTGGCTCGACCACCAAGATGCTTCAGATCTCGACTAGTATGCCCTCCGGAGAGACGACCATCCCGTTCTTGCGATGTAGGCGCGCCCAGTGTCCGAACGCCTCGTTCCTGCCGCGCCATCGCCGCTCCTTCCTCCCTTCCTTCCCTGCGCTTGCTTAGCTTTCTTCTGACGACGCGCTTGCTTCCCGAAGCAAAAGCGATCTTGCGAGAATTACTTGTGCGTCCACGGCGAGGTTGTCATATCCCGTGGCTAAACAAATGATCGCTAAGGCGTGAGATCGAAGTCCCTTTGCTACCGAACAATCGGAGCGTGAGGTAGATAGCAATCACAGGAAGAAATGCAAACGCAAGAACAGAGAAGCAACGAAGAAAGGGAAAGAACAGAGAGGAGTTGAAGATAAGTTCTGATATCTTTTCTCTTCTTTCCTTTCGCACAACAGAGTTATTGGCTATATAAACCTCATCGACCAGTGGGCCCTTAGTCATTACATTACCGCCTCGAGTTCTTGCTTGTCCTCAAGCAACATCAGATCTCAACCTGGTGGCCCTTCCAGACGCAACGCCGCACCATGAAGTCCCAAATGTCGATCCCAATAGCACATCGTGGAAAGATGGTCGTGCTTGACCTTCCTCGGCGGTTTCACCATCTCGATGCCACAAAGTAGAGTTGCTCACCATCTTAACTGGCATAAGAAGAACTCCTATAATTCCGGGATCCCATTGCACATCAAGCCCAATTTCAAGTATTATTGACTGTCATCCTCCCAGTGTTCTTTGCCAGCATATATTTCTCACAAAGGCAAACAACATCCTTCCTAGCATCCACATTTATGCTTGAATTTACCATCAAACTTAGCCGTGAGATTGCACTTGGAAGATCACCACCAAGAAGTCGAATAACAGTCGGAAGCATTTCATCAAAAATAAACTGGTTCAGTCTCTCATCCTTAGTAACAACTGCAAGCCGGATTAAAACATGACAAAAGGGCATTGCTTTCTTCGCTGCTTGATAATCCACCAGACAAAAGGGCATTGCTTAGTAACCTTAGCCCACGGTATGGAACACACCATTGCTTGCCGACGTGACAGAGCGCGCCAGGAGCGGGCCCTTCTCCAAGCGCGCCAGGAGGAGGAGGCGGAGGCGGAGGCAGCAGCCGAGGCCCATCTCCAAGCGCGCCAGGAGGCGGAGATCTAAGGTCAAATCACTATCCTTCCTTAAGCAAAACGAAACAAGGATGATTCAATTAATACATCCATTCAACAAACCATACATGTTGCGTTGATTTATTAAATGTTTGGATTGAAGCAAAGAACTGGGAAGCTAATAGCATAAAATCAAGAATACTATGGATCTCTGCTTGCTAAGTTCTTTTGGTCCATGTTATGTTGTTGTTATACAAGTCCAAGCTAATAAGGTTCTTCAGACCTCAAAGTTCAATAATGATCAATGCAGTTTGGGGGATTATCAGAAGACCAAAACATAGAAGACCAAAACATATATTATATAACAAAATGACGCTAAATGTAACTAGGCAAAATATATCTTATATTCTGGAAAAGAAACAGCATCAATGTGTAGATTGTAGATGCTAAAGGACCAGGTGTCCCAGTTCAGTACTTAAGAAAGTATCCCAATTCAGTTCACAGGAATTGTAGATGCTCAAGATGTACAAGTAATCTTCCTGAAATTCATTGCTGTAGTCAAGTTCGGTTTACCAATTGCATGCTCAGCACGGAAGATCTTAATATGTACTGATAATTGAATAATGCAAATTTGATTCAATCCTGTGCTCTTTTTGCTACAACAACAATTCTCTGCACTAATGTAAAAACCATACATTACTAGTTAGTAGTTATGCTCATGTGGTTGCCTTCATTGCCCCTAAACTTAAATGATGGAATAATTACGACTTGTTTCTTTCTTTCTGTAGATAATGCATTCCGTAATGCAATTCTAGCATAACAGATATTTAAGATTTACAGTAAATGATTTAAGTATAGAAAAAAAAGAAATACATGCCTTCATGCCCATGTTTCCCATGGAATCTACACAATATTTCTAAATTTTTATGTTTATTAGGCCCTTCGGCCACTCAATCCATGTTTAATCAATGTTAATTATTAATATATATGTATGTCCACGTGTATGATGTCGACAGTAACTATGTTTGCACCACACCTTGCTAATCCTCTTATATTTGTGATTACGAACTACACACCTAGCGGCCACCATACTACCAATTGTTGCCTCATGCCATACGACGCGCGATCCACATCGCCCCTCGCTCCGCCCTCGCCCAAAGCATGTGCCGCCATGCACTCTCGCTCGCTCTGCCTGCTTTGTTGAGCACGTCTGCCCTGGTCCTGGGGCCAAACTCATGGGCCCTTACGCAGTGTGGTGCCACGATACGCATCTAGTAACCGTAAACCAGAGCCCGGAGATTGTCATCCACGTTAGAGACAAGTTTGGAGGAGGCGATCTGAAGCTGACTATCAACCAACTTTAGTCTTGGACTCACCGACTATTAATTCGTAGTAAGAACATGACAGCACCATCATAACACTGGCAGCCCATGTACCCAACCAAACCTACTCCTGACACTAGCATCTCAAATGCAAACAGTGCTTAGAAATAGGTTAAATGCAAATAGTACTTAAAATAGGCTTAAAAGTACAAAAAGTATGCCATATCATCAAACACATATTCAAGAACCTAGTCAACTTACCCTCTAATGCAAGCACATGATTTGATAAGTGACTATATGCTCCTGCAAACTCACAAGCATCAACGCTTACTAAGCATGATGCTTAGGTTTTAGTCAGTGGCGGAGCCGGATTTCGCACACCTCGGACAAAAACTAAGCGGCTATAACTAATGCCAAACACTATGGACATTGAGGTATAACAAAAGTACAGCACAAATACACATTAAAAATAAATTTGAACTCCATGCTTAATATTTCAACAAAATAGATAAAATGCGTCAAAACAATATGGCGTAATGGAGCGGTACAAAAGTTCATACCTAGTTAACGAAGGTTTGGTGCATCTGAGCCCAATCATATCTTCATCAATAATAGTACATAAACCTGAATCTGCAAAAGATGAAATTGCACATACAAATTAGGCACACAAAACTACAAAGCTAACTACCGAGGCAAATTGCAAAACAAGAATGTAACGTACCACTATCACGAAGACCACAATTATTTATCTTTGGCTAGCTCATAAGGCAGCTATGCACATCTAACTGATTCATTATTCCGGCCAATCAGTCTGGCTCAAGTGACTACACAAACAAGGCAGCTGTGAATTAAAATCAATTGCCAAAAAAGGGGGGCAGATGACAAAATTAAAGGTGAAGCATGCATCAATCTCCGCTTTGCAATTCATAAAATCAAAACTGTGACTAGACTAGCAACAATGAAATTGAACTAAATAATAAGCACACACAACAAATTAAGCGAAGTGAAATACTAGCAAATAAGCAGCTTCCTCACACATACTCAACCAAAACAGTACACTAGCTAAGTGATAGTAGTAACACAGTGTCTTCGAACAGCACAAAATTAACCATAAGATTGCATCGATCCCACAGGGTCAGAGCTTACTGCTAGTTCAGGCAAAGCAAATCCAACCCACAGGGTTAGAGCTTACTGCAAATTCATTAAGCTTGCAAGTAACAACAATTAAACAATGGATCGAGGAGGCAATTAAAGAACTATTTGGACAAACAATAAAAGAACAAAAGAGATGCCATTAATTCACACGCACAAATTATTTCCTCCCTAGCCGATCGAACGCCATGATAGAATAGAACTAAATCCGAAACAGCGCATCCTCAAATCCAGTTCATATTAATGTCTAGTAAGTCGACAAAATAAGAAGCCTAATTGATGATCCTAGCATGTACCCTATCCAACCCTCAAACAAATGCAAGAAAGAATCCTACATATCCAACCCTCGGATCAAAAGGAAAGTTTGATTTTTTACTTCAGTGCGGCCAATGAACCAGTCGGATCTGCTCTGTTAGGGCTAAGACGATCGAATAAGGCGATAAGGCAACATGGAGAATGCGATTAGTTGCTAAATCGCCCCACCGACCCACAAAACATACGCAGCTAGGCCAACTCAGAGACCTATCGCGCTACTTAAGAGTAAGCCACACATTCAGGGTAAAAGGGAAAGCTTTTCGAGAGGAACAAACACAGCGCGGTAGATCCGTCGTAGATGACGGAGGAGAAGTAGAAGGAGATGATCACCTGACTCACCTCGGCTCGAGATCCGGGAGGACCGGGAGGGAGGAGGCCTCAGCTTGCGGCGGCAGCGATTCTCCGCAGCAGTTGCTGGCCATGGTCCGATCCGGTCAACCCTCCTCGCGGTGGCGGGGCGCGGGGCGGGGCGCGGCGACGGCGGGCGGGAGCGGCGGCTAGCGCTCCAGCCACCAGGCCCAGCGGCTACCAGCCTACCAGGGCTCCAGCCTCCAGGCTCTAGCAACGGGGCACGGCGATGGCAGCGGCCGACGGGCGGGGGCGGTGTGACGAGCGGCTGCTGGCCGCTGCCCGCTGGGGCCTGCGTGAAGAGGCGAGTGACTAGGGCGTCATCTCTGGCCTCCTAGACTCCTAGTCCTGGGATAAGGCTGCTGTTGGGCCGTGGCCCGTGGGGCGTGGTGCAGGCACTACTAGGGCCTTGGGCCCTGTTTTAGTTGGGCTGCATAGCCTCACTAATATCTGGGTCAGGCCTCCGTTTCAGCACCTTACCGACATGTATGTTATCTTGAACATACTTAGGTCTGCTTTAGTAAATTTCTCTCGATTCTCGATTCTCTGTTAGAAGTGATTCTCCGAGAAGTGATTCTGTCGCTGAAAGTGATTCTTCAGCTAATCCATAGGATAAACTCTATGGAGAACCGACTCTTTGTTGGGAGTGAATAAGAGAAGCATTTTTTCACTCTCCCAAATTTCTAGTTCATTTCTGAGAATCACTTCACTGAATCACCTCGGAGCGATTATCGAAAATGCTGCTTAAGTGAGCTCCACAGATTCACTCCATGAAGCCGGGAGCGAGAGCTCTACCAAACAGGCTTTAGGGTGTGTTTGGTAGGATTTAGGGCATGTTTGGTAGAGCTTGATTCAGCTTCACTTTGAAATCAAACTTGTAGGCTAAAATAAAATGAATTAAGTTTATATTTTGGTCTAAAATGTAAACAAAATGATCTATCTAAACACTCTTAATGTACTCATGACAAACTTCACGAATTTGGTGAAGCTTAAAATTTTAGCTTCACCAGATTCACGAATCTAGAGAAGTGAATCCCCGCCAAACACACCCTTAGTTTCTCCGGCCAGGAGTCTGTGGAGCTGAAATTTCTAGTTTCACCAGATTCATGAAGCTGAAGCTTTGAGTACATTAAGAGTGTTTAGATAGATCATCTTGTTCACATTTTAGACCAAAAATATGAACTTAATTTACTTTATTTTAGCCTACAAGTTTCAGATTTCAGGTGAAGTTGGAATCTGGAGCTCTACCAAACAGGCCCTTAGATATGCCTTGGCGAGTAATCAACGGCTAATGGAAAAACGAGCTAGTAGAATGTTGGCCGAGATCCGAGCGTAGAATAGAATAAAATGAATTAAGTATATATTTTTGGTCTAAAATATAAACAAGATGACCCATCTAAACACTCTTAATATACCCACAGATTCAGCTTCATAAATTTCTGGAGCTAGAAATACCTGCTCAAAATCAACTCTCTGATTTTGGTGGAATTGAAGATATACTAAACACCCCCTTAGATGGGGGTGGGGGAAGTAGCTTATTAGTGGTGCTTCCTTACCCATGAGGCCATGGTAGAGGAGGGTGGATGAAAACAACGGGGCGGCCAAGTGTTGAGTTAGGTTGGGGCAAGGACATGAAATAAAATTTCGACAAAATTTCATGAGATCTTGGTGTAATCTCGAATTTCGGCCGTGAACGAGATTCAACATCCTGGGTAAATGAAAAAAATCAAAAATTTTAAAACGCTATAATATTTTTGGAAATCTTGCACGAAATTTCAATAATTTCACCGAGATTTTGGTTATTTTGACTGGATTTCAGATATGTTGGACGGTTTGGAGTGTTTTTCGATCGGATTTGGCATCAATTTTTTTTGTATAGAATTGTGATGCCTTTTTAGGAGGAATACATGTGATAAAACCAAATATTCTTGATAGCTCAATTGGTCAGAGGCTCAGTGCACCCAACTAGAGGTCTCCAATTCGAGTCTCAATGGGAGCTTATTTTTGTGTACTCTCCTCCGAGAAGAAGCCATCGCCGGCCGTGGCGAGCAAGCGCGGCCTCGCGGCGGGAGAGAGGAGGTGCTAGGGTGGCGAGAGGTGAGGAGTGGAAGCGACATGTGGCGGAGGAGGTGCAAGGTCATCACGATGGCGTGGTGGGGATGGACTCACGGGTGTTCCCCTTGGGTTGAGTCGTTGACAAGTTGAGAAGACTTGAGACAACTAGTTTTCACTCAGGTCCTCGTGAATATCTCGATGTACACATACGGTCCACTCCTTAGAACTTTAGCTAAGCGTGCGTTTTGTACGTATTAGTCGAATGTTCGTGTTTTCCTATAGATAAAATAATATTATTCAGTAGCTAATGTGTTGTCTTTAGATTTATGCTCTTATCCTTCATGTCGTTTTAGGTTCTAGCAATTGCATTTCATTTCTGTTTCAAAGGAAGACACGGGCTTTCGTTATTTGATCACGAGATAGTTTTCTTCTAGACAGCAAGTCGAGAGTTATTCATTATTGATCATGGAAAATAGGGTTACAACTTTTGATACAACGGAAGAAACCTATTGATTTCACGATGTTAGGGTTTGTAGATCAAGCACACGCACAAAAAGGACACAAAGATTTTACGTGGAAAACCCTTGCGGGAAAAAACCACATGAGACACAATGCACTATTTTGGTTCAAGAATTACAAGTACATGGGGTGGCATTATATAGCCGGTTATGAATCCGAGATTAGGAAGGAGTCCAAGTCTAGGAAGATATGATTTTGAGGAATCCGAGTTTATCTCTAACAAACCTCCCCTTGACTCAAAATCCATAATGAAGTGTCTCCATGAAACCCCGAAGGGCAATTAAGCACCTTGAATGCCAACCAAGTCAAGACAATGCTTGAACTTAGTATTTGAAAGTGTCTTGGTCAGCATGTCTGCAGGATTATCATTTGTATAAACCTTTCCCACAACAATTTGTCCTTTAGTGACAACATCCGGAATAAAGTGGTACTTGATATCAATGTGCTTGGTCTTGGCATGATACGTATCATTCTTGGTCAAATAAATAGCACTCGCTATCACAATAAACGATGAAGAGTATTCTGCTTAATGCCAAGTTCGTAAACCGCACTCAAACCAAATAGCTTCCTTAACACCTTCAAGAGTCAAACATATTCCACTTCAAGAGTAGAAAGAGCGCAATAGGTCAGAAGGATGCTTTCCAACCGATCAGAGAACCACATAATGAGAAGATATATCCGTAAATTGACCTTCTTTATCAAGATCACCAAAGATAATCAATCGATAAACCCAAGAACATCATTTGTTTTCACTTTATTCTTATCAAATATCAAGCTAAAATCAGAAGTGCCTTTCAAATAACAAAGAATCCACTTAACTGCATTCCAATGCTCTTTGCCAGGATTGTGCATAAATCTGCTAACAACGCTAACAGAATGAGCTAAATCTAGTCTGGTGCAAATCATAGCATACATGAGATTACCAACTATACTAGAATAAGGAATACGAGACATATAGTCATTGTCTTCTTCATTAATAGGACACTGACTTGAAGATAACTTAAAGTGTGAGGCAAAAGGTGTAGAAACAGGTTTGCAATTACTGAGATTAAATCTGTCAAGTACCTTCTCAATGTAATTTTTCTGAGATAGAAATAATGTACCAGCTTTACGATCACGTTGAATTTCCATCCCAAGAATTTTCTTAGCTGGACCAAGGTCTTTCATCTCAAACTCATGACTAAGTTGAGCCTTCAACTGTTTAATCGATGACTGTCATAAGAAGCAATGAGCATATCATCAACATAGAGCAACAAATAAACAAATGAGTCATTTGAAAACTGCTTGAAGTAAACACAGTTATCATAATTGCTGCGAGAATATCACAGTGCAATCATAAAGGAATCAATCCTTTTATACCACCGCCTAGGAGCTTGTTTAAGGCCATAGAGACTTTTTCAAATGAAAACTAAATCCTCTTTTCCAGAGTAGCGAAACCCTCAAAGTTGTGTCATAAAATCTCTTCTTCTAAATCTCCATGCAAGAAGGCGGTTTAACATCAAGTTGCTCTAATTCCAAGTCAAATAAAGCAACAAAAGCAAGCATAACCCTAATGGAAGAGTGGCGCAACAGAGAAAAACTTCATTGAAGTCAATACCTTCTCTTTGCTCAAAACCTTTTACCACTAAACGGGCTTTCCATCTTGCAGGTTCAACTCCAGAAATACCATCCTTCTTCTTGTAAATCCATTTGCACTTTAAAGGTTCCTTGCCTTTTGGAAGCTTAACCAAATCCCATGTATTGTTTTTATGAAGGCTCAAAATTTCTTCATTCATAACTGTCAACCACTTAGAAGAATTTTCACATGAGATAGCTTCAGAATATGAAGAAGGTTCAAAAGTATCACAAATATCTTGTGCAGCAAGAAGAGCATAACAGGCCATATCATCAGTGTCACGATATCTAGCAAGTAATTGAATATTTCTTCTTGGTCCATCTCGAGCAATACAATCATCATTAGTACTAGGAGACGCAGAAACTGGTTGTGACGAAGAACCACTAGGTGCTGAAATTGGTTGTGAAGAAGAACCACTAGAAGAATCATTATCAACTGTGGGTAAAACTACCTCAAATTCTGTATTTCTTTCAGAAACTTGAAGTTTCAGATTCATTTGTGGATGAACAACCATCACCGCTCATTACCGGTGAAAGTAAAGCATCTTCATGAAAAGTAACATCACGACTAATGATTAATTTGCGTAGAATCGAAACACCATAAATGATATCCTTTGACACCGCACCCATATCCAACAAATATGCATTTTCTTGCTCTAGGCTCTAATTTTCCATCATTGACATGAGCATAAGCGGACAACCAAAAATCTCAAATTAGAGTAATCAACTGGTTTACTCGACCAAACCTCTTCTCGAATTTTAAAGTCAATGGCTGAATTTGGAGAGCGATTAATCAAATAAGATGTCAGAGAAAGCAGTCTCAAATTTCAAAAGCACGCTTATTCCATAAACTCGCATTTGAAAGCATGCAACGGGCTCTTTCGGAAGAGTGTGATTCATTCGCTCTGCCACACCATTCTCACGAGGTTTATCTCGAATACCAAATGTCTTGCAATACCATGATTAGCACAAAAATTATCAAACTCACCACTACAAAATTCCAATCCATTGTCAGTTCTAAGTTTCTTGATTTTTCTGCCAGTTTGATTTTCAACCAAGACTTTCCACTTCTTGTTACACTGAAATATAAATTGAGAGCGAATAAACAGAAAAATAAAACATAGATGCTTGCGCAAGTAAGAATAAATCTAAAATCTAGTTGCGCTTTTTGAAAATGTTTTTTTTCGAGCACGCAACATGGCTATAATGCATGCGTAAGTCATTTGCAGTGATGTTTTATGTCGAAATTTCACAGATAGCACTTGTCCTTTTGCCCCCTCATTGTTAGTAACTAGAGTGGCCTCTGCAATACTACTGAGTGCTGACTATGTGGACGAGGTCTTGCAAGTGAAAATGGATGGTGATTGATCACAACTTGAGTAAATAAGACCTATATAGTATCTATTGCCTATTGGCCTTGGCCAATGAAAAATATCGATTTCAAAATTTTGAAGAACGTACACGCATGTAATATTATATATATGTACGTACGTGGTACACAAATCTGTACCTTATAGATTGCCCCGAAATATTTAGTTGAACACGGTACAATATGCGTCCGTCTTAGAGCATAAATACGTCCATGTACCACATTTTGGTACGCTTTTGGTACACATTTTGGTGCAATTCGATCTCATCTGATAGATGATCTCGTCAAGTTCACAACTTGTCGGATTACTTTCGCCGCCGCTCAATCCACTCGCGAGTAGAAAACGAATTCGTTTCACCCTCAACTTCAATAATCTCTATCTTAAGATGAATTTCTATTATAGCCAAAATATAACGTAACTGTCTGCTCAAAATAAATCACCGTAAACACCTCGTGCTTCGATAGTCCAATGGACTAACTTGGATAAGAAAGACTAGAAAAATATTATCTAAATGCTTCTCATGAGCCAAAATATCACGTGTGGCACTTAATTGATAGCGAAGTACTCAATATCATGTATATTTTATATGATCCACCTAGAATACAAAATTCGGCAAATAATGCTCATTGAAAGAGCAACTTACACGTGTGGCCATCATGTACGTCAAACTACCGACTTCAAAGATAATTAAATTCCATGATATGTTTGAAACTACTCCTACAAAACTATCAAGATGAAATGAATTCTTGTGCCGTCAATGGACACTACTACAAAACAACACAGCACTGCTGGTTCCAAACTGGCATCACTACCGGATATTGGAACCGGCAATGATTGGTCAGCATAGTTTGTATCACTGCTGGTTTGTATGTGAACCGGTAGTGATGGTGTAAATCCAAAAATCACTCGGTAAAATCAAAAAATAAATTTATTTGCACATGGATCAACCTGTATTTAGTACTACGCACGGTCGCAAGTCACAAGTTACGCGATTTTAAATGCGAAATCTGTAGCGTCAGATTAGGATTCGACGACCTGCTGCTTCGCATAAACTCCCCTTATCATCTCACCTAACACACACTTCTTAACTACTAGTCATGTGCCCGTATGCTGTTAAACGAAAACTTAATTTGTGATAAAAAGTTTAATTGTAAAGAGCATTAACAGTGGCAAAGGTGGGTAATTAAAGAGCAGTGGCAAAGGTGGGTAATTAAAGAGCAGTGGCAACGGTGGGTAATTAAATAGAAGTGGCAAGGGTTGGTAATTTTGATAAAGTGACGTGGGAAGAAACTCTCACTTTATGTTACCAAACCGAGCTCGGAAATCGTTTCCCCCGACAGTATCAATTTTCGACGAAAATTGATTGAAACTGAATTATAAAGTCGAACTTTTTGAACTCGAGAGTCAAACAGCGACGAAATAAATCGAAAACCGACCAGTTTACGTAAAAAATAGTCACGATCAGGGGAAATTGGAAAAAAATTGCTCAACAGTGTTTTTCTAAATATATGCTAAGATAAACTCAAATTCCTGGCTAGGTGCCCAAAATTCCAAACATACAAGAACAACAAATCAAACATGTTATACCAAAAAAATGGATTTCTCATTTGGGGCATCAATGATACAAAAGGAAGAAACTTAATTTCTAAATTATATTAATATTTACATCATGTAATTCATACATGAGTGGCTTGGGTTAGCTCATATACTAGTATAAACTTTTTGCACAAGTTAGCGAAAATAGTTTGGCAAAGACAATATAGAGCTTGTTTAATTGCTGTGGCCATGCATGGCCGAACAGGTCACTGTCGTGGTATCTACGGCGCTTCGGGCGACGCTTATCGAGCGCATGAAGTCGGGAGACGGACGGCGACATCCAGTGGCGCGACGCGCCGTCGCGGCGATCGCGACCCGGCCAGAAGCGCAAGCCGCGGTGCCCGTCTTGGCGGTGCAAGGAGACACTTACTTTCTCCAACACCAACGCGCAAGGATGCGGCGAAGGTGTGCCTCAAGCACCGGTTCCCCGCCACAAGCGCGAATGCCGGCGTGTCGCCGCGGGGCCGCCGAGAGGAGGGCGGCAAAGGCGGTCGCGACGCGTTGAAGAAGGAGGTGGCGGCGGTGGCGGTGGGCCCTCCGCGATCCGCTCCGAACTTCAAGATATTCTCGAGGTGCGGCGTCGCGAGATGAGCTCAACTAAGCCGCATGTATATTGCCAAGGCACGGGCAAGGCGCTGCGGGTTTCTTCTTGCTCTGAGGAGCGTGCAAGAAAGTGGAGCAAAACAGAGTGTGCAGTTGGGACACGTAATCCGCTTCCTGCACCGAAGTATTGGCCGTAGATTTACGTCGCGTACGTACATATAAGCGATCATATCTTGCCGCCGTAACATTACTCCTCGAAAGCCGACTTGTCCTCGCGAACAATCGAAAACGAACGGCGCAAGATGATGGCGCCCATCCATGTAGCTTCATCCGCGACTCGCCGACCAATGCACAAGGAATTGGCGAGCTCCATTGACAAACCATCGAGCCAGATTTGATGAGGCGCCGGCTGCGTTGAAATTTCTTTGTGAGGGTGACGTCGCCGGCTAGCCGCCGAAAGTGAGTAGGCGGCTCACCTTTGAAGGCTTTCAGCAAAGAGACGTGAAAAACATTATGCAGACGTGTTGACGGAGGGAGTTTGTGCTGATATGCCACGGCACCAATCCGCTGCTCCACATGAAAAGGACCGAAGAAACGTGGCCCCAATTTTGCCGGAGAGCGAGACCTCAAAGAAATCTGGCGATGCTTTTGGAGTTTAAGCCAGACCCAAGAGCCAACTGAGAACTCCACTTCACGGTGCCGGCTATCATAACGTTGTTTCATCCGATTCTAAGCTTGGAGAAGATGGTCCCGTGCCTGCGCCAACAAAGCATCTCGATCCACCAAAACGCAGTCCACGAGGTTGATGACGGTGGAACCTTGCTGGTAGGGCGTAAGGGCTGGAGGAGGGCACCCATACACTAACTCAAAGGGAGTCATTCGGAGGGCCGAATGGAATGAAGTATTATAACAAAACTCCGCCCAAGGGACCCATTGAGCCCAGCTCACGGGGTGGGATCCCGTGAGGCAGCGCAGGTACATCTCAATAGTGCGATTCACGACCTCCGTTTAACCGTCCGTCTGGGGGTGATAAGCCGTCGACAGCAACAAAGTGGTGCCACTCCGCTTCAGCAAATCCTGCCAAAAAACACTAAGGAAAATGGGATCGTGATCCGAGATGATCGACTCTGGTATTCCGTGCAGGCGCACAACGTGGTCGAAAAAGAGCTTGGCAACCATTGGTGCTGTGGCCGGCCGGGACAAGGGAATAAAGTGGGCGTATTTGGACAACCTATCCACAACGACCAAGAGGGCTGATTTGCCGTGGGACTTTGGCAAATCTGTGATGAAATCCATCGATATGTCCGCCCAAATCTGTTGTGGTACTGGAAGAGGCTGAAGAAGACCTGCAGGGGATGTGGTACTGGACTTATTCTGCTGGCATATGGTGCATCGGCTCACATAGGCCTCCACATGCTCGTTAGGCGCCCCAATAGTAAGTGCCCTGCAACCTCAACAAAGTCTTCTGGACCCCTTCATGGGTGAGATCATGTACAGACGCAATGATCTGATCCACCAGGGGAGATGCGCCTGGCACAAATAGCCGACCCGCCCGATAGACCAACCCGTCCCTGACATGCCATCCCTCACGCGGCGTGGCCGAGGGCACCGTGGTACTGGAGAGGGAAGCGGCCTCCGAACCATGAGGGTCGGCGTCGTCGCGATAAGCTACCGACGCCAGAGTCGCCCAGAAGAGATCAAGCCACCGTGCGGGTTATCTCCCCGAGGGTGAGAGATAGCGTATGAAGGAGCCTCCCCGACTCGAGTCATGCGGGAAAGTGCATCGGCCGCGGCATTGTGACGCCCCGGCTTATACTCGACCTGAAAGTCGAAACCCATAAGCTTGCTGAGCCAGTGCTGCTGGGGCGGGGTGACGAGCGCCTGGTCAAGGAGGAACTTGAGGCTCCCATGATCCGTGCGCACCATGGAGTGTCCCATAGGTATGGCCTCGGTGGACGATCGCTTTAGACGGACCAATAAGCTCCCGCCATATGTCGCCAATTGCCGATCTTTGGACCGCCACTTCGATCAAATATGCAATGGGATGGCCGTCCTGCTGCAACACCGCCCCAATGCCGGTCCCCGATGCGTCGCACTCCACAACAAAAGGAACCGTGAATTCAGGCATTTGGAGCATCGGAGCCGACACTAATACCTCCTTTAAGCCGAAGGCGACCTCGCCAAATCGCACCAGCGGTCATTGGCGCGGTTGTCTTTGTGAGGATCCGCGATGCTGGCGTAGTCCCGGACGAACCGACGATAATAGCCCGTGAGGCCCAGGAATCCGCGCAACGCTGATACTAAAGAAGGCCGAGGCCACTGAGTCACTGCTTGTAGCTTCTACGGATCCGCTGACACTCCGTTCGGAGAAATAATATGGCCCAAATACCTCACACGCCCCTGGGCGAAGGTACATTTGGACTTCTTGAGGTAGAGGTGGTGGAGTCGAAGGCGGCTGAGCACCATGCAAAGATGCTCAAGATGCTCCTCCTCCGTACGGCTGTAGATCAGTATATCGTCAAAAAAGACAAGGACAAATTTGTGAAGGAAATCCTGCAAAACTTCATTCATGAGTGCTTGAAAGGTGGACGGTGCGTTGGAGAGGCCAAAAGGCATCACGAGAAACTCGTAGTGCCCATGGTGCGTCCGGAAGGCGGTTTTGTCGATGTCGCCAGCCCACATCTGAACTTGATGATAACCGGAGCGAAGGTCCAGCTTGGTGAAGAAGCACGCACCACCCAATTCATCGAAAAGTTCCTCCGCCACTGGAATGGGGAACTTGTTCTTGACCGTCTGAGCGTTGAGCTCACGGTAGTCCACACAAAACCTCCAAGTTCCATCCGCCTTCTTAACCAAAAGGACAGGCGAAGAAAAAGGCGAAAGGATCGACGGATGATGCCTGTTACTGAGATTAAGGCCACATTGCCGCTCAATCTCATCTTTTGACTAAGGATACCGATAGGGTCCGACAACTACAGATCGATGCCTTCCTTAAAGTAATACGGTGATCACAAGCCGGGACGGGGGTAAGCCTTGGGGCTCTGCGAAGACATCCTGAAATGTATCCAAGAGGCTCAGGAGGGCTGTTTGATCCTTCACGATCGATGCATGGCAAGAATCAGGAGGCGCCGCATGCCTTGGAGATGCACTAATGAGCTAGCACGGTTGAACTCCATGGAGAGTGCTGAGAAATTCCAATTAACGTCGCCGAGAGTACTGAGCCACTGCACTCCCAACATGATATCAAAAGTAACAATGGGGAGTATGAGGAACTCAGCTGTGAAGTGATGCCCTTGAATCTCAAATTCAGCAACGACGGTTCCAAAACATGGTAAATAGGATCCGCCGGCCACCCGCACTTGTTGTTGCACGTCTGCGACAGACTTCCACCGCTATGCCGCGTCAGCGTGCTCTCACAACGTCAGCGAGTCCCACTGCCGATTAGTCCCGATAACAACGATCCGCAACACACACCTTGATCTCGCATGGTGCCGCCATGCTTTGGCCCCATTACCGCTAGCATGGATAAAGAAGCCGTTATTTGCCTCCGCCACGGCCATCCCGCTCATCACCGAATCCGCCGCTTCCAAATGGAACAAGCGTTTACAACGATGGTCATGAGTATACGCCTCGTCGCAATTGTACCAAAGACCTTTTGCCCGACGCTCATGGCGATCGGCGATAAGACGCAGACTACCGAATCGACGATATCGCTTGCTGCTAGCGCTAGCGATCGATGATCGGCTTCCCTCGGCGCAGAAGGCCAAATAACATCGTGTTTTGCCGAAACTAGGATAGTGGTCGTCTCGCCACTGTTGCGGCGCCGGCGCCAGATTCATGTGTTGCCCATGGTGGCCGCCGAATGGCTAGAACGCCTGTGCCCATGATAGGCGCGCTGCGGGTAAAACTCCCAGATCTTGTGCGATCTGGGACATGCTCTCCGGTGCTTTGCGATCCAGCGCCTTTGCGCGCTTCCGCCTCCTTGCAAACACGATGGCTTCCGCCAAGTCCCGAGGTCGTTCACCGGACATACGTGCTCAACGCCACCGACAACCCGGCGACAAACATATCAATCGTCCGCGGCGCTTCATGCGTGGGCGCGAGCCAAAGCCTCTGAATTCTCGCGCAGACTCATCCACGGACTACCGCTTTGCTTGAGATTCACTAGATCGCCCAACGGGCCGATCGTGGAATGACAAGAAAAGCGCCGGCGAATACTTCGAGAAATCTTCCCACGGAATCCATGGTTGTTCTTGCTGCCAGTTATCCAAAACTTCCTGTGCCTCTCCTGTCAAATGAAGTCCGCGATCTCAATAAATTCCTCCTCAAGGATGCGATGCACCCTAAGAATCTCTCACACCTCCTTAACCATCTCAGCGGATCATCTTGACCATCATAGTCCGGGAGATCGAACCGTGGTGGGCGAGGCGTCCGCCTATGGTGACCTTCCTCCTCGTCGCGATCGAATTCGCGTCGACAGCCTAGTGTAGGCCTCTTGCGCGCTCTCGCTTGGTGATCTCGGTTGGACGCTGCACTCACCCTCAGAGGCGGCGCCCCTTCGTGGCCACCAACTGGCGCGATCGGTAGCACGTTCAGCTCTTCCTGCTCTGCGGCGGCTGGACCCTTCCCCTTCAACAGCTTCATCATCTCCGCCATCATGGTCTTCATCTCCTTCATCTAAGTCTCCAGGGCCATCACTCGATCCTCGACTGGAGTCGCCATTGCCCCAGAATTGTTTGGCTCTGATACCAAATTGATACGAGCTGATATCCTACAGTCCATCAAAGATGAGGCGGCGAGCTGGATTAGCGCTGGTGCGAATCACCTAAAAAATCTGATTGATCGGCGAACCTAAACCTTTCTCCCCCTCTCTCTCTCTCTTACTTTCTCCTCCTTTTTTTTCCCTCTCCTCTTGTAAATCTCTCTAGGTGCAGCATCCTGCGCCTTGTACTCCTCTATTGTTTCCACACCCCTTTTAATATAAATTACAGCCTTGCTGTCTTTCAAAAAAAAAGGGTAAGATCACTCAGATGCATCAACAAAATCAATGATGGGGAGAGTATCAAACAGATGCAAATCCAAATACAAGAGAATAGTACTCGATGCGTATAGATGGAGGCGTTCACGGGGTTATTAAGGGCTAAAGAAGTTCACGAGAACAAAGAAGGGGAAGAAAAGCGCCAATGATCAATGAAGGAGCGGAAGTCACCTAGGGCTTAATCGAGGAGATTCACCAGATTGTCTGCAGATCAAATGGGCGGAACTCCCAAGTGGGTACTCTTATATGCTACTAGAGGAAGAAGTGTTGAGCTAAGCCGGTTCCTAATGTTTGATTATGGCGCCACTATACCACAAGAACCAAGGAATTACAGCGAAGCAATTTTGATGCAGATGAGTTCAGTAGCTCCAATAATACCAGCACTTTCGATACAAAAATCCTTGGCTTATTTCTCAATACTCTAGTGGAAGTAATTTTGTACCACAGTGTGCGACAGCCACTCCCATTAATGCACTGCCATATCGGGTGCGACATCCTCACCTAGCTCGAGACCTCAGTGCACAAGAGGTGTGTAACATCCTGAAAATTCTAAAACCGTGAAATGCTATAATGTGAATTTGTGTTTTGAGTATTTTTGAGTTTTATGGAATTTATAACTTTGTGGATTGATTTCTTGGATTTAGTGTTGCAAAGACAATTAAAGGAAATGGGAGAAATTAAAAGAACAAAAGAAGAGTTGGGAATAATTTATTTTCTGAAACCAAATCTGTGGAGAAACCAAATTATGCACTAATAGAAATACATGAATATCAATCAATATTAAAATGAAACGGTGGTCAGTTTGACTAGAAACAGTGCACCTTCCAGATTCATGGAAAATATTCAGAGCTTATCTCCAGCTGAAAAATTTACCAAGTTACCTTTGATATAGTATTTACCTCAGGTAAAAATCTCAGAAAGTTATCAGATGGGATAAACCTCGAAATAATTCAAAAACAGAAGCTTTGAAATTCTGAAAATCTCAATGTCAGAATTTTTATAAAATCCTGGAGCAATATCTTGAGCTGAAAATTTTACATAAGAACAAATAGCTCAAGATAATTTGAAAACAAAGTTTCAAAAATTCACAAAATATTTGAATTGTCTGATAAATCAAAAAGGCAGAATTTGAAATCCATGCATTGTGCAGCTTTCTATGCTCGAGTTCCAACATTTCTATGCTCTGAGTTCTTCTATCATAGTATGGGTCCAACGTGCTGTCGCTAGTGCAAAGTTAAATTATATAATGTAAAGGTTTTCGTCATGAACATTCTGGCCACACGCTGAAAGTGCGTGAAACAAGCGGCAAAAAGAAAAGGTCATGACTTGTGGGTAAAGTTGTACACCTCTGCAGAGTTAAATCTAATTGATTAGCCGTACATGGTCATGGGTGTCTTGGCGAACTTGCACGAGTTAAATGTTTTATTATTTTCAAAAGGGTTGGTTCCATTTGTTTTTGCAAGCGTGCTTTATGTCGAAGAAATGGGATTGATGGATTTCAGGATTTGATGATTCGTCGCTCATGTCATGGAGGACTGTGAGTGTTACATATGCTTTACTTATTTGTTATCAATCAAATGCTCTTATAAGTTCCGTTTGCAAATAACTTGATTTGCAAATGAAATTCGCTTTATGCAAAATAACTGTAGAAGCTTTTCCTTTGAAATGGCCTGCATGTATTATAGGTTTTGCTCAAGTCTTGCTAAGTGCGTAAAGTACTCACCCTTGCTTAATTATTATTTAGGTGTATGCTAGCGAAGCCTCGAAGGTTCATTTCATCGCAGGTTGCGGGTTCTTCTTCGACGTGTTCTATCTGGAGTTTATACCTCGTCAGTTGCCTGCGGGTTCGGTTGGGCACACTACGAGATTTTGCCTCTTTGCCGTTGCATTCTCTGGGTTGTAATATTTATGCAATTATTCGTTCCCGCTTAATTAATATGTTGTGTGGTTGTGATTCCAATTGTTGAAATGTGCGTGCTAGCTACTGATCCAGGGACTAGTACTGCGAGCACATTAGATTTCCGTTTTGGCATTCGTGTTAAAACGGGGGTCGTTACAAGGTGGTCAAGTGCCTCCAGCTCAGCGCTTCTGCCGGAGCCCAGGCCGAGTGATCTGCATGCCCAGGTCACCTCGAATGTAGCTTGGTAAGCACATTTCAATAGTGGAATTAGTGCTAAAGGATGTATTACTTAAGTAATTGTGCTATGTCCTATGGTTGTAGAAAGAAACGAAACAAAGATGTAGATCATTGGGTCTTAGTAGTATATAAAATGAAAAGTATATAAAAAAAGTATACAAACGTTTACCAACCATCTCTACCACGTTGGAGACGAACGCAAAGCTGAGTGAACACTACTAATGATGTATAAAGACTAAAGCAAAATTATACATAGAAATGTATGTATGTATATATATATATATATATCTATGAGTACGTATTATCCAAAGTAACAACGCAGTCAATTATTACTAAAATCAACCCAGATGCTATAGTCCGCTCTCTCAGTCCCCCAAAACTCCCTTGCTTCTTCATGCTGTCCCAATTTGTAAGACCACATGTTGGTGCCATAGGCGCCGTCACCGTCCTGGACCATAATGGTCTCTGCGCATCGAGACTTTGGCACGAAGGCAAATTCTCCATCACGGCGAACGAGGTCAACATGGACGGTCTCAGGCCAATCGTAGAACCTCGGGAGGAAGACCTTGTTCTGCATCCACTTAACACTAGTCTTCTTCATCAACGTCGTGAGCGTGCCAGCGAACAATGCCCGCCCTTGCAGGCTCTCCAACTTCACCCACTCCATCGTCCGCTCGTTGAGCTTGACGACGTGGACTGGAGTCCCGCGGTGGCCGATGAGGACGGCCATCAGCTCGCCTTGGTCGGACTCGACCAGGTAACTGTCCTCGCATTCGAGCCCGAAGCTCTTGGGCTTCTCGAGAATTACAAATCCTTCCTCATGCCTGCACTCGTCGTAGACTGCCAGCCTCCCGTCTTCCCCAAGCAGGTAGAGCAAGCCGTTGTGGAGGACCGGGTTGGAGACCGGCGACGCCTGAAGCTGTGTCCCGTTAGGGTCCAAATGATCCGTGATGTCCCAGACGGGCCACCTGCCGTCACTGTGTTGGGTCGAACGGGCTATCTCCAGCGAGACAACCGCGGAGACGCCGAACATCCTCTGCGCACCGTCATAGACGATGAAGTTGAAATTGGGACGAAGCGTCGATGGCAGCTCGTAGATGGCGCCGCTCAGGAGTTGGGCGTCGAGGATCACGCTCGGCAGGCGTAGCATCAGGTGCTCTCCGGTGGCGCAGCAGATCTTGGCGCCGGGCGCTTCCAGCGTCTCGTCGATCTCCAAGTTCTTGTGGAAGTATGGGCTGTAGTAGCGGATGTTGGTCGAGCCGACGTCGACGGCGTTGAGCAGGAGGGGCGTGAGCCACGCCGGGTAGAACGGAGAAAGGGCGGAGCGCCAGTGCTTGCACACCGAGGCGAAGCTGACGTGGCTCGACCACCGAAGATGCTTCAGGATCTCGACTAGTACGTCCTCCGGGAGAGACGACCAGTCCCGTTCTTGCGACGTAGACGCTGCCTTATCCATCTCGCTCTCGCCGTAGCTACGTGGTGTACGTAGTTTAGTTTTATGCATGCTATATATACTCTCTCTAGCTTGGTGTTCCCTTCACACTCGTACTCGGATGTCAATAACTTTTTTGGAACGCGATACGAATACGTATCCGTTACGGATCGGTCACAATAACGTACCGATCGACACGAACACCGACGACTCTGCCAACAAGCTAGCGGCCGATCGATCTTTATAAGCGACGCGAACGTGCATGTCTTGCAGATCGATGAAACGTTGTATTTAGCTAGACTTCTGCAGATACATCATCGTGTCGACGTCGTTCGTGGTACTAGCTACTAGCTAGGTCAGGCTGAGTATATACGTACGCGCATACATACATCATGGACTCCATCCGGGAAGAGCAAGACTCGTCATCTCCGTTGGATCCTAGCCTGGCTCCGTTGCTGCTGTTCGACTACCGCGACGGGGCACTGGCCGGTGAGGCAAGCGACGGCGCAGTGTTCTTCTTGTACAGCATACCCAAGAGGCAGTTGTTGGACAGGAGAGCCGGCGATTTCCGAAGCCACCGTTACTGGTGGATTACACCACAGGGTTGGGTGCTCATGCTGCATACTGACTCGCGCAACACCTTCCTGTTGAATCCATTAACTCTCCAGAGAATCACACTACCCCTAGACCAAGAAGATCTTCTTCGAGGTACAGAAGGCAGGTGCCTGCTATCGCAGAAGCCGACAGATCCGGACTGTGTCGTGCTGGTACTAGACCTCACGGATACAGTAATCTACTATTGCTATCCACAAGGAAACCAATGGTTTAAGCACGAGTACCAGCTTGAGACGCATCTAAGTCATGACGCCATTGTTCGTATGATGGATAGCCTTACCACGGTTGGTGGAAAATTCTACGCATACTTAATTTCTCAGCTTGTCACCCTGGAGTTCTCACCAAACCCAAAATTCAAGGTAGCAGACACGTTGCATGATGGCCAGAGAAGGATCCCCGTAGGTAATAACACGATGGATTTTTGCATCTTAGAATGCTGCGGGGAGTTGTTTAGCCTATGCTTCTGCTATCCGCTATTGTCCTTTCAAAAGATTGCACAGATCACTGTGCAAAAGATGGATTTCTCGAGAAGAGCTTGGTTGAAAGTGGACACACTCGGTGATATGGTGTTCTTCGTCAATATCAGGCACAACTACGGAGCATCGTTTGACGCACGTGAACTTGGTCTAAAGGGAAACTGCATATATTTTTTGGTATATGATGACAAGGCGTTGTACATTTACGACATGGGACGAGGAACTACTACTATGCACAATCCTGGACCAAGTCTTCAAGATTCTGTCGTACCTGAATTTTTTATGCCTCCGGTTTAAACTTAGACATTGGAACTTTATCATGAGATAGGTGAACGTACCTATATATATACACATGCATGTTCTCCATACCTTTTTTGTGACGTATGTACAATAGGAGCACTTGTTCAATGTTACCCGAAAATTTACTTGTAGCCAACAAAGGTCCGATTTAAACACTACTTACTTCTACAATTTCATTTGACTCATTCAAATAAGAGAAGGAAAAACTACCGAGACGTACATAATACTAGATCTCATTAATAATGTTACTAATGCTAGTACATGTACGTAGATTTATGTATTATCACCTATGCAAACCATCATGTCCTGGATCTTTTTTTAACGGGAAACTTCAATCAATAGTTCACGTACATTTTGGTCTGCCTGCATGGAAAATTCAGAGAAAAAAGGAGAGGAGGGTGAATCATGCATTGCCCATGATAAGGTCTAGCCGTCGATGAACTATGAAAACAAGTAGCATGTTCAGGAACGAGTGTCCTGAATAGCCCAACAAACCGAGGTTTGACTTTAACCAATTGCTGTACGTACGGGAACGCAATGGTTTTTCCGCTTTTCCTTCCAGCGTCTCGTCGATCTCCAAGTTCTTGTGGAAGTAGGGGCTGTAGTAGCGGATGTTGGTCGAGCCGATGTCGACGGCGTTGAGCAGGAGGGGCGTGAGCCACGCCGGGTAGAACGGAAAAAGGGCGGAGCGCCAGTGCTTGCACACCGAGGCGAAGCTGACGTGGCTCGACCACTGAAGATGCTTCAGGATCTCGACTAGTATGCCCTCCGGGAGAGACGACCAGTCCCGTTCTTGCGACGTAGGCGCGCCCAGGTCTGGGAACGCCTCCGTGCCCTGCCGCGCCATCGCCGCTCCTTCCTCCCCTTCCTTCCCTGCGCTTGCGCTAGCTTTCTTACGACGCCGGCGTTTGCTTCCCGGAAGCAAAAGCGATCTTGCGAGAATTACTTGTGCGTCCACGGCGAGGTTGTCATATCCCGTGGCCAAACAGCGATCGCTGAGGCGTGAGATCAGAAGTCTCCTTTGCTACCGAACAATCGGAGCGTGAGGTAGATAGCAATCACAGGAAGAAATGCAAACGCAAGAACAGAGAAGCAACGAAGAAAGGGAAAGAACAGAGAGGAGTTGAAGATAAGTTACGTATATCTTTTCTCTTCTTTCCTTTCGCACAACAGAGCTATTGGCTATATAAACCTCTCTCGACCAAAGGGCCTTAGTCATTACATTACCGCCCCTCGAGTTCTTGCTTGTCCTCAAGCAACATCAAGATCTCAACCTGGTGGCCCTTCCAGACGGCAACGCTGCACCATGAAGTCCCAAATGTCGATCCCAATAGCACATCAGGGAAAGATGGTCGTGCTTGACCTTCCTCGGCGGTTTCACCATCGATGCCACAGTGTAGAGTTGCTCACCATCTTAAGCATCATAAGAACAACTCCTATAATTCCGGGATCCCATTGCACATCAAGCCCAATTTCAAGTATTATTGACTGTCATCCTCCCGTGTTCTTTGCCAAGATATATTTCTCACAAAGGCAAACAACATCCTTCCTAGCATCCACATTTATGCTTGAATTTACCATCAAACTTAGCCGTGAGATTGCACTTGGAAGATCACCACCAAGAAGTCGAATAACAGTCGGAAGCATTTCATCAAAAATAAACTGGTTCAGTCTCTCATCCTTAGTAACAACTGCAAGCGGATTAAAGCATGACAAAAGGGCATTGCTTTCTTAAGCTGCTTGATAATCCACCAGACACCCAAACCAGTACCTACTTAACCTCACAAAGCAATTATGAAGTAAAAGATACCCAACAAGGAGTTTGAAGATATGGATCTCAAGTCTTGAATATCAGACTCTCTGTTATCTGTTTGTCGAAGATTCAAATGTGAAAGGCCGCTATGTAGGTGTTCTGATGCTAAAACCCCGAATAAATCAGATACAGAATCAGTGAATTTAAGCAGCAGCTGCATTTCTAATTCCTTGACCTTATCTTGTGGTCCATCGAGGACACCAAAGTAGTATGGAACATTAGCCCGGCCTTCATCATCAGATCCACCATTTTCATCTGACCCAGCAGAAGTGACGCTCACATCTGGTTTAATCTGAGCAGACTGGAGTAGAAGGGGCATAACAACACTCATGTACGATAAGAAGTCCTGACCAAGGCATTTACAGAGTCTTGCCCCTGCTTGCAGCATATAACTTGTTATAGGGTCATCAGCCTCCATCTGGGATCCTTGCAGTATCAGCAAAACTTCCATCACCTGCTTAGCATCATCCTCAAATTTTTGTTTCCCAACAGCCATACCAACTAAACTAATGCATTCCATGGATTTGGCATGCAGCATCCTGTTTGATTTATCAGTTGCATTCATGAGTATAGCCTTGAGGTATGGCATGACTGTATCATAGTATCTTCGGTAGTGTTCCTGAGAAGAATCTGCAGTTGATGCTAAAGCAATTACAGCACCTTCTTGCACTATTTGGTTTCCAGTCTGAAGCAACATGTCAACGAGAGCAGCACCAAGATTGAACTCGTTGTCGAGCACCATCTTGTGCTTGTCAATGAAGGCGTGAGCCCACCTTCTTTCTTCCAGCGCTGTTAAATGTGCACAAGCTGAAAGCACACTCGCCATGGTCACCTCATTAATTCTCTCTGCCTTGTCAACAACAAATTCATGCCCCCTGGGATCTATTGGCACAGACAACAATTCCATTTTTAGAGCACCCTGTGCGAGTTGCTCATCATCAGAAATCTCGCTTTCAATAGATGTTTCCTGATCCCTGGCTTTCAATTCGTTGTCTTCCTCAGATGGATCAGATACACACAAAGTGTACTCCTCATCCCACACCACGTCCTGGATAGGCCATTCGTCGATCACCTCGTCGGTGTGCTCCTTGTTGCTTCCAAAATCTCGGCCGATTCCTTCTTCTTCCTGGTGATATTTGGATAGGTTCACTTTGTTCAAATCATCCCCGTAACTAATGAGATCAGACCAAACCCAGCAATTTGGGGCCTTGCCGTTGGAATCATCCTGCCCTACCCCATTTCGGGCATGGGTGTGGTCGTAACACAGCTCATTTTCATGAATTGCTCCACCTACTTTCGCTCTCACTTGATTCAGAGGTGCCATCTCCACAGATTCATCGCAGCGCGGCGTTCTCCTCTTCCGCTTCTTCGATTCAATTCTGCCAGCAGACTCTGCAGGGCATCCGCGAAGACCCTCTCCTTGTCTGCGCGTCGCGGCGGCGAGGCCCATGGTCCGGATCTTGGCGAGGTCCTCGATTCTTTCTTGAGGCCAAGTCCTTCTTCATCTCTGTTGAACTCCACGGCTTTCCCCACGTTCATCGCGCCACCGTCTGGCGATCACCTCCATCTGCTGACCAAAATTTGCCGACGCGACGGAACTCTTCATACCACTCAACGGGCACTGTTCATCGCGCCCATGCCACTCCCCGCCGAGCCACCACCAACACAGCGCCTCCACCCCGGATGCACGGCGACTCGTTCTCTGTCGTGGCGGGGCCCATGATGGATCGGGATCTCCTCGACGGAGAAAACGCGCTCCATGCGAAATCCGCCCAGCGTGGGCTCACGCCGATCAGATCGTGGCCGCTCGATACCAATTTGTCATATCCGTGGCCAAGCAATGATCGGCCGAGGCGTGAGATCAAAGTCCCTTTGCTACCGAACAATCGGAGCGTGAGGTAGATAGCAATCACAGGAAGAAATGCAAGCGCAAGAACAGAGAAGCAACGAAGAAAGGGGAAAGAACAGAGAGGAGTTGAAGATAAGTTCTGTATATCTTTTCTCTTCTTTCCTTTCGCACAACAGAGGTATTGGCTATATAAACCTCTACTGATCAGTGGGTCCTTAGTCATTACAGAGGTGGTGGTGCTGGATATATATTAGCTCGCGCTGGCGTTGCCGTTGCCGACGCCGACGCGGTTGGCCTTTTCCTTTCTTATCGCGCAAGAAGGCGGATTCGGACGGGCGACGGCGATGGCGTGTTCCGGATTAGTCGAGTCGGTTTCGGCTTCGCGTTAAGGAGCGAGCGTCCGCGTCGGCCCTGACGTGGTGGGAGCGGCGGTTCGGGCTAGTGGATCCTGGTGTCAGTGTCCGTAGACTGTACATGCGGGCCCGTGTTAGTGATGGTACTGGGCTCTCTCTCGGAGGGACGGAGCCGTAGAGGCCCAATTATATTCTATTGCATCTCTTCTTTCTTTATCCGACTAGTGATGCTACTTCTGTCTTTATCCGACTAGTTTCTTGGAACGCGATACGAATTTTTTTGGAACGCGATACGAATACGTATCTGTTACGGATCGACACGAACACCAACTCTGCCGCAACAAGCTAGCGGCCAATCGATCTTTATAAGCGACGCGAACGTGCATGTCTTGCAGATCGATGAAACGTTGTATTTAGCTAGACTTCTGCAGATACATCATCGTGTCGACGTCGTTCGTGGTACTAGCTACTAGCAGGGTCAGGCTGAGTATATACGCGCATACATACATCATGGACTCCATCCGGGAAGAGCAAGACTCGTCATCTCCGTTGGATCCTAGCCTCGCTCCGTTGCTGCTGTTCGACTACCGCGACGGGGCACTGGCCGGTGAGGCAAGCGACGACGGCGCAGTGTTCTTCTTGTACAGCATACCCAAGAGGCAGTTGCTGGCCAGGGGAGCCGGCGACTTCAGAAGCCACCGTTACTGGATTACACCACAGGGTTGGGTGCTCATGCTGCATACTGACTCGCGCAACACCTTCCTGTTGAATCCATTAACTCTCCAGAGAATCACACTACCCCTAGACCAAGAAGATCTTCTTCGAGGTACAGAAGGCAGGTGCCTGCTGTCGCAGAAGCCGACAGATCCGGACTGTGTCGTGCTGGTACTAGACCTCACGGATACAGTAATCTACTATTGCTATCCACAAGGAAACCAATGGTTTAAGCACGAGTACCAGCTTGAGACGCATCTAAGTCATGACGCCATTGTACGTATGATGGATAGCCTTACCACGGTTGGTGGAAAATTCTACGCATACTTAATTTCTCAGCTTGTCACCCTGGAGTTCTCACCAAACCCAAAATTCAAGGTAGCAGACACGTTGCATGATGGCCAGAGAAGGATCCCCGTAGGGTATAACACGATGGATTTTTGCATCTTAGAATGCCGCGGGGAGTTGTTTAGCCTATGCTTCTGCTATCCGCTATTGTCCTTTCAAAAGATTGCACAGATCACTGTGCAAAAGATGGATTTCTCGAGAAGTGCTTGGTTGAAAGTGGACACACTCGGTGATATGGTGTTCTTCGTCAATATCAGGCACAACTACGGAGCATCGTTTGACGCACGTGAACTTGGTCTAAAGGGAAACTGCATATATTTTTTGGTATATGATGACAAGGCGTTGTACGTTTACGACATGGGACGAGGAACTACTACTATGCACAATCCTGGACCAAGTCTTCAAGATTCTGTCGTACCTGAATTTGTTATGCCTCCGGTTTAAACTTAGACATTGGAACTTTATCATGAGATAGGTGAGATAGGTAAACTTAGACACATGCAAGTTCTCCATACCTTTTTTGTGACGTATGTACAATAGGAGCACTTGTTCAATGTTACCCGAAAATTTACTTGTAGCCAACAAAGGTCCGATTTAAACACTACTTACTTCTACAATTTCATTTGACTCATTCAAATAAGAGAAGGAAAAACTACCGAGACGTACATAATACTAGATCTCATTAATAATGTTACTAATGCTAGTACATGTACGTAGATTTATGTATTATCACCTATGCAAACCATCATGTCCTGGATCTTTTTTTAACGGGAAACTTCAATCAATAGTTCACGTACATTTCGGTCTGCCTGCATGGAAAATTCAGAGAAAAAAAGGAGAGGAGGGTGAATCATGCATTGCCCATGATAAGGTCTAGCCGTCGATGAACTATGAAAACAAGTAGCATGTTCAGGAACGAGTGTCCTGAATAGCCCAACAAACCGAGGTTTGACTTTAACCAATTGCTGTACGTACGGGAACGCAATGGTTTTTCCGCTTTTCCTTCTTGGAAACAAGCCGATTGGCCTGCACAAGCAATTGCGCGTAGATCCAAGTACAAGGGGCGGCGATTCAGGCTTTGGTGGTGTTGCTATACGAAATGAAGCCCATGGTGGAGTTGACAGGCTGGAAACCGGACATGGACGCCACCGTCGAGGAATTGCGCTCGGCGATGGGAACTCTTGCGCTCCCAGGTGACACAGATCGCCAGAAACCCTGTACTCGCCGTCAAGCCATGTGATCTATGATACGAGCTATCTCGGATTGAACGCGCTCGTATGCTCGGGTTCCTGGTCGACAACCGGAACGCAAGCTGCTCGACGAGGAGCTTATAACATCCCCAAAATTCTAATAAAGTAAAAATATATATTTTGAATTTGAAAATATATATTTCTGAGTTTCTTGACGCTATTGGTTTTATCTGGATTTCCTTGGGAGTTTTGCATTGCATGAAAAATCAAATAAAGAGAAACAAAGAATGAAAAAGAGGAAAAGGCAAAAATGTAAAAAGTAAAACTTTATAAAATTGCCATGACAACCCTGATCATTCAATTGAATCATTTTAGCCAACAATTGAAATTTTATACATAGAATAATGAAGAGATAAAATAGAAAAACAACATTTAAATCAAAACAATGTATTGTCAGAATTTACATAAAATATTGGAATCACAAATGGAGCTGAAAATTTTATGGAAACATTCTGAGATTAAATACTTTTGAAAAACAAAGTTTGAAAACTAATATACTTCAATTGATCTCGAAGAAAAATCAAAATCCGAAATAAATTTCGATCAGTCACCGACGCGTGGGCCATTCGTCCCTTTTCCGTTCCGTTGGCACATTTGAGAATTTCTAGTCACTGTCAGTGGTCCCAGAGCTTGCTGCCGAACTCATCGCCCTGGTCTCCGTTCGTTCCACTGGCAATCTCCGTTCGCACCACTGAGGAACTCTCCCGAAGCAGGAGTACAGCCCACTACCAAGCCAATGCATTGCTCCATAGTGATCACCAGAGGCAGCACCTTCATTTCCACTCACTTCTTCTTCTTCCTCAGCTGAGACAGCCAAAACCCATCCCCATTCTCGCCATAGCCGAAGCCCAGAAGCTCCAAATCCCATCGCGATTCTTGCTATTCAGCCAACCATTCTCAAATCCCTCTTAGCTAGAGCATAACCACACTCTGCTGAGCCAAATCCCTCACTTATTTCGTGAGCTCACCATGCGACATTGTGCTGCTGCCGTGCGCCCTTTTCCTCCATGAACGGCCGCCGGTGGGAGCTCACCTCGGACCTTCTCCGGCCAAGAGAACAGCAAAAATGGAATCATCTCGACTCATTGATGCTCAAATGCTTACCCATTCAAGCTCTCAACCTGTGGTTCTTCTTCTCCACAGGACCACCATTGTTGCCGCCGCTGGAGCTCGAAGGCAGCCCGCTCTGGTAACTCTTCCGACGAATTGACTCTTCCTCCAGCTGTGCCTTGTCCAGCTCTTCCTCCCGGTGTGGTCGCCGTCGCCGGAGTTTCGCGGAGAGCCGTCGCCCAACCCTAGCTGCTGCTCTGTTTCATCTCATCGCCACTGGGTCCCTTTGTTCCCTCGGTACCAAGCAAAGACTCCATCAAAAAGGGTAAAAAGGCGCCTCCTCAGTTGAAAGCGCATTCTTGATTTCCATTCATCCTCCGGCGAAATGCATTCATCTATTTATAACTTGTACATCTTTAGTCACAAACCAAAGAAATAAGTTTATATCTTTATCTAAGATCGGAAGTTTGTAGATATGCAAAAATATTAAAAGTTTAAACGCAAAACAACTATTTGGATTAAACTTTGATTTATAACCTTATTATGCTCTTCATATTAAACCTGTGGTTAATAAGTCATAAAACAATAAGATGAATTTTTATATGGTGCTAAGACCAAGATGGATTCAAATATACTAAAATATCCAATTCTTGAATCACAGAACACTCATTCAAATTTAAAATGGGATGAACACACTAGTATGGACAATATTGCTCTTATGAAAAATATAACTTATAAACTCATAAAATAAATGATTATATGTGTCCTGGGATCATGATAAACTCAAACATGTAAAAATGCTTAATTGTTGAATTAATTTTATAATATTTGTTTTGCAATCATTAATGGACCCTACTATGGCCATTAACAAAATAATAGTATAATGGCTCACAAAATGATAAAGTAATTTGTATTAGGTTCCTAAAGCAGTGAGGATCCATGTTAGCAAAAAAATACTTAAGATAAGATTTTATTTGCATTCTTTTAAATGAAAGGAAATGTTAATTGTAACAATAAGTAAATAGTTTATATATTGCAGTTTAACTCAAAACAATGCAAGATCAACTTTAAAACATTTCTAGGATTGCTACCTGCTAACACCTGAAAAATGAATCAAGAATCATGTATAGGTTAGTTGGAAATTAAGATTGAAACTTGGCCGATTCAAGATTTCAAATATGATCATTTAGGTTATTTCAGCAGTAGATAAAATAACTCAACCAAATACTAAAATCAGTAAAACTAGTTTAGTAACATTGTACAAAGTTCATACTACCATGATCTGTCAAAACAATCTTATTCCGTTAAGATTTGCATATTAATCTTAATAGCTGAATAACCCTAAATAATCACATTGCTTTAGACCGTATTATGAATGAACAAATTGTAGTTGCAAATGAAGAAGGAAAAATATCTGCAATCAACCCTCGGTGAAACCACCGTGCAACTGAACTAAAAAGTTTCAAAAATTCTGAAAAAATCATGAATGTACATCTCAACTTTACATATAAAATTTCATGATCAAATTCATCTTATACTAGCAGTTACAAAAGACAAATTTAGCATGAACAGTGATTTTTTTACTGTTCATCACTATTCATTTTTGCTGTTTGTTTTTTTTGTAACTGCTGGTATAGGATGAATTTGATCATGAAATTTTATATGTAGGTGGGGTAAGTTGAGATGTACATCCATGATTTTTTTCAGAATTTTTTGAAACTTTTTTTAGTTCAGTTGCACGGTGGTTTCACGGAGGGGGGGTTGCACCGGATATGTTGCCAATGAAGAAAGCTGTAGTCAAGTCATTTGTATCACCAGAACCTTCCCAAAGGTTATGAAAATAATCTCAGTAGCCTAAATCAATAAATTTAACTCGCATAAAACTAATTCTAAGCAAAATCAATTAAAGATAAATAACTAATCACTCATAATACAATGTGATCGTTTAAGCCTATTCATTAACTCGCAAAGCAACTCATCTAAATCTGAATTTAGTAAAGAACAGCTTAGAAATGATCTCTAGGTCTTGATCTGGTATAATCTAAGAAAATATTCTTATTTCGTCATGCTTTGAATCTGAATCTTAATAGAGCAAAGCTTGTAAGTAATAAGAATTGGCAGAAACTCATACCATGAATAACAAATCAATGAAAGCTTGCAACTAATGCTTAATTCTATTAATCTTAACCAATTTTAGCATCTTGAATCCGTAAAATAAGATTAACAAATTCATAAAGAGCAATCCTTGTTTCTTTATCAGAGTTTTAATTGTTTTGCTATCTATTTCTTTCGCTCTTATTGAAGTTAGTGTTTTTGCGTTATTTCCGTTAATCGACGTGTAGAACCCGACGTTGTTGTTTCCGTCGTCGTCGTCGTCAACCGCAATCCTCGCCTTCGTCGTAGTCAGTGATCAAGCAAGGCAAGCATCCTTTGACCATATTGATCCCAATATTTTATATTCCTTTTGTGCATCAAATTGTTTTATGCATGCGTTTACTTTATGTAAATTGCTAATTTGTGGATTGGTAGTTATACCTGTTGTCTTGTGATCCTCCTTTGATGATTATGGAAATGTGAACCTTGATAACCATAGCTTGAGGGTAGACATCTCTTAATGTCATCTTGGGTATAAACGACCATATTAACCTGCTTAGCCATGCTTTAGAATCAATTATGCAAATGATCAGATCAAAACTTGTTTCCTGAAAACATGGAAAATGTCACTGTTGGTTGCGGGTACTTTGATTAAAAACCCAAAATGAAACTATGCTTTGATGCGGGCGATTATTGGCAATAGCCGGATGTGCGAATGGAATTGCACGTAGTGTAGGGTGAAGTGTCGCCTGTGTCAGTTTAAGGACCGAGCAATGGGACGCTATTGATCCGAGATTTCCGTGCAACCACGAGGGCTATTTATGGGGTAGCCTTAGCCTATTAAGTTATTTAGATGTGGCTTTGTTCATTGGTAGGCGGGAGCTTAGCACAGGCATTCCGGTTTGGTCTGCCTGGAAGGGTTTTCACCCATGCAACGGTGTACGCCTTGTCATGAACAGAAACGGTGTGTGTGTGTTGGGTATACGTGAAAGGGCCCACATCATGTGTGTGTGTTTCTGTTCCTCTGGCGGGGGTTAACGTCCCGGGCTGGACCAAAGCCATGTCTAGGTAATGTAACAGCTATGTATGATCTCCTGGACGGCGCACCAAAGGAAGTGCGTCGGGCAAAAGTTGATCATTCCTTGTGGGTAAAGTTGTACACCTCTGCAGAGTTTAAATCTAATTAATTAGCGGCTCATGACATGAGCACTCGGTGAAGTCATTCCAATGTTAGCTTTGGTATTTTCAAAAGGGTTTATTTTATAAGTTAGCTTACCCCCACAGATGACCCAGTACTATACCATGTGTTGGCAAGTATTGGTATCAGCTGTTGTGCCATGTGTTGGCAAAGAACTGGATATATGCCATGCGATGGCAATGAATGATTCGTCGCTCACGTCATGGAGGACTGTGAGTGTTATTATGCTTTACTTATTTGTTATCAATCAAATGCTCTTATAAATTCCGTTTGCAAATAACTTGATTTACAAATTCAATTTCGCTTTATGCAAATTAACTGTAGTAGCCTTTCCTTTGAAATGGCCTGCATATATGGTAGGATTTGCTCAAGTCTTGCTGAGTACGTAAAGTACCCACCCTTGCCTAATTATTATGTAGGTGGTTGAGTTAGCGCGTCTTCGAGTCTCCTTTCGTCGCAGGTTGCGGGATTTTCTTCGTCGTGTTCTATCTGGAGTTTATGCCTGGTCAGTTGCCTGCGGGATTGGATGGGTACACTGCAAGGCTTTGCTTCCTTTGCTGCTTTATTTCTCTGAGTTGTAATATTTATTCGTATAATCGTTTCCACTTAATTAATATTTTGTATGGTTGTGATTTCCAATTGTTGTAAACATGTGAGTGCTAGCTACTAATCCAGGGAATAGCACAGTAATCACATGGAGGTTCCTGTTCATCAGAACGGGGTCTCACAGAGCTCGTCGGCGCAGCCCACGCTTTAAATAGTTTGGCTATTGTCGGAGCCACCGCCTAGGAATAAGTTTGCGGCAAATCAAGCTTGCCCTTTTTTCGTTGCTTTCCTTTACTTATACCCCAAATACAACTCACGCGAACTCCCAAAACTAACTTCTGGAAAATAGAATCGTAACCAACCCGCATTCTAATCTACTAGCAACTGCATGCTACTGTTCACGCGTGCATGGATTCTCCGGCCGCTCCGCTTCCTGCACCGAAGTATTGGCCGTAGATTTACGTCGCGTCGCATACATATCTGTGATCGTATCTGGCGCTGCCGTAACATTACTCCCCGAAAGTGTGAGACCCGTTCGATGAGCAGGAACCTCCATGTGTATCTGAGATTAGTCCTGGATCAGTAGCTAGCACACACATGTTTACAACAATAATATCACAACCCAACAGGGTATTTATAACCTGCACCTGAATAATTATACAGAGCAAATTTTTACAACACTTAGAAATTATAGAGTAGCAACAGAACGACAGGGAAAAAAACCAAAACCCAGTTGATTTGCCCCTAACAACCCGCAGCATCGATGCAGGAAACACCTAGAAGAAAAAGTCGTCATCTAAACTCCCACGATCTTTGAAAAATATCGTCATCCGCAAAGCTGCATCTTCATCTTCTCGAGACAAAGCGGTGAAGCAAGATTTGAGTACGATGGTACTCAGCAAGACTTGATAGCAAATGCAATTAAATAATCATGCAGGCTTAAACAAGGATAGGCTCTAGTTATTTTTGCAGTTGCTAAAAAGCAGTAAAACATAAGCTAACATTAGATTGCAATTCGCATTTATAAAATTGCTAAGAACAGTAATTTACTGAAAGTAAATCTGATTGCTCAACCATCTACCCGGTCGACGACCATACATGTCGATTCCTTTGGACGTAAAGCGATTGCTAAAACCGTTTCAAACCGAAACTCGTTTTAGAAATAACAAAATCTAACATTGGAATGACTTCACCAAGTGCCCTTGATCATGCGGCGGCTAATTAATTAGATTTTAAATTCTGCAGAGGTGTACGGCTTTACCCACAAGGAATGATCCACCCTTTTGCAAGGCCATTCGACACACTTCCTTTGGTGTGCGGCAAGGCGATCATACATAGCCGTTACATTATTTAAACATGACTTTGATCCAGCCCGGGACGTTAACCCTCGCCCTGAAAACAGAGACACTCACCCAAGCCGTGGATCCACATTTATCACACCCAACACCACGTCTCTGTCCATGGCAAGGCGTACACCTGTTGCCGCCAGCAATTACCCACACGAACGTGTGGAAGCCCTCACAAGCAAACCGAATCGAGTGCTTCCGCTAGCTCCCGCCTACCAAAGAGCAAAGCCATGTCTAAACAACTTAATAAGCTATGGCCGTCCCATACCGGACCTCGTGGTTGTACGAAAATCTTGGATCAATAGCGTCCCATTGATCGGTCCTTAAAGTGATGTGGGCGACACTTCACCCTACACTACGTGCAGTTCCTTTTTGCACTACCGGCTAGTGCCAATAGTCGCCCACATCCAAATCATAGTTTTAGTTGGAGTTTTTAGTAAACTAATAGCAACCTTTTCAAATGGCAGTTGGTTGAATAAACAGTTCGAAATCGAATCATTTTAGCGTTAAGCATGGCTAAGCAGATATTATATCTAACGGTTATAACCACAGTGACATTAGTTTATGTCTAACCCATACATATGGTTACAAGGTTCACATGTCATAGAGATTAAAGGGAAACCATAATACACAGGGTTAACTATTGTTCTACCCAATATAGCTGTTTTTACGGAGAATTACTCGTATGCATAATACAGTTGCAAAAACAACATATTGTAAGTGAATTATTGGGATCAACGTGATCAAGGGATTGCTTGCCTTGCTCAACACTGTCAGGATCAAACTCAGGATCAGCTTCAGGATCTTCCTCCTCGACGGGCTCGTCAACGTCTACACGTCGCAAGACAAGGCAGAAAAGCAACATTTAGCAACTAAAATGGGCAAAAAGAAAGTAGATAGCAAGAACAAATAAAATTGAACACACAAAACAGAGTTGCTTAATTGAATTCATTTTCTTTATTTTACGAATTCAAGATGCTAAAATTGTGAATTCTTTTATTTATCTTTTTCGAATTCAAGATACTAAAATAGATTAAGATTTAATGTTTTAATCAATTCAGGCCTAAATGATTCTTGTCCTTTTGATTGGATTCAGATTCAAGCAATATTTTAATAAAATTCTAGTTATTGACAAATTCACATTGCTAATATACATATATATATATATGAATCTTCATATATATATATATGTATAATAGCATATGTATGATTTGGCTTATAAGAATATTCATGAATAACCAGAGACTTCATTAACTTTGCTGTCATCACAGACTCATTAAACCTTACATTTCATAACTTCTGTTCATACAATGTTTATACTTTTACTTAAGGCATATATTCGTTTTAATCATGTATGTGACACATTCATTTAATGAATTATTAAGCTAATGGAATATCTCCACTTAAATACTATTTCATTACATTTTTAAGCTATTGACAGTATCAAGGTTTCATAGAAATTCACTTTTCTTCATTTTGCCCAAAGTTAAAATTATTAATTCCTTAAAACATAAAGCTCTTCTCATGTATTTCATTTACTAAAATTCATACAGTAATTCTTCTAAGAATGTTTTTGCATATTCTAAATCTACTGGATTTTACATGAATTTTAAAATTTATTTCATCTAAATTGGACTTCTAAATCAAAAGATATTCAATACTTAAATTCATTCGGTATAAAATCCTCTCCTAAATTCAGATTTGCCAATATAGGAAAATCGCTTTCACCCAAAACTCCGCTTTCCTTTCTGGCTAAAACCGGTTCGCCATCGCTCGGGACGAAGGTCGTTGACGAAGCAGGGAATGCACTCTCGGCCTCGCCGGCCGTGGCAGTGGCGGAACGGCGAACGGCGGCACCTAGAGCATCACTCGATGTCCGAACACGTTGGTGGTGGTTTGGTGGTTCAGAACGGCGCAAGGTGGTCGCCCACGCACAAAGCGGCGGCCGCCACGAGCTCGGCGAAGACTCAACTCCGCAGCTCTTTGGTTCGGGGCGAAGGTACAAGTGAGCATCGGTGTAGCAAGGGATTCGGTTTACCTAGAAACGGCGCGGAGAAAAGCGGATCGGCCTGCCTTGCAGTGCGCTGAGATGGGGAAGATGACCGGTGAAACCACGGCAATCGCAGCGAAGGATTCAAATTGCAGCTCGGTTAGGACTCGAGATACACGGCGAAGGTGCAGGTGGAATCAATTCGAAGATTACCTTCGCTCGGCGATTGGCGTTCCCCCTTTCACGGCTTCTGCGCACAATGGAGAAAACGCAGAAGAAGCCAGCAGACCGATGAATGGAAAGGGAAAGAGCACTAGTGTGGCTAGGAGTGGCTTTGTAGAGGTTTGGCGTACGCCAGGAAACCGGGACGCGCGGCGATGTCGCATGCATTCAGCCACCGGGCAGATGGGAGTTGGCGAGGAGCGATAATGGCGGCTTCGGTCTTTGAGACTTCGTGGCTGAGCCGTGCGGCAATGAGGGAAGGTGACGCTAAGGAATGACCGAGCTGAGAGCTGGTTCAATGGTTCGAGCATGGCTGCGTCCTTGCTTCGGGAGAATTCCTCTCTACTCACCGGTTTCACCGAACGGAATTGGGGAGGATGCATCGCAACCGGGCCGGGACCACTTGCCAGGGGACTGAGGATTTCATCGCTGCCCCAGCTGAGCGGAACAACAATGAGATTGGCCCACTGGCGTGACAGTCGAAAGGAACAGAGTGGTTGGGTGTCTATTTCTCCCTCTCTCTTTGATTTTTACTGGTGGTCAATGGAGGTAGAAAGTGATGAAAATTTTTGACCAAAGTCTCCGAACAGTATTTACCCCTCTGGTAAAATTTGAGGCTTATCCAAGTTACTGAAATTTTATAAAAATTCTTTCACTAGTGACTGCTTGATTTCCAAGCCTCTGTCTTCGATTTTTATTTGGGATCAAATGAAGTCCATTATTTTTAAATTTTTGTTTTTCAATTGTATTTGGGCTATGGATACTTATGTAAAATTTTCAGCTCAATTACTCGAGCCATTATTTAAATAAAATTCTGACATTGAAATTTCCATTTTGCCAAGTTTTCAGTTTTCTATTTTTAATAATTCTCAACCCATATTATTAATTTATTATATTTTTTTCTGAATGTAGATATGGAAATAAGGTTCTCATATAAATTTTCTCAACTCCATTTGCTGTTCCAATATTTTGCACGAATTATATCAATGCATTATTTGGGAATAAAAATTGTTGTGCTGTTTTTCTTCCTCATTTTCTTATGTGAAGATTTCATGTAGTAATTAAAATAGCTTATTTACATGTTCAGGATTATTCCAGCAAAATTTCCAAATTTTTGCTTTTCACTTCATAGCCTTTTCTCCTTTGCATTCTTTATTTGATTTTCTTGCAACTCAAAACACAAAAAGAATTCAATAAACTCCAAATAAAATCAAATACATTATGAACAAGCTGAAAATATTCACATTCGAATTTAAATACTATATTTTCTTGTTCTGAAATTTCTAGGTTTACTGAAAGCCCACTTGTCCTCAAGCGGACAATCGAAGCGAATCAGGCGCAAGACGATGGCGTCCATCCATGTAGCTTCATCCATGGACTACTTGACCAATGCACAAGGAATTGGCGAGCTCCATTGACGAACCGCCGAGCCAGATTTGATGAGGCGCTGCTGTTGAAATTTCTGTGAGGGTGATGTTGGCATGGCCGCCTACCGAGTAGGCGGCTCACCTTTGAAGGCTTTCAAAGAAAGAGCGTGAAAAACATTATCGCAGCGTCTTGTGGAGGGAGTTTGAGCCGATATGCCATGGCACCAATCCACTGCTCCACTTGAAAAGGACCGAAGAAACGTGGCCCCAATTTTGCCGGAGAGCGAGACCTCAAAGAAGTCTGGCGATGCTTTTGGAGTTTAAGCTAGACCCAAGAGCCAACTGAGAACTCCACTTCACGGTGCCGGCTATCATAACGCTGTTTCATCCGATTCTGAGCTTGGAGAAGATGGTCCCGTGCCTGCGCCAACAAAGCATCTCGATCCACCAAAACGCAGTCCACGAGGTTGATGACGGTGGAACCTTGCTGGTAGGGCGTAAGGGCTGGAGAAGGGCGCCCATACACTAACTCGAAGGGAGTCATTCGGAGGGCCGAATGGAACGAAGTATTATAACAAAACACCGCCCAAGGGACCCATTGAGCTCAACTCACGGGGTGGGATCCCGTGAGGCAGCGTAGGTACATCTCAATAGTGCGATTCACGACCTCCGTTTGACCGTCCGTTTGGGGGTGATAAGCTGTCGATAGCAACAAAGTGGTGCCACTCCGCTTCAGCAAATCCTGCCAAAAAGCACTGAGGAAAATGGGATCTTGATCCGAGACAATCGACTCTGGTATTCCGTGCAGGCGCACAACGTGGTCGAAAAAGAGCTTGGCAACCATTGGTGCTGTGGCCGGCCGGGACAAGGGAATAAAGTGGGCGTTTTGGACAACCTATCCACCACGACCAAGAGGGCTGATTTGCCGTGGGACTTTGGCAAATCTGTGATGAAATCCATCGATATGTCCGCCCAAATCTGTTGTGGTACTGGAAGAGGCTGAAGAAGACCTGCAGGGGATGTGGTACTGGACTTATTCTGCTGGCATATGGTGCATCGGCTCACATAGGCCTCCACAGTAGCTCGTTGGCGCTCCCAATAGTAAGTGTCCTGCAACCTCAACAAAGTCTTTTGGACCCCTTCATGGGTGAGATCATGTACAGACGCAATGATCTGATCCACCAGGGGAGATGCGCCTGGCACAAATAGCCGACCCGCCCGATAGACCAACCCGTCCCTGACATGCCATCCCTCACGCGGCGTGGCCGAGGGCGCCGTGGTCTTGAGAGGAAGCGGCCTCAAACCGGGCCGGGCGGCGTGCGTCAGTCATGGCTAAGACGCCGAGCAGTGGTCGCTCCGTGAAGAGATCAAGCCATCGCGTGCGGGTTATCTCCTGAGGGTGAGAGATAGCAGCGCAGTGAGCCTCCCCCTCCGACTCTGGAGTCATGCGGGAAAGTGCATTGGCCGCGGCATTGTGACGCCCCGGCTTATACTCGATCTAAAAGTCGAAACCCATGAGCTTGCTGAGCCAGTGCTGCTGGGGCGGGGTGACGAGCGCCTGGTCAAGGAGGAACTTGAGGCTCCCATGATCCGTGCGCACCACGAAGGAGTGTCCCCATAGGTATGGCCTCCAGTGACGCACTGCTTTGGACAGACCAATAAGCTCCCGCTCATATGCTGCCAACTGCCGATGCCGGTCCGCCAGCTTGCGACTGAAATACGCAATGGGATGGCCGTCCTGCTGCAACACCGCCCCAATGCCGGTCCCCAATGCGTCGCACTCCACAACAAAAGGAACCGTGAAGTCAGGCATTTGGAGCACCGAGCGACACTAATACCTCCTTTAGCTGAAGGCGACCTCCGCCAAATCGCACCAGCGGCCATTGCGGCGAAGCGGTCTTTGTGAGGATCCGCGATCTTTGGCGTAGTCCCGACGAACCGACGATAATAGCTCGTGAGGCCCGGGAATCTGCGCAACGCCGATACTAAAGAAGGCCGAGGCCATCGCACACCCTTGTAGCTTCTACGGATCCGTGACACTCGCTCGGAGAATAATATGGCCCAAATACCTCCACACCCTGGCGAAGGTACATTGGACTTCTTGAGGTAGAGGTGGTGGAGTCGGCGGCCGAGCACCATGCAAAGATGCTCAAGATGCTCCTCCTCCGTGCGGTTTGTAGATCGATATATCGTCAAAAAAGACAAGGACAAATTTGTGAAGGAAATCCTGCAAAACTTCATTCATGAGTGCTTGAAAGGTGGACGGTGCGTTGGAGAGGCCAAAAGGCATCACGAGAAACTCGTAGTGCCCATGGTCCGTCCGGAAGGCGGTTTTGTCGATGTCGCCAGCCCACATCTGAACTTGATGATAACCGGAGCGAAGGTCCAGCTTGGTGAAGAAGCACGCACCACCCAATTCATCAAAAAGTTCCTCCGCCACTGGAATGGGGAACTTTTCCTTGACCGTCTGAGCATTGAGCTCACGGTAGTCCACACAAAACCTCCAAGTTCCATCCGCCTTCTTAACCAAAAGGACAGGCGAAGAAAAAGGCGAGTGACTGGGACGGATGATGCCCTGTTACAGCATTGCATCAAATTGCCGTTCAATCTCATCTTTTTGACGGTAAGGATACCGATAGGGTCTGACAACTACACGATCAGTGCCTTCCCTTAAAGTAATACGGTGATCACAAGCCGGGACGGGGGTAAGCCTTGGGGCTCTGCGAAGACATCCTGAAATGTATCCAAGAGGCCCAGGAGGGCTGTTTGATCCTTCACAGCGATCTGCATGGCAGTAACCCTGGGAGTGCGCTGCATGCCTTGGAGATGCACTAATGAGCTAGCACGGTTGAACTCCATGGAGAGTGCTGAGAAATTCCAATTAACGTCGCCGAAATCTTGAGCCTTGCACTCCCAACATGATATCAAAAGTAACAATGGGGAGTATGAGGAACTCACCGTGAAGTGATGCCCTTGAATCTCAAATTCAGAACGAGCGGTTCCAAAACATGGTAAATAGGATCCATGACCACCCGCGACTTGTTGTTGCGTCGCCTGCGACAGACTTCCAAATTATTATGCCGTGCACAGACGTGCTCACAACGTTGTCGCGTAGTCCCACTGTCGATTAGTCCCGATATGACGATCCGCAACACACACCTTGATCGCATGGTGCCGCCATGCTTTGGCCCCATTACCACTAGCATGGATAAAGAAGCCGTCATTTGCCTCCGCCACGGCTCATCACGCTCATCAATAGAATCCGCCGCTTCCAATGGAACAAGCGTTTACACGATGGCATGATATCGTCTCGCCGCAATTGTAGCAAAGACCTTGCCCGACGCTCCACGAGTGATCGGCGATAAAACGCACCGGTTGAATCGACGATATCTTGCTGCTTGGCGCTAGCAACGGCATCGATGATCGGCTTCCTCGGCGCAGAAGGCCAATGACGTCGTGCTCTTGCCGAAACTGGGGATAGTGGTCGTACTGCGCCCTGTTGCGGCACCGCCGGCACTAGGATTCAGTGTGTTGCCCATGGTGGCCGCCCGAATGGCTAGAACGCCCGTGCCCATGATAGGCGCGTTGCGGGTAAAACTCCTGCAGTCTTGTGCAGTGCCGGACATGCTCTCCAGTGCTTTTGCGATCCAGGCCGCCTTGCGCGCTTCTGCCTCCCTTGCAAACACGATGGCTTCCGCCAAGTCCCGAGGTCGTTCGCGCCGGACATCCGTGCCCAACGCCACCGACAACCCGACGACAAACATATCAATCTGGTCCGTGCGCTTCATGCGTGGGGCGCGAGCCAAAAGCCTCTGGAATTCTCGCGCGTAGTCATCCACCGGACTACCGCCTTGCTTGAGATTCACCAGATCACCCAACGGGCCGACTATGGAATGACAAGAAAAGCGCTGGGCGAATACTTCCGAGAAATCTTCCCACGGAATCCATGGTTGTTCTTGCTGCCAGTTATCCAAAACTTCCTGTGCCTCTCCTGTCAAATGAAGTCCGGCGATCTCAACAAATTCCTCCTCAAGGATGCGATGCACCCGGAAGAATCTCTCACACCTCCTTAACCATCTCAGCGGATCATCCTGACCATCATAGTCCGGGAGATCGAACCGTGGTGGGCGAGGCGTCCACCTATGGTGACCTTCCTCCTCGTCGCGGTCGAATTCGCGTCGACGGCCCAGTGTTGGCCTCTCGCGCGCTCTCGCTTGGTGATCTCGGTTGGACGCTGCACTCACCCTCAGAGGCGGCGCCCCTTCGCGGCCACCAACTGGCGCGATCGATAGCACGTTCAGCTCTTCCTGCTCTGCGGCGGCTGGACCCTAGCTTCCCCTTCAATAGCTTCATCATCTACGCCATCATGGTCTTCATCTCCTTCATCTCAGTCTCCAGGGCCGTCACTCGATCCTCGACTGGAGTCGCCATTGCCCCAGAATTGTTTGGCTCTGATACCAAATTGATACGAGCTAGTTCGGATTGAACGCGCTCGTATGCTCGGGTTCCTGGTCGACAACCGGAACGCAAGCTGCTCGACGAGGAGCTCATCGGCGCAGCCCGCGTTTTGGATAGTTTGGCTGTTGTCGGAGCCACCGCCTAAGAATAAATTTGTGGCAAATCAAGCTTGCCCTTTTCTCATTGCTTTCCTTTATTTATACCCCAAATACAACTCACGCGAACTCCCAAAACTAACTTCTGGAAAATAGAATCGTAACCAACCCGCATTCTAATCTACTAGCAACTACATGCTACTGTTCACGTGTGCATGGATTCTCCGGCCGCTCCGCTTCCTGCACCGAAGTATTGGCCGTAGATTTACGTCGCGTACGTACATATACGCGGTCGTATCCCGGCGTGGCCGTAACAATCTACCTCCGCTCCTACCGGTACCCAAAAGCGCCTCGCGCGCCACGGTGAGGTGTCGCGAACCATCTATCTGGTGATTCCGAATCAGGTTCTTTGAAGGACAATTCGAGAAGAAGCGTGAAGATTACCGAAAATCTTTCGTTATGACGCTCCATGGGATCGGTAGAAGGCTTAGGAATTACGATGAATGGAGAGTCTGATTTCTTGATGATGAATTGGTTTGATCTAACGGCAAGAATAGGAATTAGTAAGCATCATGTTTAGCGTAAAGGAGTAATTAGTTTTGCCGTTTGTAATTTTCATTTACCTTCAGCTATGGAGTCTTCTTAAGGAGGTTGGAGTTGTGTGAGATAATCATCGAAGAATTGGAATGAAAGTTCTGCTGTTCCTCCGTATTATTTTTTCCTTCCCTTTTGCCTTCTCTATTTGATTTTGTGGGTTTTAGTCCGTATACCGGTCCCTTTTCAAGTCGGATTACGTGAGTTTCTTGAAGATTGGTATCAGAGCCAGGCAATCCCCGGCAACAATTGTCCTGTGGAGAGATAGGTTGGAGAGGATTCCAAATACTCTCTGTAATATCCCTAGTCTCTTGGATAGGAGTGAAGATGCCGAAAGGAACAAAACTCGGAGCTGTTGGGGAAGAATAAGAGTCCCAGTTGGAGGTGGAAGTGCCTGCGAGGGGGGCCGCGACTCATCTCCCCCGAGGTCGCAACCACCCGAAGGTTTCTCCTACGAAGTCCTCATCCACCTGGACATGACAGAAGACTTCTCGCCTCCTGCCAATGTGGCGGATTGGCCGCTTCTGTCTTATGATCGACGCTTCGCGTCATTGATGGCTCGCGACCTTGCGCCTCCTCGTCGCTAAACGTCTTGCCGCCGCCTTGGGGATCGCCTGAATGGTGGTCGCCCGGATGAGGATGATGATCACCAAGACGATCACCGTGAAGCTGGGCGTCATCGGGGCCGGTCGGTGCACCGTCCTGGACTGGCCTCTCCCTTGGTCGCAGCCGCACCAATGAGGCTGCTGACAGGCGGGAAAATCGTCGCACCCGCAGCCCGCGTCGTCACCACAGAGCCTTCCAAGCTGACGAATCTCAAGGCGTCGCCCCTCATCGTCGCCGAAGCCCTTCCCCACTTTGTTCAGGAGACCGGGTGCCTTGGTGCCACCGCACTAGGTCTCTTGAGGGGGAGCTGCGCAGCCGCCGCAACGCTGCTGCTCTGTAGAACCTCTGCACCAAGCAGACATGCAAGCCTCTCAAGAAGACAGTCCAGTTCCAATGGAGATTTCTTCCTCCCAGCTTGTGGACAGCCTGCCTCCTCTGCTTGCGGATGTAACTCCCCAGCTCAAAAGTGCTGATCCTTTGACTCCTTTGTTGTGCCACGGTCACCCCTCCATTGAATCGGGACATAAGGTAGACCCAATGCTTCATGAGGCTGCCCTCCACCATGCGAGGGGTGTTCTGGAGCATAGCTTCCCTGTCAGTCGGCCCTTGCTGCGTGATGCTCCAGGCGATGGTGTCTCCGGTCTTCAACAAATGGAACTTCTCCCCTCAGTGCAGCAGCCAGGAAGCTACTCCGACTCTTCTCCAAGTCATCTGCCGCGGGCCCAGACTGAAGTCTCAACTGGCACGCGTCACCTTATTCGAGAAGTCTTCCAGTGCCCTCCTCAGCCTGTTCTCTCTGCCTTTGTTCCGCATGCAGGCATCAAGAACTCATCAAATGGCTCGGGTTTGCTCGGGCCAAAGCCTGGAAGGCCTGCGCCAAACCGGGGAAAATCCTCTCCGCGTCGCAGCCAGCGTCTAGCTTCAAAGAAAAGTGCCGTCCCAACAGCAAAAATGGCAGAGGAGTTATTGGCCCGTCGACTGGGATTATGCAAGCCGGATGTGGAGTACGTTCATCAAGATGCTATGGCAAAGCTTGACACTCTCTTCAAGGTACCCAATACCTAATGTCTTGGCGACCTGCGAACATCTGTCAACCGAATGACCAAGACCAACATGGCGTCGAACATGGCGTCCTTCATCCAAATAGGGCTCACGCCAAACATGGGACTCTGCTAGTCCTTAGGATCCTCTTTTGCTAGTCCACGGTGGTCGATCCTAGTAAACCATATGTCGCTCTACTTTTGTTATGTGTATCGAGTTCAAGTCGCCGCTTCTCTGCTTTCTACAAGGGCAGCTCTTCTACTCTTATGTCTTCCGCTCAAAGTCCAAGAACCTGCTTCATGTATCGCTTCACAAAGATCGCTTGTAGCCACGCTTCATGTAACGCCATCGCTACTTCTCTAATGTGCCTCCTTCATTTGGCCGATATTCAAATGCTCAATACCCGATTCTTGTTGTGCTTAGTTGGAATGTTCGTGGCCTAAATGGTCTCCTGACGGTGTCTGTTCATAGCAGACTATTCAATCGAACCTGCCTGCAATTGTTTGTCTTCAAGAGACGAAACTGTCGTATATCGATCACCGATTAGTCCTGGAAATTGGTGGGCCTCGACTAGCTAATGCATGCCACCTGCCGGCTCAAGGCGTCAAAGGTGGGGTGCTAATGCTCTGGGACTGCCAAAAGGTTGAAGTTTCGGCACCCCTCATCAGGCGTTTCTCTTTAACTGCTCATGTCTCCCTTCGTGAAGACGGCACGTCTTTCTTGCTGACTTCGGTTTACGGGCCATCCGAAGACCGTGAAAAGCCTGCTTTTTTGCAGGAGTTGGAATCGCTGGCTCCTCCCTCAAACTCTCCTTGGATTATCCTCGAAGACTTCAATCTCATCTACGAGGCCAGAGACAAGAACAACAGCAACCTTAACCTTCGGTGGATGAATCAATTCCGTGCGACGATTAACAGATGTAACCTCAAGGAAGTGAAACTTCAGAACAGAAAATATACCTGGAGTAATGAGAGAAGTCGACCAACACTAGTCAAGCTCGACCGAGTCTTCTGCAATCATGAATGGGATGTTGCATTCTCAAATCACCTGCTGCAAGCACTCTCCTCCTCTATGTCCGACCACTGCCCGCTTTTCTTGACAACTGCAAATGGTCCGCCTAAGCCAAGATCCTTTAGATTTGAAAATTTCTGGCCCAATCTGCCGGGATTTCAACAGACGGTTCAGCGGGCCTGGTCGACGCCGCTAGCGCAATCAAACCCTTTCAAGCGTCTTGCTCAAAGACTGCGAGCTACAGCAAAAGCGCTCCGCTCGTGGAGCTCCTCCATCATGAGCAACGCTAAGCTGCAGTTCCACCTTGCGAACGTCCTGATACTGCGGTTCGACGCTGCCCAAGACCACAGGGAACTCACTCAATCCGAGTCCAGCCTTAGAAAAGCCCTAAAACTAAAGGTGCTTGGTTATGCAGCAGTAGAAAAAGCCCGAAAGAGACAGGCTTCCCGTATTACCTGGCTCAAGGAGGGAGATGCAAGCACCCGCTTCTTTCATCTGAAAATAAATGGTCGAAGAAGGAAAAATCTAATTCAGACACTTCTTACTCCCCAGGGGACTGTCTCCGCTCATGATGATAAGGAATGAATACTATTTCAGCACTTCTCATCCTTATTGGGGCAAAAAGCCAGGCGCACCAAAGTACTAAATTGGCAGAGTCTTAACCTTCCTATTCACAACGTCCACGACCTCGATGCACCGTTCTCAGAGAATGAGGCCTTTCAGGCGATCAAGCTGCTTCCGGCTGAGAAAGCTCCGGGACCGGATGGCTTCACTGGCACTTTCTACAAACACCTTTGGGGAGGCGGTCAAGCGGGACATCATGGCTGTATTACCTTCGCCTTGAATCGCCTCCGCTTCTGATTTTCACACCCTTAACACGGCCTTCATTGCTCTCATTCCCAAGAAAGAAGCGGCTGGAACACCGAACGATTACCGACCTATCAGTCTGATCCATTCGGTCGCAAAGATATTCTCCAAAATTTTAGCTCTGCGCCTATCTAGTCACATAAGCTCTCTCATCTCAAATTCACAGAGCGCGTTCATCAAAGGGAGATGCATCCAGGAGAACTTTTTGTGGGTCCAAGGCTGTGTAAGATCTTACCACCAAACCCGAACTCCGGCGCTAATGCTGAAACTTGACATCCAAAAGGCCTTCGATTCGGTATCCTGAGAATACTTGCTGGACCTACTGCAAGCTCGCGGCTTCGGCCCAAAATGGCGGGAATGGATATCAATCTCCCTTGCGACATCATCTTCATCTGTCCTTCTCAATGGCGTGCCGGGGCCTCATATTTCCCATCGGCGTGGGTTAAGACAAGGCGATCCCCTCTCGCCTTATCTCTTCCTTTTAGCAATCAACCCTTTGCACTACATCCTTGCCAAGGCCACGCAAGACGGGGTTTTGTCGCCGTTGAAAGACTGTGGTCCAACGCTACGTCTCTCCCTTTACACGGACGATGCGGTTATTTTCCTAAACCCGGTTAAGGAAGAGCTTGAAATGATCATCGACATACTTACAAACTTCGAGGAAGCTTCGGGTCTTCGAGTCAACATGCAAAAAAGTTCGATTGCACCGATCAGATGCCACGATCAGAACCTCCAAAACACCTTACAGGCTTTCTCCGAAGAAACATCGACCTTCCCTTTCAAATACCTAGGGATGCCACTCACGATCGACCGACTACATCACGCTGACCTAAGATACATTCACGACAAAGTGGCGCGACGGCTCGCGGCCTGGCAGGTGCATCAACTCTCTATGGGGGGCCGATTAACCCTTGTCAAATCGGTCCTCTCCACACTTCCAGTATACCTCCTCACAGCAGTTAGGGCCCCCAAAAAATTCATCGCAGACCTCGACAAGCTCAGAAGGAAATTCTTATGGGCAGGCAATGAAGAAATCCATGGAGGGAACTGCAAGGTTCGGTGGACAACTGTCTGTCGGCCCTACAACATGGGAGGCCTTGGCATTCTTGATCTGGACAGATTCGCGAGCACTCGAAGTTATTGGGCCGTGGCTTAGATGGACAGCCTGGATAGAACATGGATTGGACGGCGGAACCCTTGCGATCGGAACGACCTTCAACTATTCTCCGCGGCAACCAAGGTTACCATAGGAAATGGCAAAACAGCAATGTTCAGGCAGACAGAGATGGTTGCAAGGAACAAGGCCTTCCCAAAGATGCACCAGACCTCTACAAGCACTCCAGCGAAAATCGCGATCGATGATGGATGCTCATCAAACAACAAGCTGGATTCGGGATATTCGATACAATCTAACGCCTCAACTTCTACTACAAAGATGTCAAGTTATGGCTCGATTACGATCTATTCAAGCTGCAGCGGAGATTAGGATAGTATAACTTGGACGCAGACATCCAACGGAATCTACACAACCATCATCGCATACCGTATGCGATTCATGGAAGCTACTACTCACTTTTCATTCTGCGATCCAGCCTCCGTGGGCGCATTGCGATGCAAAGTCTTCTTATGGCTAGCTCTTGAGAACCGCCTATGGGCGGCGCAACGACTACAAAGATAGGGCCGCCAAATCAAGATTTTTGTCCGATGTGTTATCGAAACCTTGAAACAGCCACCACTGCTCATTGATTGCCCCAAAGTTAAGCAATTATGGGCAGTATTGCAGATGGATCGACTACCGCTCTCCTCCTGCATCATTGGGACAAAATGTTTCCCTCCAAGATTGGAACCAGCATCGGATAAACAGCCACACAGAGTTTCGTAAAGGCGCAGCAACTCTCACCATATTAATTTGTTGGAAATGGTGGAAAGAACGAAATAGCAGAGTCTTCCGGAATGAATGCAAAGCTACGAAGATATCCTCTGATCCATCAAAGATGAGGCGCGAATGGATTAGCTACAGTGCGAATCACCTAAAAAATCTGATTGATCGGCGAACCTAAACCTTTCTCCCCCTCTCTCTCTCTCTTACTTTCTCCTCCTTTTTTTCCCTCTCCTCTTGTAAATCTCTCTAGGTGCAGCATCCTGCGCCTTGTACTCCTCTATTGTTTCCACACCCCTTTTAATATAAATTACAGCCTTGTTGTCTTTCAAAAAAAAAGGGTAAGATCACTCAGATGCATCAACAAAATCAACAGATGGGGGAGAGTATCAAACAGATGCAAATCCAAATACAAGAGAATAGTACTCAGATGCAGAAGTAGATGGAGGCGTTCACGGGGTTATTAAGGGCTAAAGAAGTTCACGAGGAACAACAAGGGAAGAAAAGCGCCAATGATCAATGAAGGAGCGGGAAGTCACCTAGGGCTTAATCGAGGAGATTCACCCGATTCTTGCAGATCAAATGGGCGGAACTCACGCAAGTGGGTACTCTTATATGCTACTAGAGGAAGAAGTGTTGAGCTAAGCCGCTTCCTAATGTTTCAGCTTATGGCGACCACTATACCACAAGAACCAAGGAATTACAAATACAATTTTAATGCAGATGAGTTCAAGAGCTCAATAATACCAGCACTTTCGATACAAAAATCCTTGGCTTATTTCTCAATACTCTAGTGGAAGTAATTTTGTACCATAGTGTGCGACATACCACTCCCATTAATGCTTCGCCATATCAAAAGCGACATCCTCACCTAGCTCGAGACCTCAAGGCACAAGAGGTGTGTAACATCCTGAAAATTCTAAAACCATGAAATGCTATAATGTGAATTTGTGTTTTGAGTATTTTTGAGTTTTATGGAATTTATGACTTTGTGGATTGATTTCTCGGATTTAGTGTTGCAAAGACAATTAAAGGAAATGGGAGAAATTAAAAGAACAAAAGAAGAGTTGGGAATAATTTATTTTCTGAATCCAAATCTGTGGAGAAACCAAATTATGCACTAATAGAAATACATGAATATCAATCTGAATATTAAAAATGAAACAGTGGTCAGTTTGACTAGAAACAGTGCACCTTCCGGATTCATGGAAAATATTCACAGCTTATCTCCAGCTGAAAAATTTACCAAGTTACCTTTGATATAGTATTTACCTCAGGTAAAAATCTCAGAAAGTTATCAGATGGGATAAGCCTCGAAATAATTCAAAAACAGAAGCTTTGAAATTCTAAAAATCTCAATGTCAGAATTTTTATAAAATCCTGGAGCAATATATTGAGCTGAAAATTTTACATAAGAACAAATAGCTCAATATAATTTGAAAAACAAAGTTTCAAAAATTCACAAAAATATTTGGATTGTCTGATAAATCAAAAAGGCAGAATTTGAAATCCTGCATTGTACAGATCAGAATTTTAGTAAATAATCTACCAATTATTTCGATCTAAACTTTTTACTGGAGATCATCTACTTCCAGAAGAGACTACAAAAAAGTATGAAAAATTGCTGACAAGGATTAGCAGGCGAAATTAATGCAAGTTCAATGCCTTTGCTGAGTCCATCCTTAAGCTGAATTCTTGCCTCTCTTTCTCCTCACCGCCTTGCGGGTCCCAGATTGCAGCCACTTCTTTTCTCCAAGATCTTCGCCGGTGCCAGCAAGCCCTGTGTCCCATACGCCAGCCTTCAACCGGACACATTGCACCTTGGGAATCACAGAGGTAGTGCTCCACTTCCTCCTCCACTACCTCTCTTTCCTCCTCACCAAGAAGAAATCGTATGCCTCGGAGGTCACGCCACAACCAAAACGCCGAACTTCATCCCCATCCTCACCTATGTGCCGAACCTCCTGGAGCTCAAGCACTCTCATGCCAATTTCTTGAGAGGAGCAAGTGTGGAGCTTGGCCATTTGCCCATCCCCAAGCCAACAACTCGACCAAGGCTCCTTCTTGTTTTCACCGGAAGATCAAGCTTCTTCCCTCCATTCTTTGCGCAAGTGAGAAAGGGGGAGGTAGAAGATCAAGCAAATCAAGAAGCCATTCTCAAATTCCTCGCAACCGTAAGCGTCTCGAGTATCACCGAGCCCATCTAGCTCTTTAATTTCAGTTCTTTCTCATGCGACGGTGCCGCCACGCCAAGACCTTCTTCTTCCTCATGGCGGTCACCGGTGGCGGCTTCCACAGGCCGCTCGCTTCAATTGATTGGTAAATTGGAACCTCTAGCACCTCCCCGATACTCACAATACCACCGATTCAAACCCTAATGCTTTGGTTCATCTTCTTTGTTTGGTCATCGCCATGGCCGCCGCCTCTCCTCGTGGGCGACCTCTCTGTGGCTCCCTACGAAAGTCAATCGCAGCCCGGATGCTCCTTGCCGTGCCGATCCTCCCGGTGTGGTCGCTTTACGGAGCTTCGCCGGTGTGCCTTCGCTGCTCAGCCCTAGAAGCTTCTCGTTTCTCCTTTCCGTGCAAGGGGCCAAGAGCTAGGCGCTGTGTGGTTGAGGAAGAGCAGCCAGCAGGTGTTTCCTCTGTTAGTAAAGCACATTCTTGATTTGCAATCAAATTGCTGGCCAAAATACATTCAGATATTAATAACTTGTGCATTTGTAGTCACAAACCAGTGAAATAAATTGGTATATTTATCTAATATCAGGAAGATTATAGATATGCAAAAATATTAAAAGTTTGAACTGCAAAACAATTAGTTGGATTAAACTTTGATTTATAGCCTTAATATGCTTTCCATATTAAACCTGTGGTCAATAAGTCATAAAACAAAAAAAATGAATTTTTATATGATGCCAAGATCAGGATGAATTCAAATATACAAAAAAATATTCAATTCTTGAATCACAGACCACTCATTTAAATTAAAATGGGATGAACACACTAGTATGGACAATATTGCTCACATGAAGAATATAACTTATAAGATCATGAAATGAATGATTATGTGTTTTCGAAGTATGAGAAGCTCACCATGCAAAAACATGTAGCTTTTGATCTGGCTTAAGTTACTTATCTTGCAAACATTAGTAAGCCTAATATGACCATGTATAAGAGTAAGTGCATAATAACTCATAGAAGGATGAAATAAAGCATATGAAATACCGGAAACAAAGAAGGACCATGTTATCTGCTACAACAAAAATAACCATAATGCATTGTAGTTCAGGCTTAAATTCTTAAGCAATATATGCCTCCATGTTATATGTACCTAAAGAATTGAGTATGATCAACCTGTGTGTAGAAAATGTCACAAGTAAGTGCTAATGCATGAATAGCTAGTTCTGAATGCCTTGCATGATCGCACCATGTAATATAGTAAGAATCACTATTATAAGGTTATGATTAGCACTTAACCACGTAGTCAAGTATCAATACTTGTGTTATCTAGATAGTCATAACTTTCATGAACTAAGTTCAAATTTGAAAAGACCAAATCCTATAACCTTGATGAATAATATCTTTGCGGTTAGGCAAAAATACTTCATATTAATACAAAGTTGAGCTAAGTATACATTAGGCCCTAATGAACATTTATATGAAAAGCATCTCGGATAAAAGCTAAATATCACAAAACCACTTTAAAATACTCTTAAGATTATCCCCTACTTATGCCGAAAAATGAGTCAATTGTCATGTATAGTGTAGTCGCAAGTTGAGATTTAATACGACCCAAAATAGTGTTACGCGATTAGTCTCTGAAGCCTTTTTGTCCACCCGTAGAATACCTCGTCTAAGTGCAAATTCTATGTAGAATAGCTCAAAAACGATGTCTAGGATATGTGCTTAAATTTTCTAAGGAAATATTCTATTTATAGCTCTTGGATCATGTAGTTTACGCTTGCAAAACCCTTAAACGATAAGAGTTCCCTGCACCTCTTTTGGCCGATTTCTTATAGCGTAAACTTTAGCATCCTATAAGCCTTTTCAAAGAACAGGTTTAATACCTCAACCAAACACTAAAAATTATAAAATGAGTCTAGAAACATTATTCAATGTATATACAACCTTGTTCTAAAGAAATAACGTTATTCCATAGTGTTTATCATAAAAATCTTAGTAGTTGAAAAACCTTAAAAATCATAATTTTAAGCTTTAGTATATGAACAAACGAACTCAGTATGAATAAAGAAATCTATGATTAAGACGTTTACATCGCCAGAGTCTTCTTAAAAACTGCTAATGTATAATCAATAACCTATTTTAGCAGGATTAACATTTTCGAAGTTGCTTTTTCATGCGAAGTTAATTAATGGATTAAATACTATTCATTCATATCATTCAACAAAGTAACTAATGAACAAATTTTCACTAATCTAAATAATTTAATCCAGCCTTTGGTTGTTCCTGTTTTCTGCAATGATTCTTTATTTGGATTTATGTCTATCTTCTTTTGCCCTTTATTGAAGTTAGTTATTTGCTTTATTTCCGTTGATCGACGTGTAGATCTCGACGTCTCTATTTCGTCGTCGTCGCCTTCGCCAACCGTAATCCTCTTCTTCGTCGTAAACGACAAATAATCAAGGCAAGCATCCTTTGACCATATTGATCCCAGTATTTTATATTCCTTTTGTGCATCAAATTGTTTTATGCATGCGTTTACTTTATGTAAATTGCTATTTTGTGGATTTGGTAGTTATACCTGTTGTCTCGTGATCCTCCTTTGATGATTATGAACATGTGAACCTTGATAACCACAGAATAGGACTAGGCATTACTTAATGTCATCATGGGTATATGCGTTCATATTATTCATGCTTAGCCATGCTTTAGAATCAGTGATGTCAATGATCAGATTAAAATTGTTTCCTGAAAACATTGGAAATGACACTGTTGGTTGCGGATAGTTTGATTAAAAACCCAAAATAAAACTATGGATTGACGCGGGCGATTATTAGCAATAGCCGGAAGTGCAATAAGGGTCTTGCACGTAGTATAGGGGGAGATTATTGCCCGTGTCGGATTAAGGACCGAACGTCGTGTTGTATGATCCAAGAAAATCCGTACAAACCACAAGTGTTGGGATGGGGCAACCTTAAACCGATTAAGTTATCTAGTTTAACTTTGCATTTGGAAGGCCGAAGTAGTGCGGGCTCTCCTTTTTAAGGTTTGCTCGACGGGGTGCCCACACCGAGGTGTTGGGAGTCACACTTGCCAACACAACGGTGTACGCCATACTTGGGAAGTTCCAACATTTCTATGCTCTGAGTTCTTCTATCATAGTATGGGTCCAACGTCCCGTCGCTAGTGCAAAGTTAAATTAGATAATGTAAAGGTTTTCGTCATGAACATTCTGGCCACACGCTGAAAGTGCGTGAAACAAGCGGCAAAAAGAAAAGGTCATGACTTGTGGGTAAAGTTGTACACCTCTGCAGAGTTAAATCTAATTGATTAGCCGTACCCGCGGTCATGGGTGTCTTGGCGAACTTGCACGAGTTAAATGTTTTATTATTTTCAAAAGGGTTGGTTCCATTTGTTTTTGCAACTGTGCTTTATGTCGAAGGGCTGGCATTGATGGATTTCAGGATTTGATGATTCGCCGCTCACGCCATGGAGGATCGTGAGTGTTACATATGCTTTACTTATTTGTTATCAATCAAATGCTCTTATAAGTTCCGCTTTGTAAATAACTTGATTTGCAAATGAAATTCGCTTTATGCAAAATAACCGAGAAGCTTTTCCTTTGAAATGGCTCGCATGTATTATAGGTTTTGCTCAAGTCTTGCTTTGAGTCGTAAAGTACTCACCCTTGATTAATTATTATTTAGGTGTATGCTAGCGAAGCCTCGAAGGTTCATTTCATCGCAGGTTGCGGGTTCTTCTTCGACGTGTTCTATCTGGAGTTTATACCTCGCCGCTTGCTGCGGGTTCGGTTGGGCACACTACGAGATTTTGCCTCTTTGCCGCTGCATTCTCGGGTTGTAATATTTATGCAATTATTCGCTCCCGCTTAATTAATATGTTGTGTTGTTGTGATTCCAATTGTTGAAATATGCGTGCTATCTTGATCCAGGACTAGTCTTTGAAAGCACATTAGATTTCGCTTTGGCATTCGTGTTAAAACGGGGTCAATTCTGATTGGTATCGAGCTATCTTGACCGTAGCATAAACCTTAGATAGAATGGTTGTTAGCATTAGAATAAGCAAATTCAAAAGCTTATTTTCAAAAGTTATTATAATTGCAAAATGTAGGCTTTGCTATTCTTTCCCATTCTTAAGACTCTATTCTTACCCTACTTCCATTTTGATTTGTAAACAATCTCTTCTTTCCTGAAAAAGAAATCCTCGTCAGTAGTCCAACTTCGCCATTTGCTTCTGAAGACGACCGGGACTTGTCGCTACCATGCTTCATGCTAACTGATGAAGACTGCAACATCTACGACAACCATCTCCAGGAAGTCAGACAATACTTCGCTAACCTCGACAAAGCAAAAGTGAAGATTGAAGATCCTGCTTTATCAAGAGCCGATGTCACCCAACAAAAAAAAAGGAGAGGAAGAAAATTAGGATATATATATTAGGATCTACCATAAGATAAGTACCCATGCACGTAGCATATTATTCTGCTCTAGTTATATATAGAGCAACATATGTTGTTGTTATGTCCTGCTACTTGAAGTTGGTTTTTATTTTGAATGTCAGGACTGATTTATGTGTGAACTTAACCTCTAAGGTCAAAGTGTCACAATAAGTTGTCCTCATATATAAATATGGAAAATTCAAACCATAGGATGAATAAGAAATCATGAAATAGCTCATCTCATCCTTTTATAAAGCTTTATACAAACTTGTCCCTTCTTCTGTATAACTTATCACCTGGGTAGCCATTATGGTCGTTAACTCTTCTTAAAAATCAAGCCTCGTCAAGATTAGTAACACAGTCTTCATGTCTGCTTTTAGCCTCTCAAAACCGCATCATTCATATATAAACTAAGTTTAAGATCTCACCATATCAGTATACACCAAACTAACTTAAGTCACTTTAGGCCAGTTGAAACCAAATAGAATCTCATTTAAATAACTGTCTCTTCTTGGTCATCGTTGCAGGATGCCTAAAACAAAATCCTTAAAAAAGCTTATGGGGAAAGAGGCGAGTCCGCAACATCCAGCTACTAGAGCATCTGCATCTCGACGCAATGTTCGTCATGAATCACCTCCACCTTCTCAAAATCCAAATGAAGTTATTCCTGGAGACAGAACACTTGAATCCTCAGCTTTGGCTCGAGTCCTGGCAGTGATTGAGCAAGGACATCAAGCTGATGCACTCCTACTCCAACAAGTAGTGCAAAATGTTGCCCAACTCAGCGAAGTTAGGGATGGGAATGTTGGCGCACCGCATTACTCCAAGTTAGGAGAGTTTCTAGAAACTCACCACCGACTTTCTCCTCATCAAGAAAGCCTCTCGACGCCGATGATTGGCTCCGCTCCATCGAGAGCAAGCTAGTTATTGCGCAGGCAAAGGACCATGAGAAAGTCCTCTATGTTTACATCACCGCAAGGAGCTGCGAAGAATCTGGTGGGAAAACCATCAGCGATGCTTCCGAAGGACAAGATTTATCTTGGGTAGAATTTAAAAAGCCTTTCACGAGCTCACATTCCATAAGCATTATTGAAAGCAAAAGGTGAGAATTTATGGAATTGAAGCAAGAAGACTTATCGCTGATGGAATATCTACACCGCTCAATCACCTATCTCGTTATCTTGCTTCAAGTATCGATGAAGCTCAAGAATTGAGCATTTTAGGAACACTGAATGAAGAAATCAAATGGACGCTAGTCGCCCAAGATATTCATGATTTTCAAACCTTAGTTGATAAAGCCATCCGAGTGGAGTATGGTATGCAAGCTGTAATAGAAAGCCGAAAGCGCAAATGGATAGCCCGACAATCAGCAAATGATCATCCTTCAAAGCAATGTTTGTTGCAATCATGCAAGGTTCAACAATCTACCTCTCAATTCCAGCAAAGCCAAAGGCAAGTTCCTCGCCCTCAACAATCCTTAGTTCTTCCACCACAACAAGCAAGACCATCCTCTAGCACTCAATGATCGCATAACCCAGGCTTATCGAGTTCTAAACAACCTTGTCCTCAACAACAATCCTCAAATAAATATCGAGTGATTGGAAAATCAAAGGTCTCCAAGTCAACATCCATAGCATCACAAGGTGTTAATTGTGGTCGCCTACATCATGTAGCAGCAGAAGAAGCTCATGAAGCACCTGATGTGGTACTAGGGACATTCCTTGTTCACTCCGTACCGACATTGGTGTTATTTGATTCTGGCGCATCACATTCCTTCATATCCAAGAAGTTTGTCAAGCAACATGAACTACAAGATGAACTACTTCCTACAAGAATGATAATTTATTCCCCTGGAGCAACCATGAAAACCTCGAAACTCGCTTCCGAGGTATGCATCGAAATTAACTGAGTATCTTTTCATGCTGATCTCATTGTTATTGAAACTTGAGATTGGATGTGATCCTCGGTATGGATTGGTTATCCAAGCACAAAGGTCAGATAGATTGTGCTAATCGATCTATCTCCTTATTAGTCCAAGTGGGATCCAAGTGCGCTTTCATCCTTCAATAACACTCCAACCCAACAACCTTCACTTTGTCTTTGCATTGGCCACAGAATTGAGTCAAGTCCCAGGGTATGTGAATATACTAATGTATTTCCAAATGAGTTGCCGGAATGCCTCGGGCATCGATATAGAGTTTGTCATTAATCTTGCTCCTCGAACAAAGACTGCTGCTAAGCGTCCTTATCGCTTGCCTTCAGATGAGTTAGCAGAATTGAAGAAACAACTCAAGGATCAATTGAATAAAGGATTCATTCGCCCTAGCTCTTCTCCATGGGGTAGTCCAGTGCTATTTGTTCCTAAGAAGGACGGTGGTTTACGCATGTGCATAGATTATCGTGCTTTAAATGAAGTCACAATCAAGAACAAGTATCTGCTTCCTCGCATTGATGATCTTTTTTATCAATTGAATGGTGCTCAGGTATTTTCTAAGATTGATCTGAGACTTGGGTACTATCAGTTGAAAATCAAACCTGAGGACATTCCAAAAACTGCTTTTACCACTCGTTACGGGTTATATGAATATACCGTAATGTCTTTCGGACTTACAAATGCTCGCGCTAATTTCATGTGCCTTATGAATAAGGTTTTTATGGAGTATTTGGATAAGTTCGTAGTGGTCTTTATTGATGATATTCTCATTTATTCCAAGACTGAAGAAGAGCATACTCAGCATTTGCATCTAGTGCTTGGAAAACTTCGTGAGCATAAACTCTATGCCAAATTCGAAAAATGTGAATTCTGGTTAAAGGAAGTCGCATTTCTTGGGCATATTCTTTCTAACGGTGGAATTTCAGTTAATCCCAAGAAGATTCAAGATATCACAGAATGGAAACCGCCTCAATCTGTTCCTAAGGTTCAAGTTTTTTGGTTTAGCGGGATACTATCACCGCTTTATCGAAAACTTCTCCAAAATTGCTCGACCAATGACCCAACCGTCAAGAAGGAAAAGAAATTTGAATGGACCCCTGAATGTGAAGCTAGTTTTCAAGAGCTTAAGAAAAGGTTAACTACAGCTCCAATTCTCATCATACCTGATATCCATAAGAGCTTTGAGGTATATTGCGACGCATCACGACATGGCCTTGGATGTGTACTAATGCAAGAAAGAAAAGTCGTCGCATATGCTTCACGCCAACTTCGGCCGCATGAGCAAAACTATCCTACTCATGATCTGGAGTTAGCAGCCGTTGTTCATGCTCTGAAGATCTGGAGACATTATCTTATTGGCAATCGATGTGAGATCTATATAGATCACAAAAGTCTGAAGTATTTCTTCACCCAACCAGATTTAAATCTCAGGCAAAGGAGATGGTTAGAGTTAATTGAAGACTACGATCTTGGCATTCATTATCATCCTGGTAAGGCTAATGTTGTAGCCGATGCCCTCAGCCGAAAACTTCATTGTCTTTTCATCTCTGACCAGTTTGAGCTGCAAAATGAATTCCAGAAACTAAATTTGGGTTTAGTTGAAGAAGGCTTTGTTGCTACTCTTGAAGTGCAGCCAACTCTCAGAACTCATATAAAAGCCGCTCAACTCAAGGATGAAGCCATTGCTGAAATTAGAAAACAGTTGAAAGAAGGAATTGAATCTGAATTCTCTGAAAGTTCAGATGAAATAATTATGCGAGGAAATCGCATATATGTCCCAAATGATCTTGAACTCAAAAGGCTGATTTTGAAGGAAGCTCATGAATCTCCTCTTTCTATTCACCCCGGGAGCACAAAGATGTATCAAGACCTCAAACAGGAATATTGGTGGCCCGGCATGAAAAAGGAAATTGCTGCATATGTTGCTGAATGTGATGTATGTCAGTGAGTCAAAACCGAACATCAACGTCCTGCTGGTCTCCTTCAACCCCTGCAAATTCCTGAATGGAAATGGGAAGATATTAGTATGGATTTCATTACCGGTCTTCCCAAGACTCGGAAGGAAATAATTCTATATGGGTCATTGTTGATCGGTTAACAAAAGTGGCTCATTTTATTCCGGTCAAGACCACATATCAAGGGACAAACTTATGGAGCTATATATGGATAATATTGTGCTTGCACGGAGTTCAAAACTATTGTATCGATCGAGGCTCCCAATTTACTTCTAAGCCAGGGAAAGTTTGCATAGTCTTCGGGAACTAAATTAAATTTCAAGACTGCTTATCACCCTCAGACAGATGGACAAACTGAACGAGTAAATCAAATCCTGGAAGATATGCTCAGAGCATGTGTGCTTTCATATGGTATTAATTGGGAGAAGAGTCTCGCATTCGCGGAATTCTCCTATAACAACAGCTTTCAAGCCAGCCTTCAAATGTCGCCATTTGAAGCATTGTATGGGAGAAAATGCAAAACTCCTCTTTTCTGGTCCGAGGTTGGAGAAAGGAAATTCTTTGGCCCAGATCTTATCGAAGAGGCCCAACAGCAAGTAGATATGGTCAGGAGCCGCTTGAAGGAAGCCCAGTCTCGTCAAAAGAGTTACGCCGATAATCGTCGACGTGAACTAAGTTTCGAAGTTGGTGATCATGTCTATTTAAAAGTATCGCCGCTTCGTGGAGTTCGTCGTTTCCAGATTCGTGGAAAGCTAGCTCCTCGATATATTGGGCCGTATCAAATTCTTGAAAAGATGGGAGAGATGGCATACAAGTTGGAATTGCCACCTCAATTATCTGAAGTTCATAACGTCTTCCATGTGTCGCAACTTAAAAAGTGCCTTCGTTCCCCATCGAATTTACCAACACGAGAACATCGACCTTCAACCAGATTTATCTTATCGAGAGCGTCCAATACGCATCCTCGAAGAAGCAGAACGCCACACAAGGAACAAATCCCATAAGATGTTGAAAGTCCAGTGGAGCAATCACACTGAAGAGGAAGCAACATGGGAACGTGAAGATCATTTACGAAAAGAATTCCCCGACTTCTTTTAGATCCGACAAATCTCTTGGTCGAGATTTTTGTAAGGGGGGTGGATCTGTAACATCCTGAAAATTCTAAAACCGTGAAATGCTATAATGTGAATTTGTGTTTTGAGTATTTTTGAGTTTTATGGAATTTATGACTTTGTGGATTGATTTCTTGGATTTAGTGTTGCAAAGACAATTAAAGGAAATGGGAGAAATTAAAAGAACAAAAGAAGAGTTGGGAATAATTTATTTTCTGAATCCAAATCTGTGGAGAAACCAAATTATGCACTAATAGAAATACATGAATATCAATCTGAATATTAAAAATGAAACAGTGGTCAGTTTGACTAGAAACAGTGCACCTTCCGGATTCATGGAAAATATTCAGAGCTTATCTCCAGCTGAAAAATTTACCAAGTTACCTTTGATATAGTATTTACCTCAGGTAAAAATCTCAGAAAGTTATCAGATGGGATAAGCCTCGAAATAATTCAAAAACAGAAGCTTTGAAATTCTGAAAATCTCAATGTCAGAATTTTTATAAAATCCTGGAGCAATATCTTGAGCTGAAAATTTTACATAAGAACAAATAGCTCAATATAATTTGAAAAACAAAGTTTCAAAAATTCACAAAAATATTTGAATTGTCTGATAAATCAAAAAGGCAGAATTTGAAATCCTGTGCATTGTACAGTTTCTATGCTCTGAGTTCCAACATTTCTATGCTCTGAGTTCTTCTATCATAGTATGGGTCCAACGTCCCGTCGCTAGTGTAAAGTTAAATTAGATAATGTAAAGGTTTTCGTCATGAACATTCTGGCCACACGCTGAAAGTGCGTGAAACAAGCGGCAAAAAGAAAAGGTCATGACTTGTGGGTAAATTTGTACACCTCTGCAGAGTTAAATCTAATTGATTAGCCGTACCCGCGGTCATGGGTGTCTTGGCGAACTTGCACGAGTTAAATGTTTTATTATTTTCAAAAGGGTTGGTTCCATTTGTTTTTGCAACTGTGCTTTATGTCGAAGGGCTGGCATTGATGGATTTCAGGATTTGATGATTCGTCGCTCACGTCATGGAGGACTGTGAGTGTTACATATGCTTTACTTATTTGTTATCAATCAAATACTCTTATAAGTTCCGTTTGCAAATAACTTGATTTGCAAATGAAATTCGCTTTATGCAAAATAATTGTAGAAGCTTTTCCTTTGAAATGGCCTGCATGTATTATAGGTTTTGCTCAAGTCTTGCTGAGTGCGTAAAGTACTCACCCTTGCTTAATTATTATTTAGGTGTATGCTAGCGAAGCCTCGAAGGTTCATTTCATCGCAGGTTGCGGGTTCTTCTTCGACGTGTTCTATCTGGAGTTTATACCTCGTCAGTTGCCTGCGGGTTCGGTTGGGCACACTACGAGATTTTGCCTCTTTGCCGTTGCATTCTCTGGGTTGTAATATTTATGCAATTATTCGTTCCCGCTTAATTAATATGTTGTGTGGTTGTGATTCCAATTGTTGAAATGTGCGTGCTAGCTACTGATCCAGGGACTAGTACTGCGAACACATTAGATTTCCGTTTTGGCATTCGTGTTAAAACGGGGGTCATTACAAGGTGGTCAAGTGCCTCCAGCTCAGCGCTTCTGCCGGAGCCCAGGCCGAGTGATCTGCATGCCCAGGTCACCTCGAATGTAGCTTGGTAAGCACATTTCAATAGTGGAATTAGTGCTAAAGGATGTATTACTTAAGTAATTGTGCTATGTCCTATGGTTGTAGAAAGAAACGAAACAAAGATGTAGATCATTGGGTCTTAGTAGTATATAAAATGAAAAGTATATAAAAAAAGTATACAAACGTTTACCAACCATCTCTACCACGTTGGAGACGAACGCAAAGCTGAGTGAACACTACTAATGATGTATAAAGACTAAAGCAAAATTATACATAGAAATGTATGTATGTATATATATATATATATCTATGAGTACGTATTATCCAAAGTAACAACGCAGTCAATTATTACTAAAATCAACCCAGATGCTATAGTCCGCTCTCTCAGTCCCCCAAAACTCCTTGCTTCTTCATGCTGTCCCAATTTGTAAGACCACATGTTGGTGCCATAGGCGCCGTCACCGTCCTGGACCATAATGGTCTCTGCGCATCGAGACTTTGGCACGAAGGCAAATTCTCCATCACGGCGAACGAGGTCAACATGGACGGTCTCAGGCCAATCGTAGAACCTCGGGAGGAAGACCTTGTTCTGCATCCACTTAACACTAGTCTTCTTCATCAACGTCGTGAGCGTGCCAGCGAACAATGCCCGCCCTTGCAGGCTCTCCAACTTCACCCACTCCATCGTCCGCTCGTTGAGCTTGACGACGTGGACTGGAGTCCGCGGTGGCCGATGAGGACGGCCATCAGCTCGCCTTGGTCGGACTCGACCAGGTAACTGTCCTCGCATTCGAGCCCGAAGCTCTTGGGCTTCTCGAGAATTACAAATCCTTCCTCATGCCTGCACTCGTCGTAGACTGCCAGCCTCCCGTCTTCCCCAAGCAGGTAGAGCAAGCCGTTGTGGAGGACCGGGTTGGAGACCGGCGACGCCTGAAGCTGTGTCCCGTTAGGGTCCAAATGATCCGTGATGTCCCAGACGGGCCACCTGCCGTCACTGTGTTGGGTCGAACGGGCTATCTCCAGCGAGACAACCGCGGAGACGCCGAACATCCTCTGCGCACCGTCATAGACGATGAAGTTGAAATTGGGACGAAGCGTCGATGGCAGCTCGTAGATGGCGCCGCTCAGGAGTTGGGCGTCGAGGATCACGCTCGGCAGGCGTAGCATCAGGTGCTCTCCGGTGGCGCAGCAGATCTTGGCGCCGGGCGCTTCCAGCGTCTCGTCGATCTCCAAGTTCTTGTGGAAGTAGGGGCTGTAGTAGCGGATGTTGGTCGAGCCGACGTCGACGGCGTTGAGCAGGAGGGGCGTGAGCCACGCCGGGTAGAACGGAGAAAGGGCGGAGCGCCAGTGCTTGCACACCGAGGCGAAGCTGACGTGGCTCGACCACCGAAGATGCTTCAGGATCTCGACTAGTACGTCCTCCGGGAGACGACCAGTCCCGTTCTTGCGACGTAGACGCTGCCTTATCCATCTCGCTCTCGCCGTAGCTACGTGGTGTACGTAGTTTAGTTTTATGCATGCTATATATACTCTCTCTAGCTTGGTGTTCCCTTCACACTCGTACTCGGATGTCAATAACTTTTTTGGAACGCGATACGAATACGTATCCGTTACGGATCGGTCACAATAACGTACCGATCGACACGAACACCGACGACTCTGCCAACAAGCTAGCGGCCGATCGATCTTTATAAGCGACGCGAACGTGCATGTCTTGCAGATCGATGAAACGTTGTATTTAGCTAGACTTCTGCAGATACATCATCGTGTCGACGTCGTTCGTGGTACTAGCTACTAGCTAGGTCAGGCTGAGTATATACGTACGCGCATACATACATCATGGACTCCATCCGGGAAGAGCAAGACTCGTCATCTCCGTTGGATCCTAGCCTGGCTCCGTTGCTGCTGTTCGACTACCGCGACGGGGCACTGGCCGGTGAGGCAAGCGACGGCGCAGTGTTCTTCTTGTACAGCATACCCAAGAGGCAGTTGTTGGACAGGAGAGCCGGCGATTTCCGAAGCCACCGTTACTGGTGGATTACACCACAGGGTTGGGTGCTCATGCTGCATACTGACTCGCGCAACACCTTCCTGTTGAATCCATTAACTCTCCAGAGAATCACACTACCCCTAGACCAAGAAGATCTTCTTCGAGGTACAGAAGGCAGGTGCCTGCTATCGCAGAAGCCGACAGATCCGGACTGTGTCGTGCTGGTACTAGACCTCACGGATACAGTAATCTACTATTGCTATCCACAAGGAAACCAATGGTTTAAGCACGAGTACCAGCTTGAGACGCATCTAAGTCATGACGCCATTGTTCGTATGATGGATAGCCTTACCACGGTTGGTGGAAAATTCTACGCATACTTAATTTCTCAGCTTGTCACCCTGGAGTTCTCACCAAACCCAAAATTCAAGGTAGCAGACACGTTGCATGATGGCCAGAGAAGGATCCCCGTAGGTAATAACACGATGGATTTTTGCATCTTAGAATGCTGCGGGGAGTTGTTTAGCCTATGCTTCTGCTATCCGCTATTGTCCTTTCAAAAGATTGCACAGATCACTGTGCAAAAGATGGATTTCTCGAGAAGAGCTTGGTTGAAAGTGGACACACTCGGTGATATGGTGTTCTTCGTCAATATCAGGCACAACTACGGAGCATCGTTTGACGCACGTGAACTTGGTCTAAAGGGAAACTGCATATATTTTTTGGTATATGATGACAAGGCGTTGTACATTTACGACATGGGACGAGGAACTACTACTATGCACAATCCTGGACCAAGTCTTCAAGATTCTGTCGTACCTGAATTTTTTATGCCTCCGGTTTAAACTTAGACATTGGAACTTTATCATGAGATAGGTGAACGTACCTATATATATACACATGCATGTTCTCCATACCTTTTTGTGACGTATGTACAATAGGAGCACTTGTTCAATGTTACCCGAAAATTTACTTGTAGCCAACAAAGGTCCGATTTAAACACTACTTACTTCTACAATTTCATTTGACTCATTCAAATAAGAGAAGGAAAAACTACCGAGACGTACATAATACTAGATCTCATTAATAATGTTACTAATGCTAGTACATGTACGTAGATTTATGTATTATCACCTATGCAAACCATCATGTCCTGGATCTTTTTTTAACGGGAAACTTCAATCAATAGTTCACGTACATTTTGGTCTGCCTGCATGGAAAATTCAGAGAAAAAAAGGAGAGGAGGGTGAATCATGCATTGCCCATGATAAGGTCTAGCCGTCGATGAACTATGAAAACAAGTAGCATGTTCAGGAACGAGTGTCCTGAATAGCCCAACAAACCGAGGTTTGACTTTAACCAATTGCTGTACGTACGGGAACGCAATGGTTTTTCCGCTTTTCCTTCCAGCGTCTCGTCGATCTCCAAGTTCTTGTGGAAGTAGGGGCTGTAGTAGCGGATGTTGGTCGAGCCGATGTCGACGGCGTTGAGCAGGAGGGGCGTGAGCCACGCCGGGTAGAACGGAAAAAGGGCGGAGCGCCAGTGCTTGCACACCGAGGCGAAGCTGACGTGGCTCGACCACCGAAGAGCGCCAGTGCTTGCACACCGAGGCGAAGCTGATGTGTACAAGTTATAAAACCGGACATGGACGCCACCGTCGAGGAATTGCGCTCGGCGATGGGAACTCTTGCGCTCCCAGGTGACACAGATCGCCAGAAACCCTGTACTCGCCGTCAAGCCATGTGATCTATGATACGAGCTAGCTCGGATTGAACGCACTCGTATGCTCGGGTTCCTGGTCGACAACCGGAACGCAAGCTGCTCGACGAGGAGCTTGTAACATCCCCAAAATTCTAATAAAGTAAAAATATATATTTTGAATTTGAAAATATATATTTCTGAGTTTCTTGACGCTATTGGTTTTATCTGGATTTCCTTGGGAGTTTTGCATTGCATGAAAAATCAAATAAAGAGAAACAAAGAATGAAAAAGAGGAAAAGGCAAAAATGTAAAAAGTAAAACTTTATAAAATTGCCATGACAACCTTAATCATTCAATTGAATCATTTTAGCCAACAATTGAAATTTTATACATAGAATAATGAAGAGATAAAATAGAAAAACAACATTTAAATCAAAACAATGTATTGTCAGAATTTACATAAAATATTGGAATCACAAATGGAGCTGAAAATTTTATGGAAACATTCTGAGATTAAATACTTTTGAAAAACAAAGTTTGAAAACTAATATACTTCAATTGATCTCGAAGAAAAATCAAAATCCAAAATAAACTTCGATCAGTCACCGACGCGTGGGCCATTCGTTCCTTTTCCTTTCCGTTGGCACATTTGAGAATTTCTAGTCACTGTCAGTGGTCCCAGAGCTTGCTGCCGAACTCATCGCCCTGGTCTCCGTTCGTTCCACTGGCAATCTCCGTTCGCACCACTGAGGAACTCTCCCAAAGCAGGAGTACAGCCCACTACCAAGCCAATGCATTGCTCCTTACTGATCACCAGAGGCAGCACCTTCATTTCCACTCACTTCTTCTTCTTCTCCTCAGCTGAGACAGCCAAAACCCATCCCCATTCTCGCCATAGCCGAAGCCCAGAAGCTCCAAATCCCATCGCGATTCTTGCTATTCAGCCAACCATTCTCAAATCCCTCTTAGCTAGAGCATAACCACACTCTGCTGAGCCAAATCCCTCACTTATTTCGTGAGCTCACCATGCGACATTGTGCTGCTGCCGTGCGCCCTTTTCCTCCATGAACGGCCGCCGGTGGGAGCTCACCTTGGACCTTCTCCGGCCAAGAGAACAGCAAAAATGGAATCATCTCGACTCATTGATGCTCAAATGCTTACCCATTCAAGCTCTCAACTTTGTGGTTCTTCTTCTCCACAGGACCACCATTATTGCTTGCTTGGAGCTCAAGGCGCCCGCTCTGGTAACTCTTCCGATGAATTGACTCTTCCTCTAGCTGTGCCTTGTCCAGCTCTTCCTCCCGGTGTGGTCGCCGTCGCCGGAGTTTCGCCGGAGAGCCGTCGCCGTCCAACCCTAGCTGCTGCTCTGTTCTGTCTCACTGCCGCGCGGGGTCCCCTTGTCTGTCCCTCAGCCGAAGCAAAGACTCCAGTCAAAAGGGTAAAAAGGCGCCTCCCTCTGGTTGAAAGCGCATTCTTGATTTCCATTCATCCTCCTGGCCGAAATGCATTCATCTATTTATAACTTGTACATCTTTAGTCACAAACCAGTGAAATAAGTTTATATCTTTATCTAAGATCAGGAAGTTTGTAGATATGCAAAAATATTAAAAGTTTAAACTGCAAAACAATTATTTGGATTAAACTTTGATTTATAACCTTATTATGCTCTTCATATTAAACCTGTGGTTAATAAGTCATAAAACAATAAGATGAATTTTTATATGGTGCTAAGACCAAAATGGATTGAAATATACTAAAATATCCAATTCTTGAATCACAGAACACTCATTCAAATTTAAAATGGGATGAACACACTAGTATGGACAATATTGCTCTTATGAAAAATATAACTTATAAACTCATAAAATAAATGATTATATGTGTCACAGGATCATGATAAACTCAAACATGTAAAAATGCTTAATTGTTGAATTAATTTTATAATATTTGTTTTGCAATCATTAATGGATCCCTACTATGGCCATTAACAAAATAATAGTATAATGGCTCACAAAATGATAAAGTAATTTGTATTAGGTTCCTAAAGCGGTGAGGATTCATGTTAGCAAAAAATACTTAAGATAAGATTTTATTTGCATTCTTTTAAATGAAAGGAAATGTTAATTGTAACAATAAGTAAATAGTTTATATATTGCAGTTTAACTCAAAACAATGCAAGATTAACTTTAAAACATTTCTAGGATTGCTACCTGCTAACACCTGAAAAATGAATCAAGAATCATATATAGGTTAGTTGGAAATTAAGATTGAAACTTGGCCGATTCAATATTTCAAATATGATCATTAGGTTATTTCAGCAGTAGATAAAATAACTCAACCAAATACTAAAATCAGTAAAACCGGTTTAGTAACATTGTACAAAGTTCATACTACCATGATCTGTCAAAACAATCTTATTCCGTTAAGATTTGCATATTAATCTTAATAGCTGAATAACCCTAAGTAATCACATTGCTTTAGACCGTATTATGAATGAACAAATTGTAGTTGCAAATGAAGAAAGCTGTAGTCAAGTCATTTGTATCACCAGAACCTTCCCAAAGGTTATGAAAATAATCTCAGTAGCCTAAATCAATAAATTTAACTCGCATAAAACTAATTCTAAGCAAAATCAATTAAAGATAAATAACTAATCACTCATAATACAATGTGATCGTTTAAGCCTATTCATTAACTCGCAAAGCAACTCATCTAAATCTGAATTTAGTAAAGAACGACTTAGAAATGATCTCTAGGTCTTGATCTGGTATAATCTAAGAAAATATTCTTATTTCGTCATGCTTTGAATCTGAATCTTAATAGAGCAAAGCTTGTAAGTAATAAGAATTGGCAGAAACTCATACCATGAATAACAAATCAATGAAAGCTTGCAACTAATGCTTAATTCTATTAATCTTAACCAATTTTAGCATCTTGAATCCGTAAAATAAGATTAACAAATTCATAAAGAGCAATCCTTGTTTCTTTATCAGAGTTTTAATTGTTTTGCTATCTATTTCTTTCGCTCTTATTGAAGTTAGTGTTTTTGCGTTATTTCCGTTAATCGGCGTGTAGAACCCGACGTTGTTGTTTCCGTAAATGCCGCTGCCGCCAATCAACAAATCCTCACCTTCGTCGTAGTCAGTGATCAAGCAAGGCAAGCATCCTTTGACCATATTGATCCCAATATTTTATATTTCTTTTGTGCATCAAATTGTTTTATGCATGCGTTTACTTTATGTAAATTGCTAATTTGTGGATTGGTAGTTATACCTGTTGTCTTGTGATCCTCCTTTGATGATTATGGAAATGTGAACCTTGATAACCATAGCTTGAGGGTAGACATCTCTTAATGTCATCTTGGGTATAAACGACCATATTAACCTGCTTAGCCATGCTTTAGAATCAATTATGATCAGATCAAAACTTGTTTCCTGAAAACATGGAAAATGTCACTGTTGGTTGCGGGTACTTTGATTAAAAACCCAAAATGGAACTATGCTTTGATGCGGGCGATTATTGGCAATAGCCGGATGTGCGAATGGAATTGCACGTAGTGTAGGGTGAAGTGTCGCCCGTGTCAGTTTAAGAACCGAGCAATGGGACGCTATTGATCCGAGATTTCCGTGCAACCACGAGGGCTATTTATGGGGTAGCCTTAGTATATTAAGTTATTTAGATGTGGCTTTGTTCATTGGTAGGCGGGAGCTTAGCACAGGCATTCCGGTTTGGTCTGTCTGGAAGGGTTTCCACCCATGCAACGGTGTACGCCTTGTCATGAACAGAAACGGTGTGTGTGTGTTGGGTATACGTGAAAGAGCCCACGTCATGTGTGTGTGTTTCTGTTCCTCTGGCGGGGGTTAACGTCCCGGGCTGGACCAAAGCCATGTCTAGGTAATGTAACAGCTATGTATGATCTCCTGGACGGCGCACCAAAGGAAGTGCGTCGGGCAAAAGTTGATCATTCCTTGTGGATAAAGTTGTACACCTCTGAAGAGTTTAAATCTAATTAATTAGCCGCGCTCACGGTCATGAGCACTCGGTGAAGTCATTCCAATGTTAGCTTTGGTATTTTCAAAAGGGTTTATTTTATAAGTTAGCTTACCCCCACAGATGACCCAATACTATACCATGTGTTGGCAAGTATTGGTATCAGCTGTTGTGCCATGTGTTGGCAAAAAACTGGATATATGCTATGCGATGGCAATGAATGATTAAATAAACTACGTCATGGAGGATCTGAGTGTTATTATGCTTTACTTATTTGTATCAATCAAATGCTCTTATAAATTCCGTTTGCAAATAACTTGATTTACAAATTTAATTTCGCTTTATGCAAATTAAGCGTAGTAGCCTTTCCTTTGAAATGGCCTGCATATATGGTAGGATTTGCTCAAGTCTTCTTTGAGTACGTAAAGTACTCACCCTTGCCTAATTATTATGTAGGTGGTTGAGTTAAGCGGCGTCTTGAGTCTCCTTTAAATCGCAGTTGCGGATTTTCTTCGTCGTGTTCTATCTGGAGTTTATGCAGTGGGTTACTGCGGGATTGGATGGGTACACTGCAAGGCTTTGCTTCCTTTGCTGCTTTATTTCTCTGAGTTGTAATATTTATTCGTATAATCGTTTCCACTTAATTAATATTTTGTATGGTTGTGATTTCCAATTGTTGTAAACATGTGAGTGCTAGCTACTGATCCAGGAATAGCACGGGAATCACATGGAGGTTCCTGTACATCAGAACGGGGTCTCACAGAGCTCGTCGGCGCAGCCCACGCTTTAGATAGTTTGGCTATTGTCGGAGCCACCGCCTAGGAATAAGTTTGCGGCAAATCAAGCTTGCCCTTTTTTCGTTGCTTTCCTTTACTTATACCCCAAATACAACTCACGCGAACTCCCAAAACTAACTTCGGAAAATAGAATCGTAACCAACCCGCATTCTAATCTACTAGCAATCGCATACTCATTTCACGCGTGCATGGATTCTCCGCCGCTCCGCTTCTGCAAAGTATTGGCGTAGATTTACGTCGCAGTCTGAACATATCTGTGATGCGTATCCGCGCTGCCGTAACATTACTCCCCCCTGGAAAGTGTGAGACTTCGTTCTGATGAACAGGAACCTCCATGTGTATACAGTACTAGTCCCTGGATCAGTAGCTAGCACACACATGTTTACAACAATAATATCACAACCCAACAGGGTATTTATAACCTGCACTTGAATAATTATACAGAGCAAATTTTTACAACACTTAGAAATTATAGAGTAGCAACAGAACGACAGCAGAAAAAACCAAAACCCAGTTGATTTGCCCCTAACAACCCGCAGGCATCAGTTTGGGGAAACACCTAGAAGAAAAAGTCGTCATCTAAACTCCCACGCAAGACCAAAATATCGTCATCCGCAAAGTCAAGCATCTTCATCTTCCGAGACAACGGTGAAGCAAGATTTGAGTACGATGGTACTCAGCAAGACTTGATAGCAAATGCAATTAAATAATCATGCAGGCTTAAACAAGGATAGGCTCTAGTTATTTTTGCGATTGCTAAAAGCAAGAAACATAAGCTAACATTAGATTGCAATTGCATTTATAAAATTGCTAAGAACGATAATTTACGTAAAGTAAATCTGATTGCTCAACCAGACATCTACCGATGACCATACATGTCGATTCCTTTGGACATAAAGCAGCTTGCTAAAACCGCTTTCAACCGAAACTCCAGTTTTAAGGAAATAACAAAATCTAACATTGGAATGACTTCACCAAGTGCCTTTGACGGCGGGCGCGGCTAATTAATTAGATTTTAAACTCTGCAGAGGTGTACAGCTTTACCCACAAGGAATGATCCACCCTTTTTGCAAGGCCATTCGACACACTTCCTTTGGTGTGCCGGCAAGGCGATCATACATAGCCGTTACATTATTTAAACATGACTTTGATCCAGCCCGGGACGTTAACCCTCGCCCTGAAAACAGAGACACTCACCCAAGCCGTGGATCCACATTTATCACACCCAACACCACGTCTCGTCCATGGCAAAGGCGTACACGTTGCTGCCGCCAGTAATTACCCACACGAACGTGTGGAAGCCCTCACAAGCAAACCGAATCGGAGTGCTTCCGCTAGCTCCGCCTACCAAAGAGCAAAGCCATGTCTAAACAACTTAATAAGCTATGGCCGTCCCATACCGGACCTCATGGTTGTACGAAAATCTTGGATCAATAGCGTCCCATTGATCGGTCCTTAAAGTGATGTGGGCGACACTTCACCCTACACTACGTCAGTTCCTTTTTGCACTACCGCTAGTGCCAATAATCGCCCACATCCAAATCATAGTTTTAGTTGGAGTTTTAGTAAACTAATAGCAACCTTTTCAAATGGCGCTTGGTTGAATAAGCATTCAAATCGAATCATTTTAGCGTTAAGCATGGCTAGCAGATATTATATCTAACGGTTATAACCACAGTGACATTAGTTTATGTCTAACCCATACATATGGTTACAAGGTTCACATGTCATAGAGATTAAAGGAAACCATAATACAGGGTTAACTATTGTTCTACCCAATATAAATTTTTTTACGAGAATTACTCAGATGCATAATACGATTGCAAAAACAACATATTGTAAGTGAATTATTGGGATCAACGTGATCAAGGGATTGCTTGCCTTGCTCAACACTGTCAGGATCAAACTCAGGATCAGCTTCAGGATCTTCCTCCTCGACGGGCTCGTCAACGTCTACACGCCGCAAGACAAGGCGTAAAAGCAACATTTAGCAACTAAAATGGGCAAAAAGAAAGTAGATAGCAAGAACAAATAAAATTGAACACACAAAACAGAGTTGCTTAATTGAATTCATTTTCTTTATTTTACGAATTCAAGATGCTAAAATTGTGAATTCTTTTATTTATCTTTTTCGAATTCAAGATACTAAAATAGATTAAGATTTAATGTTTTAATCAATTCAGGCCTAAACAGATTCTTGTCCCTTTTGATTGGATTCAGATTCGAAGCAATATTTTAATAAAATTCTAGTTATTGACAGCAATTCACATTGCTAATATACATATATATATATATATATATATATATATGAATCTTCATATATATATGTATAATAGCATATGTATGATTTGGCTTATAAGAATATTCATGAATAACCAGAGACTTCATTAACTTTGCTGTCATCACAGACTCATTAAACCTTACATTTCATAACTTCTGTTCATACAATGTTTATACTTTTACTTAAGGCATATATTCGTTTTAATCATGTATGTGACACATTCATTTAATGAATTATTAAGCTAATGGAATATCTCCACTTAAATACTATTTCATTACATTTTTAAGCTATTGACAGTATCAAGGTTTCATAGAAATTCACTTTTCTTCATTTTGCCCAAAGTTAAAATTATTAATTCCTTAAAACATAAAGCTCTTCTCATGTATTTCATTTACTAAAATTCATACAGTAATTCTTCTAAGAATGTTTTTGCATATTCTAAATCTACTGGATTTTACATGAATTTTAAAATTTATTTCATCTAAATTGGACTTCTAAATCAAAAGATATTCAATACTTAAATTCATTCGGGTATAAAAATCCTCTCCTAAATTCAGATTTGCCAATATAGGAAAATACGCTTTCACCCGAAAACTCCGCTTTCCCTTTCTGGCTAAAACCGGTTCGCCACTACTCTCGGGACCCGGTCGTGTGAAGCAGGGAATGCACTCTCGGCCTCGCCGGGCCGTGGCAGTGGTCGGAGCAGGCGAAACGGCTTGGCACCTAGAGCATCACTCGACAAGCAACACGTTGGTGGTGGTTTGGTGGTTGAACGGTCGGCAACGAAGTCGCCCACGCACACAGCGCGGCCGCCACGAACTCGGCGAAGACTCAACTCCGGCGACTCTTTGGTTCAAGCGAAGGTACAAAGTGAGCATCGATGTAGCAAGGGATTCGGTTTTACCTAGAAACGGCGCCGGAGAAGAAGCGAGACCGCCTGCCTACTGCGCTGAGATGGGGAAGATGGCCGTGAACACGGCAATCGCAGTGTAAGGATTCAAATTGCAGCTCGGTTAGGACTCGAGATACGGCGAAGGTGCAGGTGGAATCAATTCAAGATTACCTTTCGTTCGCTTGATTGGCGCTTCCCCCGCTTCACGCTTCTGCAATGGAGAAAACGCAGAAGAAGGAGCCAGCAGACTGATGAATGGAAAGGGGAAAGAGCACTAGTGTGGCTAGGAGTGGCTTTGTAGAGGTTTGGCGACGCTGTGGAAACTGGGACGCGCGGCAGTGATCGCATGCATTCAGCGCTGGCAGGACAGGGAGTTGGCGAGGAGCGATAATGGCGAAGCTCGGTGCTGAGGACTCGTGGCTGAGCCGTGCGGCAATGAGGGAAGGTGACGCTGAGGAATGACCGAGCTGAGAGCTGGTTCAATGGTTCGAGCATGGCTGCGTCCTTGCTTCGGGAGAATTCCTCTCTACTCACCGGTTTCACCGAACGGAATTGGGGAGGATGCATCTGGCAACTGGGCCCGGGACCACTGCCAGGGACTGAGGATTTCATCGCTGCCCCAGCTGAACGGAACAGCAACAGGATTGGCCCACCTGGCAGCGACAGGCCGAAAGGAACAGAGTGGTTGGGTGTCTATTTCTCCCTCTCTCTTTGATTTTTACTGGTGGTCAATGGAGGTAGAAAGTGATGAAAATTTTTGACCAAAGTCTCCGAACAGTATTTACCCCTCTGATAAAATTTGAGGCTTATCCAAGTTACTGAAATTTTATAAAAATTCTTTCACTAGTGACTGCTTGATTTCCTAGCCTCTGTCTTCGATTTTTATTTGGTATCAAATGAAGTCCATTATTTTTAAATTTTTTTTTTCAATTGGATTTGGGCTATGGATACTTATGTAAAATTTTCAGCTCAATTACTCGAGCCATTATTTAATTAAAATTCTGACATTGAAATTTCCATTTTGCCAAGTTTTCAGTTTTCTATTTTTAATAATTCTCAACCCATCTTATTAATTTATTATATTTTTTTATGAATGTAGATATGGAAATAAGGTTCTCATATAAATTTTCTCAACTCCATTTGCTGTTCCAATATTTTGCACGAATTATATCAATGCATTATTTGGGAATAAAAATTATTGTGCTGTTTTTCTTCCTCATTTTCTTATGTGAAGATTTCATGTAGTAATTAAAATAGCTTATTTACATGTTTAGGATTATTCCAAAAAATTTTCCAAATTTTTGCTTTTCACTTCATAGCCTTTTCTCCTTTGCATTCTTTATTTGATTTTCTTGCAACTCAAAACACAAAAAGAATTCAATAAACTCCAAATAAAATCAAAGACATTATGAACAAGCTGAAAATATTCACATTCGAATTTAAATACTATATTTTACTGTTCTGAAATTTCTAGGCTGTTACAGAAAGCCAACTTGTCCTCAAGCGGACAATCAGGAAACGAACGGCGCAAGACGATGGCGTCCATCCATGTAGCTTCATCCGCGGACTCGCCCGACCAATGCACAAGGAATTGGCGAGCTCCATTGACGAACCGCTGAGCCAGGATTTGATGAGGTGCTGGCTGCGGTTGGGCTGCTGTGAGGGTGATGTCGGCCGGCAGCGCCCCCGGCTGAGTAGGCGGCTCACCTTTGAAGGCTTTCAGCAAAGAGACGTGAAAAACATTATGCAGACGTGCTGACGGAGGGAGTTTGAGCCGATATGCCATGGCCCCAATCCGCTGCTCCACTTGAAAAGGACCGAAGAAACGTGGCCCCAATTTTGCCGGAGAGCGAGACCTCAAAGAAGTCTGGCGATGCTTTTGGAGTTTAAGCCAGACCCAAGAGCCAACTGAGAACTCCACTTCACGGTGCCGGCTATCATAACGCTGTTTCATCCGATTCTGAGCTTGGAGAAGATGGTCCCGTGCCTGCGCCAACAAAGCATCTCGATCCACCAAAACGCAGTCCACGAGGTTGATGACGGTGGAACCTTGCTGGTAGGGCGTAAGGGCTGGAGAAGGGCGCCCATACACTAACTCGAAGGGAGTCATTCGGAGGGCCGAATGGAACGAAGTATTATAACAAAACACCGCCCAAGGGACCCATTGAGCCTAGCTCGCGGGGTGGGATCCCGTGAGGCAGCGCAGGTACATCTCAATAGTGCGATTCACGACCTCCGTTTGACCGTCCGTTTGGGGGTGATAAGCTGTCGACAGCAACAAAGTGGTGCCACTCCGCTTCTGCAAATCCTGCCAAAAAGCACTGAGGAAAATGGGATCGCGATCCGAGACAATCGACTCTCGTATTCCGTGCAGGCGCACAACGTGGTCGAAAAAGAGCTTGGCAACCATTGGTGCTGTGGCCGGCCGGGACAAGGGAATAAAGTGGGCGTATTTGGACAACCTATCCACCACGACCAAGGATGCTGATTTGCCGTGGGACTTTGGCAAATCTGTGATGAAATCCATCGATATGTCCGCCCAAATCTGCTGTGGTACTGGAAGAGGCTGAAGAAGACCTGCAGGGGATGTGGTACTAGACTTATTCTGCTGGCATATGGTGCATCGGCTCACATAGGCCTCCACAGTAGCTCGTTGGCGCTCCCAATAGTAAGTGTCCTGCAACCTCAACAAAGTCTTTTGGACCCCTTCATGGGTGAGATCATGTACAGACGCAATGATCTGATCCACTGAGGAGATCTTTGCACAAATAGCCGACCACCGATAGACCAACCTGTCGGGCGGCGTGCGTCGCTGACTAAGCGTGTTGGATAGCGAGCGTGGTCTCCCGTGAAGAGATCAAGCCACTGTGCCCGGGTTATCTCCTGAGGGTGAGAGATAGCAGCGCAGCGAGCCTCCCCCTCCGACTCTGCAGTCATGCGGGAAAGTGCATCGGCCGCGGCATTGTGACGCCCCGGCTTATACTCGATCTGAAAGTCGAAACCCATGAGCTTGCTGAGCCAGTGCTGCTGGGGCGGGGTGACGAGCGCCTGGTCAAGGAGGAACTTGAGGCTCCCATGATCCGTGCGCACCACGAAGGAGTGTCCCCATAGGTATGGCCTCGGTGGCGCTTTGCTTTGGACGGACCAATAAGCTCCGCTCATATCTCCAATCGCCGATGCCGGTCCGCCACTTCGCATCGAATCGCAATGGGATGGCCGTCCTGCTGCAACACCGCCCCAATGCCGGTCCCCGATGCGTCGCACTCCACAACAAAAGGAACCGTGAAGTCAGGCATTTGGAGCACCGGAGCCGACACTAATACCTCCTTTAAGCGCTGGAAGGCGACCTCCGCCAAATCGCATCCAGGCGAAGGCATTGCGCGCAACGATCTTTGTGAGGATCCGCGATGCTAGCGTAGTCCCGGACGAACCGACGATAATAGCCCATGAGGCCCAGGAATCCGCGCAACGCTGATACTAAAGAAGGCCGAGGCCACTACGTCACTGCTTGTAGCTTCTACAGATCCGCTGACACTCCGTTCGGAGAAAAAATATGGCCCAAATACCTCACACGCCCCTGGGCGAAGGTACATTTGGACTTCTTGAGGTAGAGGTGGTGGAGTCGAAGGCGGCTGAGCACCATGCAAAGATGCTCAAGATGCTCCTCCTCCGTACGGCTGTAGATCAGTATATCGTAAAAAAAGACAAGGACAAATTTGCGAAGGAAATCCTGCAAAACTTCATTCATGAGTGCTTGAAAGGTGGACGGTGCGTTGGAAAGGCCGAAAGGCATCACGAGAAACTCGTAGTGCCCATGGTGCGTCTGGAAGGCGGTTTTGTCGATGTCGCCAGCCCACATCCGAACTTGATGATAACCGGAGCGAAGGTCCAGCTTGGTGAAGAAGCACGCACCACCCAATTCATCGAAAAGTTCCTCCGCCACTGGAATGGGGAACTTGTCCTTGACCGTCCGAGCGTTGAGCTCACGGTAGTCCACACAAAACCTCCAAGTTCCATCCGCCTTCTTAACAAAAAGGACAGGCGAAGAAAAAGGCGAGCGACTGGGACGGATGATGCCCTGTTGCAGCATTGCGTCACATTGCCGTTCAATCTCATCTTTTTGACGGTAAGGATACCGATAGGGTCTGACAACTACAGGATCGGTGCCTTCCCTTAAAGTAATACGGTGATCACAATGCCGGGATGAGGGTAAGCCTTGGGGCTCTGCGAAGACATCCTGAAATGTATCCAAGAGGCTCAGGAGGGCTGTTTGATCCTTCACAGCGATCTACATGGCAGTAACCCTGGGAGTGCGCTGCATGCCTTGGAGACGCACTAATGAGCCAGCACGGTTGAACTCCATGGAGAGTGCTGAGAAATTCCAATTAATGTCGCCGAGAGTACTGAGCCACTGCACTCCCAATATGATATCAAAAGTAACAATGGGGAGTATGAGGAACTCAGCTGTGAAGTGCTACCCTTGAATCTCAAATTCAGCAAAGACGGTTCCAAAACATGGTAAATAGGATCCGCCGGCCACCCGCACTTGTTGTTGCACGTCTGCGACAGACTTCCAGCTGTTATGCCGTGCCGCGTACGTGCTCACAACGTTGTGCGTACTCCCACTGTCGATTAGTCCCAGCCAACAGCGATCCGCAACACACACCTTGATCTGCATGGTGCTGCCATGCTTTGGCCCCATTACCGCTAGCATGGATAAAGCCGTCATTTGCCTCGCCACGGCTCATCGCCATCACCGAATCCGCCACTTCCAAATGGAACAAGCGTTTACAACGATGGCATGAGAGTATACGTCTCGCCGCAATTGTAGCAAAGACCTTTTGCCGACGCCCATGAAGTTGATCGGCAAGAAGACGCAATGGGCTGGGAATCGGCGTATTCTTGCTTTGCGCTAGCGACCGGCATGATGATCGGCTTCCCTCAACGCCAGAAGGCCGTGAACGTCGAGCTCTTGCCAAATCGGGGATAGTGCTCAGACTTGCACTGCGCGCCAGCCGCCGCCCAGATTCAAGCAGATGTGTTGCCATGGTGGCGCCCGAATGGCTAGAACGCCTGTGCCCATGATAGGCGCGTTGCGGTAAAACTCCCGCGTCTCGTGCGGTCAAGGTTAACATGATCTCCGGTGTCGCGATCCAGCCGCTTGCGGCGCTTCGCCTCCCTTGCAAACACGATGGCTTCCGCCAAGTCCCGAGGTCATTCACGCCGGACATCCGTGCCCAACGCCACCGACAACCCGGCGACAAACATATCAATCTGGTCCGTGCGCTTCATGCGTGGGGCGCGAGCCAAAAGCCTCTGGAATTCTTGCGCGTACTCATCCACCGGACTACCGCCTTGCTTGAGATTCACCAGATCGCCCAACGGGCCGACTGTGGAATGACAAGAAAAGCGCTGGGCGAATACTTCCGAGAAATCTTCCCACGGAATCCATGGTTGTTCTTGCTGCCAGTTATCCAAAACTTCCTGGGCCTCTCCTGTCAAATGAAGTCCGGCGATCTCAACAAATTCCTCCTCAGGGATGCGATGCACCCGGAAGAATCTCTCACACCTCCTTAACCATCTCAGCGGATCATCCTGACCATCATAGTCCGAGCGATCGAATCGTGGTGGGCGAGGCGTCCACCTATGGTGACCTTCCTCCTCGTCGCGGTCGAATTCGCGTCGACGGCCCAGTGTAGGCCTCTCGCGCGCTCTCGCTTAGTGATCTCGGTTGGGCGCCGCACTCACCTCGAGGCGGCGCCCTTCGCCACCAACTGGCGCGATCGGTAGCATCGCTCACTCTTCTCGCTTTCTGCGGCGGTGGACCTTTCCTTCAACAGCTTCATCATCTCCGCCATCATGGTCTTCATCTCCTTCATCTCAGTCTCCAGGGCCGTGACTCGATCCTCGACTGGAGTCGCCATTGCCCCAGAATTGTTTGGCTCTGATACCAAATTGATACGAGCTAGTTCGGATTGAATGCGCTCGTATGCTCGGGTTCCTAGTCGACAACCGGAACGCAAGCTGCTCGACGAGGAGCTCGTCGGCGCAGCCCGCGCTTTGGATAGTTTGGCTGTTGTCGGAGCCACCGCCTAGGAATAAGTTTGCGGCAAATCAAGCTTGCCCTCTTCTCATTGCTTTCCTTTATTTATACCCCAAATACAACTCATGCGAACTCCCAAAACTAACTTCTGGAAAATAGAATCGTAACCAACCCGCATTCTAATCTACTAGCAACGCATACTCACATTCACGCGTGCATGGATTCTCCGCCGCTCCGCTTCTCGCACCGGTATTGGTCAGAGATTTACGTCGCGTACGTACATATACGCGGTCGTATCCCGGCGTGGCCGTAACAATCTACCTCCGCTCCTACCGGTACCCAAAAGCGCCTCGCGCGAGCCACGAGCTGAGGTGTCGCAGCAACCATCTATCTGGTGATTCCGAATCAGGTTGCTGAAGGACAATTCAGAGAAGGAACGGCTGAAGATTACCGAAAATCTTTCGTTATGAAGATCCATGGGATCTGGTAGAAGGCTTAGGAATTACGATGAATGGAGAGTCCTGATTTACTGATGACGAATTGATTCGATCTAACGGCAAGAATAGGAATTAGTAATTACTGTTTAGCGTAAAGGGAGTAATTAGTTTTGCCGGCTGTAATTTTCATTTACCTTCTGTAAGCTATGGAGTCTTCTTAAGGAGGTTGGAGTTGTGTGAGATAATCATCGAAGAATTGGAATGAAAGTTCTGTTGTTCCTCCGTATTATTTTTTCCTTCCCATTTGCCTTCTCTGTTTGATTTTGTGGGTTTTAGTCCGTATACCATCCTTTTCAAGTCGGATTACGTGAGTTTCTTGAAGATTGGTATCGAGCCGAGCAATCCTCGCAATGTACCAACAATTGTCCCTGTGGAGAGATAGGTTGGAGAGGATTCCAAATACTCAGAATATCCCTAGTCTCTTGGATAGGAGTGAAGATGCCGAAAGGAACAAAACTTCGGAGTCAAGTGGGGAAGAATAAGAGTCCCAGATTGGAGGTGGAAATCAAGGGTAAGATCACTCGGATGCATCAACAAAATCAGCAGATGGGGAGAGTATCAAATGATGCAAATCCAAATACAAGAGAATAGTACTCGGATGCGTATAGATGGAGGCGTTCACGGGTTATTATAGGGCTAAAGAAGTTCACGAGAACGAGAAGGGGAAGAAAAGCGCCAATGATCAATGAAGGAGCGGAAGTCACCTAGGGCTTAATCGAGGAGATTCACCATTGTCGCAGATCAAATGGGTGGAACTCCCGCAAGTGGGTACTCTTATATGCTACTAGAGGAAGAAGTGTTGAGCTAAGCCGCTTTCTAATGTTTCGATTATGGCGGCCACGTGAAAAATCGACATTTAGCTTCAGCGTCAAGCACGCCAAACCATCTTGCGCTTTGGGTCTTTGTGGCGCCCGAGAAGCGGCTACCTAAGCTGTCCCCGCCGAGTATTCCCCTGTTGTGTCCATTTCAAGAGATGTCGCCTCTGCCTGCGTTGAGCGGTGAACACAATAAGCGCACCGCCATAAGTGTATGAATTCCGTGATTTGGGCGGCAGAGGAAATTCTCCTCAACGGGCGCAACCAATTCCCAGACTGAAGTTCATCCTTGACCGAAGCACCTGTTCCTCTAACTAGCCGATAAACGTTTGGCGCGATTTCCCGCGGTGACCTCCCGCGGAGCCAGTTGGAGTTCCTCACAACTCACAGCGGATAGGATCCTCACAGCGGATAGACTAGCTCTCAGAGGATGGCCGCACAGCACTCTCTGCGTGATGTGCGGCCTTGACGCAGAGTCATCCAGGCACCTCATCCTGTTGTGCCCGTTCGCAAAGCAGGTGTGGAGAAAGGTCCTGTTCTACATGAGCATAAATTTCATCGCCATCCATCCTGATTTGGTTCAGTGTGACGCTGCTGCTTGGTGGCGATCGGTCCGTTCCACTGTAGAGCGTCAGCACCGCAAACAGGCTGATAGCACCTTCATGTATGTAGCATGGAACCTCTGGAAGGAGAGGAATAACAGGATCTTCAATAGCCAATACAGAACTATTGATGGCGTTGTCAGCGCCGCCATAGACGACATCCGCAGTAGAAGGGTAGCAACGCAACCTACAAATTCATAATTCTGGGGGGGGGGGCCTCCCCATTCAGTCATTGGCCCCCGAGTTCATGAGTTATCCGTTGTATATGGTTTCGGTTTTTTTATTGGCTTTAGATCCGTAGAGTTGTTTGCCAATCGTCGTGGTTCGAGTTTTAATCGGGAGGCCGAGTGTTGTGTGGCTTCTTCGAGTATACCCTCAAACTCTATGCTGTATTCTCACTTTCTTTCTTAATGCAAGGCAGAGCTCCTGCCATTCCCTTTCAAAAAGTTATGGCAGCCACTATACCACAAGAACCAAGGAATTACAGCGAAGCAATTTTGATGCAGATGAGTTCAGTAGCTCCAATAATACCAGCACTTTCGATATAAAATGAAAAGTATATAAAAAAGGTATACAAACGTTTACCAACCATGCATCTCTACCAGGTTGGAGACGAACGCAAAGCTGAGTGAACACTACTAATGATGTATAAAGATTAAAGCAAAATTATACATAGAAATGTATGTATATATATATATCTATGATCGAGTATATATTATCCATAGTAACAACGCGGTCAATTATTACTAAAATCAACCCAGATGCTATAGTCCGCTCTCTCAGTCCCCCAAAACTCCCTTGCTTCTTCATGCTGTCCCAATTTGTAAGACCACATGTTGGTGCCATAGGCGCCGTCACCGTCCTGGACCATAATGGTCTCTGCGCATCGAGACTTTGGCACGAAGGCGAATTCTCCATCACGGCGAACGAGGTCAACACGGACGGTCTCAGGCCAATCGTAGAACCTCGGGAGGAAGACCTTGTTCTGCATCCACTTAACACTAGTCTTCTTCATCAACGTCGTGAGCGTGCCCAACAGTTCCTAATATTTAAACTCCTAATATTCTTAGATTGGGATCTTCCCAAAAGTTTTTGGACCTACAAAATACCTTGTTCTCCAACAGTGCTCATATTTTGTCCCAAAAAGACATTTGAATTGGTCCGGTGGGCATCCTTCTCCTCACGCAACAATTCCAAAACCGTACGGGAGAGCGTAGAACTCCTCGCTCCTGGTGTCATGCCTGTATGACTTGAACTTCTCCCACCAATGCCAGCCGCTGTCCTTCCTCACATGAGCTTCCCAGTAGAGGTGGGTGCAGTCCAGGAAGTAGGTGAGTGTGGCGGCCACCGTCGCGGGCGAGGAGAAGATCACATTGACAATGACGTTGAACTGCAGTGTCATGGGGGAGAAAGATTCAGAAGGTGATCGGAATGTGAAAGTAAATAGAACTCGAATCGTGAAACTTTGCAGTTGTTTGTACATACCGCCAGTGAGTGGGTGTGAACCGGTCCAAAGCCGGTGAATATCTCGTACTCCCGGAAGTACTGTGGGATGGACAGCCCCAGGAACAAGGAGATGCCGAGTATGAATTTTGTTCTCAGGGTGTTGAGGTTGCAGTACTGAAGGAAGCAGAGGCCTGCAGCAGCTGTGACAAGCAGAAATCAAGTGCAATGCAACAAAAAAATGGTTATGATAGCTTCAGAATACGATGCCATAAAAGTTTTACAGATGGTATATTAAGGATCACCTGAATAAGCAAAGAGAACGCAGTACAATGCAGAAAAAATCGGCAATGGAGTAGATGCAAGGATTGCCCCAAATTTCCCTGTTGATTGTTAATCCAAATCAGCCAGGTGAAGACACCAACGATGAAATGGTGAACACTGATAGTGCTGAAAGATCCAAAGAATTTGATCGCTACCAAATAGTGAGAAGAAAATCATGAACAACGCTGAAATCTTTATGACTCGTCGGCTTCCAACTCGCGTCAAGGCCAATAGACCTGCATTCTCGCTATCCAAGCAACAAGGACAATCAGTTGATAATTTTCACTTTGAAGTTACTTCTGAACAGTGGTTCTCAGCAGGTAATTGTACTAGAGTAGATTGTAGAGCTAATTACACTGAGGCTGCTGTGCCTGTCAATGTTCCTCACATCCCATCCAATATGATAGATATGCCCTGAATTTTTTTTTGGAAGTTGCATTGCAGTGAGTGAGCTCTGTGTAAAACGTTCAATTAGAAGAATTGAACATTTTCGTTTGTTATTTAAGTACCTCCCAGCCAATTCCACGAGCGAAAACTGAAGGCGGGCAGAATGTTGCGCCAGCGTATCTTGACACCGCAATTAGCGTGCCTGTAGACTGAAAGCAGAAATGCTCGTCAGACTTAAAATGGGACATTAATTGTTAGTTTATACCTAGTGTTGTACATACTTGGGATAAACATATAAGCTCATCGACATGCAGATACAGGCACGACAGCATCGACATGTTAATATTAAGGATCACCTGACACCTGCGACAACAAGCTTTGCAGGGGCCTCCTACTTCCAGTATCAACAGAAGAACACTACTGAAGGAAATAAAGGGGCACCGATCAGGATATGATGATGATAGTGCACACATTTCTTCCGATAAACAAAGACTACTAGAATTGATGCTCATACCATTAAAATTATAGTTATCTTCGGCCATCACGACGGCACCCGCACCGCACTTTGGCTATTTCCAATCTACTGTTGCTCTTCCAGGACGTCGGAAACGCGCCTCGCATCCACACCTCGATCGTCCTCAACGCTTCCGGCCCCGCTGCTAGCCACCAGCCTCTTCCTCTAGGGCCCGCTCCCCCGTGACGCTTCAGCTCCCGCCTCCAGCCATCGGCGCCTGCTTCTGGTCCGCGTCACCGCCTCCGATGCCGGCGGATCCTGCCCATCTTCGTCGCCTTGACCAATGCTGCCTCGGCGCCTCGCCCGCGCGTTTGGTGCGCCGTCCTCCGCCTCCTGGAGGACTGCCTCGACCGCCCATCTATGCCGCTCGCTCCTTCCGCTTCCGCGCCGCCCGGTGGGCCATCCTACAGGAGCGGCGGCGGCGGGAACGCGGGAGGGAACAGGGGCAATTCCTCTACCGAGGCCGACGCGGGGGCTGCGTCGTCTGCGGCTGGTGGTTGTATCACGTCGTCGGCGCCGTCGTTGTCGGGCCTGAGGGCGGCGGGAGTGGCGCGAAACCTTGATTGGGAGCGCAGAATCGCGCGGAAAAATGAGGCCGCTGGGTGTTGTTTTGGGGTGTGAAAATTTTGGGAGCTAGATTAAGGAACTGTTGGAGTATGTTTTTTTTTCATCAAACCTAAAATTAGATTTTAGGAGTGGATTTAAGGTACTGTTGGAGATGCTCTTAGTTTTATGCATGCTATATATACTTTCTCTAGCTTGGTGTTCCCTTCACACGCGTACTCGGATGCCAATTACTTTTTTGGAACGCGAATACGTATTACGGATCGACACGAACACCGACGACTCTGCCAACAAGCTAGCGGCCGATCGATCTTTATAAGCGACGCGAACGTGCATGTCTTGCAGATCGATCGTGTCGACGTCGTTCGTGGTACTAGCTACTAGCTAGGTCAGGCTGAGTATATACGTACGCGCATACATACATACATACATACATACATCATGGACTCCATCCGGTAAGAGCAAGACTCGTCATCTCCGTTGGATCCTAGCCTTGCTCCGTTGCTGCTGTTCGACTACCGCGACGGGGCACTGGCCGGTGAGGCAAGCGACGACGGCGCAGTGTTCTTCTTGTACAGCATACCCAAGAGGCAGTTGCTGGCCAGGGGAGCCGGCGATTTCAGAGGCCACCGTTACTGGATTACACCACAGGGTTGGGTGCTCATGCTGCATACTGACTCGCGCAACACCTTCCTGCTGAATCCATTAACTCTCCAGAGAATCACACTACCCCTAGACCAAGAAGATCTTCTTCGAGGTACAGAAGGCAGGTGCCTGCTGTCGCAGAAGCCGACAGATCCGGACTGTGTCGTGCTGGTACTAGACCTCACGGATACAGTAATCTACTATTGCTATCCACAAGGAAACCAATGGTTTAAGCACGAGTACCAGCTTGAGACGCATCTAAGTCATGACGCCATTGTACGTATGATGGATAGCCTTACCACGGTTGGTGGAAAATTCTACGCATACTTAATTTCTCAGCTTGTCACCCTGGAGTTCTCACCAAACCCAAAATTCAAGGTAGCAGACACGTTGCATGATGGCCAGAGAAGGATCCCCGTAGGGTATAACACGATGGATTTTTGCATCTTAGAATGCTGCTGTTGGCACCAAAAACGTGAAGAGGGTTTCTGGCCCACAACACACCAGACGAACGCCGGGTTCAGCTTTGCGCGAGCGTGCCAATCGATTTGACCCTGCAATCGATAAGGGAAGTAACGTGAAAATTCGATCAAGCCGATCCTGGGAACGAATCGGCTAGAACAAGAATCAGCCTGAAAGCCGATTAAAAGGGTAACTAGACTAGTCGATTAAGACTAATCCGGGGGTAAAAGGTAGATCGATTCTGAAAAGGCGATGCGCAACAAGACAGAACAAATCAAACCTGAAAAAGTCAATGACGATCAAACAATCGGCGATGCGCAACTTTATTTGATCGATGTCGACTTACAAAGGAAATATTACAATGCTAAGAGACTAGAAACTACGAAAAGTAAAAACTGGTAGATGTGTTGATGATTGTGGATTGCCTTCCATCAAGCGGTCCTGATGCGCCTTATATACTCGCCTAGCCGATCCGAGTCCCGATCCAATACGACAACATAATCCGAATCGGCTTTGTAGTTTCGATTTGGTCTCTAGTTTCCAAATTTTATCTTTATGCCGCATGATTTCCAGTATGCTATCCAAACCTTCCACGGACGTTGTCGTGCCTTATCCAAACTCATGCTTCTCATCGATTCTTCCGAATTTCCAAAATCGGTGCAAACATATGTTCTCTATTTTTGAAAGATAACTTGTTATCTTTCAAAAATGTATATCGCTTTCTCATAGATCGGCTTCTTTGCCCATCAGCTTGTTCACTGTTGATTTAGGGAACCGTGTCAATAACTGCCGCGCCGTGAAATCTCAGTGCGGTTTTAATGTCCGGTGTCGCCTTGAATTCTCTTCCGGCCTTTTTTACTTTTCACCGTGCTATATATACGCGGGACCCCCACGGTCACTTTCACGCTTTCCAGCTCTCAAACCTTCTTCCATCGGCTTTGTCAGTTTTATTCAAGACTGGTGATCAACCTTCAACCCTCCTCGCCTACTGAAATGGATCATTCAAAGGTACTTATTCGGCCTCGAAAATGACCATCAAGATTTCTTAGGACCGGTAGGAGACATAGATGCCGATACAAGAATCGACGAGAAATCCCAAGACTCCTCTCGTCACTCAAGGTTACAACGTGAAAGAGTGGGGCAAGAGTTTTAGAGCTTAATGACAAGTACCAAAGGGTGGAGAAGTCGGTATATTAGAGTATCGCCCAAAAAATGCGTATCGGGAGCAAATGGGCATAGCCGAAAGTCTCCCTTTAAGCCTAGCTTGTCCGAAGCCAATGAGCCCTTAGTGGCTACTTGTGTGCTATTTTTGGTCCGATACCTTCAATGCTTTCCTTTTTCCGTCCCCGTCCCGTCGGCCCGACTCTTCCGGATGTAGCCCAATTGTGTTGCTTGCGGCCCGATGGAGACCAACTATCGGCTTATAGTGGAAGACCCCGCTTAAGTCGATTCAATCAAAGGGCTAAGGTGGTCAAGTACATTCAAAATAACAACAAGGTAAATGGCTTGGTATCGGATGAAGAGCACGCAAAGATTCCTCAACCTTTGGCTTGAAAGATTTCTTTTTATGGTGCATCCTTGGGCCAACCTGTGTACCACCGGTAGCGTAACGACTTGTGGATGGTCGTCGGCTTGCTCGGGGAAGATGTTCTTGGGCGCGCTTTATCGATGATGTTCATTATCGGTTTAATTCTTCTCTCGTTTTGCCCAATTTGTTGTTGGCAACATTGAGGCCCTTGTGGTTTATACAGATTGTGGTTATACAATGTCTTCAAATTGACAACTTATCTCGAGAGCCACTCAAGACTCGCTTCCTGAAGACTATCCAGAGAATACTACACCCCAATTTAGAGCAAGCCGATCTCATGGTGAAAGGCTAATAATGTGCTCAAGTGGCGATACCAGGATTACCCCGGCCAGCTTACACAAATACCTCGAATTTTTCTTGGGTTTAGATAACACAGTATTTTCCCAGAAGGACTTCTTCTCCTATGGCGACGCAGCCGATTTTCAATGGCCATCTTTTACGAATCGAAGCCGATAGCTCCTCAATGCCGCCGTTGTCACCGATGCTCCATCGGATCTTCCTTTCCCCTCGCATTCTCCATGCTGGCTTGAACTCCGCAATGTAACCTTCCAACCTTCGTGCGAGTTCTACCATCCATCGCTTTATTCTCGCCAACTCGGCTTTGGTCAAGTGGTTCCCTCATTGCCTCTTCTTGATCGGCTTCAACCCGCAGCCGGGTAAGGAACCTATTGTCACCAATGTAGCTCTATCGATTTCGATGAGCTTCAACTTTCTCGACGGCAGCGCTTCGCCTTGATTTCGCCTCGCCAGCTAATTTACTACTTGGTGGTCGCAGATTGTCGATGCCCTCTACTTGGACCGCGAGCCGTCGGGCTATAATAGAAAAATTCTTACCGGATTATCATGAGTCGACAATAGTCTCCAAAGAAGAAGAGAGCGGAAGAATGGCAGCTCAAGTGAGGATAGTTCCTCGGTTATATCGACTCGACGGAGCCGAGAGGTATCGGCTTTACTAAGTAGCTTTCTTGCCGCCTCTCGCTATTTGTTGGCTAACTTCTTCATGATCTTCGCAGGTTACATCCGCCCATGAGAAGACCACCGCCGGTCCATCGGAGAGTGGTTCGAAGGGAAAAAGGCCGCACCAATCGGTCGGCTTGACCGGCTATACGTCAGGAAACCTTCGAGTAAATAGCCCTTCTCTGGACGAACTAACTAAGGAACGGGTGCCAAGTAAGTATCCAGTTCTCCTTTTTTTGGTGCGAAAATTCCTCTCCCTTCTCACCCTTTTTTGCTGATTCCAGAAAAACCAAAATCTACAAAAGTCACGACCAAGAAGAATCCCAAAAAAGACCCTAAGCGCAAGGAGAGAAGCGCCGAGAGTTCCTCTCACACGCCAGCCGATACTGTCGAGGTATGTCTTATCATCATACTGTTTCTATGTGTTTTTATTATGGTTCGACCTTCGCCTTCCACCGATCAGATCGATTCAAGCAACCGGTGTTCGCCGACCTCCGTGGCACCTCTTTGTTGATCCGCCGCCACTTCCGACTCAAGTTTCGTTGATGCTCGACCGACCTCAAGGGACATTGGCCTTATCTCTTGTAACTTCGAGGCTCCCAACTTCTCCATCTCTCGCACCGCCGGCCTCGCCTGCACTCAAGCATAAATGCCAGATGACTTGTCAAACCTTCTTGGGTTCTCTCTGGACGAGCTGGTTGACCCTGGTGATGGCGACGGACGACTACCCAACCGACATCCGCCAAATCATCGATGCATCCTTGGAGGCGTCAGCTTCAGTGGTCAAGTCTGCGCCGAATATGCAAGAGAAGTTGAATTGGCTTTTGATTGCTGTGAGCCAGCCAGAAAACGTGATTCTTGCTAGTGCGCAGTCAATTCGCGACGCCATGGTCGATGTTGAAGCCGATTTGCGCCGAAAGCCATGGAGGCAATTCAATGTCCGCCATATAGACGAAAGGAAGGCGAAGTTGATGCGGCAAATGCTAGGATTGCCCAACGGAAATCGCAAGAAGTTGACCGACGCTAACCGGACAAGCCGATTGCCGGCCAAGGCAAAAAGAAAAAGTATGATGAGGGTGCTTCGCCTCTTCTTGCGCTAAGTCCTCCGTGCGTGGTCTGGAGTCGGCCAAAAAGAAACTTGAAGAAGAATTGGCCAAGGTAAACGAGCAGTTGGCCGATTCCTTTGCCAAGATGAGCGCAATGACCGAGTCCCTGAAAGGACTAAAAAAAGATGTCGGCTCCTCCGTGGCAAAAGTCAAAGATCAATCGGCCAAGATGATTCCGGTACCGGGTAACGCAAAAGATGATGAGAACATCGTGTATGGCGTTCTCGAGACACCGCTGGCATGGCCGCAGCTCTATATCGGCTTTGGGGCTAGAATTCGGTTCGATTGTGAAATCATGTAATGCAATGTTTGTTCCAAACAATGTTGTCTTTTGCCATGATGCCTGCTTTGTGATACTTTTGTAACATTCCCAATTGGCTGTTTAACCGATTGTGTTCATTCGCTTAATCGGCTGTTTTAACTTATTTCTCATGAACTTTTATTTTGCTTTAATTACGCACCAACCCACATACTAGGGTAATACCGCTTTAGATATTTTCCGTTGATCGCCTTAGGTAATACTAGCCCCTCAAGTGTTTCGAGTATATATGCGTTTCTACCGACAAGCCGATTTACTTTATATGGTCCTTCCCATGTAGGCGACCACTTACCGAATCGATTGTCCCTAGACCCGATCGGCAGTATTGTCTTCCACACTAAATCGGCTTCGCTGAAGGATTTTGGCACAACTTTTTTATTATAAGCCCTTGCAACTCTTTCTTTATTCTTCTTAAGCCGATTCAAAGTAACCAGCCTTAGTTCTGACAAATCATCTAGGTTGTACAGCAACAATTCTTTGTATTCATCGGTCGATAGATTGTTCTGTCTTGCTACTCGCATCGACTCAATATTTATTTCTACGGTCAACACGGCTTCTTGGCCATATACCAACTGATACGGCGATAATTTAGTCGATCCGTGGAACGCTAGCCGATAAGCCCACAGGGATTCCGATAATGTAGAGTGCCAAGTTCGGGGCTTTTCATCAATTTTTCTTTTAATTAGTTTGATCAAAGTTTTGTTGGACGACTCGGCTTGTCCGTTAGCCTGAGCGTAATATGGTGAAGAGTTAAGCAATTTGATGCCCAAGCTTTCTGCGAAGTTCTTAAAATCGTTGGACATGAACACAGTTCCTTGATCGGTTGTGATAGTCTGAGGAATACCGAATCGATGGATAATGTGTTCATTAACAAAGCCGATAGCTTCTATACTGGTGACCTTTTTAAGCGGAACGGCTTCGACCCATTTCGAAAAGTAGTCTGTTGCTGCGAGGATAAACTTATGGCCTTTGCTTGATGCCGGGAATATTTGGCCGATTATGTCTATCCCCCATCCTCTAAATGGCCATGGTTTAACAATCGGATGTAAAGCCGATGCAGGTGCAAGTTGCACGTTCCCAAATCTTTGACAAGTTTGGCATCCTTTATAATATCTGAAACAATCTTCCAGCATGGTCGGCCAAAAATACCCAGTTCGTCTTAGGATCCATTTCATTTTGTGGGCCGATTGATGCGCTCCGCAAATTCCTTCGTGAACCTCACCCATAGCAACTTTTGCTTCTTCCTCACTTAAACATCGCAGAAGCAATCCTTCTAAGGTTCGATAGTATAATTCTTCTTCTAACACGACATACTTCAGTGCTTTCTGGCGAACCTTACGTGCAGTAGGCTTGGATGGATCCAATAAGTAAGCTTTTATTTCTGTCCTCTAATCGGTATTACCAACACACAGCACTGTTTTGTCGATTAATTCGAATGCTCCGTATCGGTTGTATTCCTTGTAGCCTTGAAGTCGCCGAGCCAAAGCGCTGGCTTTGTTGTTCATCTCTCGGGTACATAGCCGATAATGAATGATGTGAAAGTATTGATGATCTCAAGACAATGTTCCAGATACTTTGATAACACCTCATCATTGCAGTTAAATTCCTTTTTAATTTGCTGTACCACTAGTAATGAGTCACCATACGCTTCTATACTACTCACCCTAATACTATCCGCCAACCGCATCCTTTAGCAAAGGTCAGATTCAACTTGGTTATTAGAGCATCGGCTTTTAAGCCGATATGCAAACTCTATGTCATGTCCTTTTGGCGGAGTTAGTACAATACCTATTCCACTTCCTTCCCGCAAACCGATTCACAAAATATAGTCGCCAAGGAGCCACGCCGACCATCCCCGCCATGGTATCATGCCCTGTAATGAAATCGCTACCACTTGGCCCTTAATGGCTTTGGTGATTCGATCAGTAGATCGAACTTCGGTTAGGGCGAGGCCCACTTTCCAAGTCGTCCTCTCAAAATCGGAGCAGATAGCATATATTTGACTACGCTTCTACATACTACCACACAAAGTTGATGCTAACACATAGTGTCTTAATTTTGTACAAGCAAAATATAACGAAGACACAATTTCTCTATTGGAGGTACCGGTCTCGGCATCCAAGAGTCGCCGGCTTAAGTAAAATATCACTCGCTCTTTACCATCGACTTCTGCGCCAATCATACCCAATAGTCTCGCTTTCACCGATATGTATAGTTTGAATGGGACACCCTTCTGTGGTGCTGCCAAGACTGGTGGTGACACCAAATATTGCTTTATATCGTCAAAAGCTTTTTGCTGATCGGCTCCCCATACGAACTCCTCATGATCTTTCATCTTTAGTAGTGGTGTAAACGCTTGAATCTTACCAGACAGATTTGAGATAAACCGTTTAAGTAGTTGATTTTGCCGATCAGCTTTTGCAACTCGTTCTTGCATGTTGGTGGTTTTGTATTGACTATGGCCTTGACCCTGGTCTGGCTAACTTCAATACCTCTTTGATGTACCATGAAGCCAAGGAACTGACCAGCCGACACGCCAAACGCGCATTTCAAAGGATTCATCTTCAGGCCATGAGCCCTTGTATTTTGAAATACTTTTTCCAAATCGCCAAATGCTGCCAATCTTCCTTAGATTTAACCACTACATCGTCGATGTAAATTTCAACGATGTGACCGATTAGATCGTGAAAGATCAAATTCATGGCGCGTTGATAAGTAGCACCTGCGTTTTTTAAGCCGAATGTCATCACTGGCCATTCATACAACCCTAACGCGCCAGCATCCAAGGCGCTCTTGGGGACATCGCTTCGCCATAAATATTTGGTTATATCCAGCGTTCCCGTCAAGAAATCGATAATCTTATTACCCGATGCAGCATCGATAAGCATATCGGCTATAGGCATCGGATACTCGTCTTTTGGTGTGGCTTTATTCAAATCCCTAAAATCCACGCACACTCGTAGTTTACCGTTTTTCTTCATGACTGGCACAATATTCGATACCCACTCGGCATATCGGCAAGGCCTAATGAATTTGGCATCTAGCAACCTTTCAATTTCTTCTTTTATTATATCATACAACTCTGGATTAAAACGACGAGGAGGTTGCTTGTATGGCCGATATCCCGGCTTAATAGGTAGTCGATGTTCTACTAATCGCTCGGCTTAATCCGGGCATCTCATAATATTCCCAAAGAAACAATCCTGTATTCTCTAAGTATTTTGACCAACTTGTCTTTATATTCTAGATCTAAATTTGCACTTACAAAAGTTGGCCTTTTTCCATCACCTTTCCCTATATCGACTTCTTCAAGTAGATCGGCAGAAGTGAAACCTTGACCTAATTTTTCGTTTTGAAAATCTTCAATGGCTTCACAAGCATTTATCTTATGCCGATAGCTCCTCGCTCTGTCTTGTAGAAGTTGGATCATTTTTGACCCCATCTTCTCAGGATCTCAATCGCCCGATCAAAGGTGCCCGGCTTGACACTGATCGGCGTAAAGCCCGTCTTCCCAATGCTGATGAAATCACAATCGTCTAGTGTCTTACCTGATATGCATTCTGTTTCTTCGTGTGGCCAATTCGCATCGGGGCTGGCCATGGCAATATGAGCCGATGTATCGGCTGAGACAACTTCGACTTCATCTCCGTTCCACTGGACAAGCAATTGGTGCATGGTTGATGGTATGCAGCAGTTGGCGTGTATCCAATCCCGTCCTAGAAGCACACTGTAATTTCCTTTAGCTTCTACCACGAAGAACGCGGTTGGCAAAGTTTTGCTGCCGATGGTTAGCTCTGTGACCATCACTCCTTTTGCTTCGGTGGGATCACCTGTGAAGTCATTTAGCACCATGTTCGTCTTGATCAAGTCTTCATCTGTTTTGCCCAACTTCTTGCAAGTAGAGAGTGGCATTAAGTTCACAGTGGCTCCTCCATCCACAAGCATCCTGGATATCGGCTTTCCGTTGATAAAGCCTTTTAAGTATAACGGCTTTAAATGCCGATGAGGATCTTGTGGCTTTTCGAACACTGCCTCCTGTGCGCCCAGGCACAATTGAGCGAACGTATCTTTAGCCGATTCGGTCTTGATCCCGAATTGGCCGGCAGAGTGAATACCATGTTGATATCCATGGGAGGAGTGTCATTTCGGACTATTGGTGACAAAGAAGTCGTCGAGGAATCGACTCGTTGTCGGCTTGTTCTTTTCTCCTCCATTCCTTTTGACGAAGTTTTATCGGCCGCAATTGCTGAATGTTTCATCCTCCGTTTTCTTCATCGGCCTTTCTCATTTCCTGCGCCCTAGGCGCCGGCCGTCTGCAGTGATCGGCTAAGCCCCGTCGGACACCACCTTGGCTTGGGCTCCACTGGCTTGCGGATTTTACCAACCAAGTCCTCCGTTGGTTCTTTTCCCTCATCTTGGTCTGGTATGCCTAGCCTCTCTAGCTCTTACCGGCTTCCTATGCTCTGACTCGGTATGATTTATCGTTGGCCTAAGTAAACGTTCTTTCACCGATTGTTTGGGCCAATTTTCTTGCGGGTAGTGCTCCATGGGACATGTCCTTGAAGATGGTACAGCCACGCCTTTTTCCCAACAGAATTGCCAAAAAGGACATCTCTGATGAGCTCTTTCTGCGGCGTCTAGCCGATACAGATTGTTTGGCCGAAACACATCGTTTGGCCGATACGGCCCATTTGGTCGGCGAGCCTGCTGCTTTTGCCGATGGCTTATTCTTTCATACTTTTCGAGCAACTGTGAAAAAGTTGGCTTAGGCTTGAATATCGTTTTTCGTGGTGGAGTTCTTTCAGCTTTGTACCATCGTCCGACTTGCAATTCTCCTTTTGGTTTCACGGTCCTTGAATTCTTCCCATCCTGATCGGCTTCGATTTGAAGTGAGCCGATCGTTATTTTTAGTGTTTTCCCTTTTGAGCTAGACTCTATGTCGACTTGCCGTGTAATTACGGGTCGTTCCTCGACAACTTGTTTCCCTTTGCCTGAGCACTGAACCATGTTAATTGGGAAGGGATTGACATCGACTTCCATGGCCAGCTCTTCTGCGAACTTAAGCCGACCATCTTCGATAGCTGTCTGTATGTGCTGTCGAAAAATATTGCAGTCATTAGTGTTATGGGAAAAAGAATGGTGCCACTTACAGTATCGTCGTTTCTTGATCTCATCGGCTGACGGTATAGTATGCCCCTCAGGTAAACGTATTAGTTTCTCTTGTAGCAGCATGTCGAATATACGGTCACACTTGGATACATCAAAAGCGTATTTAACCTCCGACTTATTCCTAGTCGGCTTAAGCCACGAACAGACAAGCGGCTTTTTAGAACCCTTTATCCATTCGGCTATATTTACGTCTGCTTCATCTTCAGAGGTTTCACTAGAACTATACTCGACCATGTTTATTTTAGCCTTTTCTTTTCCGTTGTTATTTAGTCTAATCTTGTCCTTGAATTCTTTACTTAAATATCGGCCTTCTTGTGCCGATACACGATGGAGCAGATGGCTTAGATCCGTGAACTCCTGTCCAGCGAGTTTCTCTTTAAGCGGAGGAATTAACCCCTGAAACGCTAAATCGGCTAGTTGATTATCGGGCAATACTACACTGAAGCATCGATTTCGTACTTCTCTAAATCTTCTAATGTAATCAGAAGCCGATTCACCAAATTTCTGCCGGACAGCACTCAAATCTGAAATCCTAAGCTCCAGACTGCCAGAGAAAAAGTATTCATGGAATCGACTCTCTAAATTGTTCCAGAAGTGGACCGAATTTGGAGGTAGATTCGTAAACCAGGTGAAAGCAGTTCCTGATAGAGATAAAGGAAAAAGTCTAATTTTTAATCCATCGGATTGACCTGCTTCTCCACATTAGGCGATAAATCGTCCGACGTGCTCTAGAGTGGTGACCGAATCATCTCCTGAAAATTTCGCAAAATCGGGAATCCTGAAGTTGTGTGGGTATGACATTCGGTCGATGTAATCTGGGTACGGCTTTCTATAGCCGATCGTTTTTCCTTTAGGCTGTAAACCAAATTGGTCTTTCAAGACCATGGAGATCTGATCAGCCCAATTGATGTTATTGGCCGATGCAATACCAGTGTTTGGCCAATTAGGATGAATAGTATCCTGCCCCCCGAGTGTAAACTCGGCTGGCCGACTTGATCTAGCGGATGGGTACTGTTGTTGCCATGGTTCATACCCATCGGCTCTGGTAGTCGGCGCCTCAGGCATTGGGACGAATGGCTCCGTGTATGTAACTACTTTGTATGGAACCGGATTTCTAAGTTGGGTTGTTCCCTGGGGTTTGCAATTCCTGTCTAATTCAATCGGCTGAGTGGCCGATTGGACGTATGGAGTTCCTGACGCCGATGGATCTAATTTTGCAGCGTCAGTGTGTGCATAAATGTGAGTAATCGGATTTGGGCGAGGATTGGTTGGAGTTAACACGGTGGGCTGGGTCGGCATTAATGAAGGCATTAGTGCCGACGCTTTGACCGTGTTGGTGTTTGAAGCCACAGAATACACAGGATACGTTGGGAGTGGCTGTAATGGGTCCATCAATCCTCCAGATGTAACCAATTCTTGTGCTATCGTTTTTACGCTATTTTCTATCATCGGCTTCAAGGTTGTAACTAAAGCCGATGACTGATTGATTAAAGCATGATGCACAGATTGATCGATCATAGCGGATAATTCGGCTTGAGCCGGAACGTATCGGCTTACCGAATTTGACGCAGCGCCAATGTCGCCGAAGAAGTTTAGTGTGGGCAGCGTCGTCTTCTGCGTAATCCCACGTCGGGTTTTTTGATAGCAACCCAGCATCAACTCCTCCAAGGCGGCCTTCTGATCTTCGATCTCCTTTCGCTGCTCTGGGGTTAAATCGTCTAAGGTAGGGACGATTATGGCATCAGTGTTCACATCGGTTGGTGCGGTGGACTTTCCTGCAGTCATCTTGTTGATCGGTCCCACCGGGCGTGCCAAAAATGTGTTGGCACCAAAAACGTGAAGAGGGTTTCTGGCCCACAACACACCAGACGAACGCCGGGTTCAGCTTTGCGCGAGCGTGCCAATCGATTTGACCCTGCAATCGATAAGGGAAGTAACGTGAAAATTCGATCAAGCCGATCCTGGGAACGAATCGGCTAGAACAAGAATCAGCCTGAAAGCCGATTAAAAGGGTAACTAGACTAGTCGATTAAGACTAATCCGGAGGTAAAAGGTAGATCGATTCTGAAAAGGCGATGCGCAACAAGACAGAACAAATCAAACCTGAAAAAGTCAATGACGATCAAACAATCGGCGATGCGCAATTTTATTTGATCGATGTCGACTTACAGAGGAAAGATTACAATGCTAAGAGACTAGAAACTACGAAAAGTAAAAACTGGTAGATGTGTTGATGATTGTGGATTGCCTTCCTTCAAGCGGTCCTGATGCACCTTATATACTCGCCTAGCCGATCCGAGTCCCGATCCAATACGACAACATAATCCGAATCGGCTTTGTAGTTTCTGATTTGGTCTCTAGTTTCCAAATTTTATCTTTATGCTGTACAGGATTTCCGTATGCTATCCAAACCTTCCACGGACGTTGTCGTGCCTTATCCAAACTCATGCTTCTCTGTCGATTCTTCTGGGAATTTCCAAAACTGGTGCAAACAGCTGCGGGGAGTTGTTTAGCCTATGCTTCTGCTATCCGCTATTGTCCTTTCAAAAGATTGCACAGATCACTGTGCAAAAGATGGATTTCTCGAGAAGAGCTTGGTTGAAAGTGGACACACTCGGTGATATGGTGTTCTTCGTCAATATCAGGCACAACTACGGGGCATCGTTTGACGCACGTGAACTTGGTCTAAAGGGAAACTGCATATATTTTTTGGCATATGATGACAAGGCGTTGTACGTTTACGACATGGGGCGAGGAACTACTACTATGCACAATCCTGGACCAAGTCTTCAAGATTCTGTTGTACCTGAATTTTTTATGCCTCCGGTTTAAACTTAGACATTGGAACTTTATCATGAGATAGGTGAACCTATATATATACACATGTTCTCCATACCTTTTTTGTGACCTATGTACAATAGGAGCACTTGTTCAATGTTACCCGAAAATTTACTTGTAGCCAACAAAGGTCCGATTTAAACACTACTTACTTCTACAATTTCATTTGACTCATTCAAATAAGAGAAGGAAGAACTACCGAGACGCACATAATGCCCCTCCTTTTTGTTTTTAATGCTAGTACAGGACATGTATGTAGATTTATGTATTATCACCAATGCAAACCATTATGCCCTGGATCTTTTTTTAACGGGAATCTTCAGCTTCAATTCCAGTAAAGATGTCACGTACCAGGGAAATCGCTGGGCACAATATTATTACACTAACGATACAAACTAGAATATTGTCCGTCCAACACACCACAATACATCTTGGCCGTATAGATTAGCTCCTAGCACATAGGCGCCCGAAACAGGTCCTCGTCAAAATCTTTGCCTTCTTGCTGCAGCATGCCTTCGTATTCTCTCTTCTTGCTTCTGGAAACCATTGGTTATTTATCTCTGAAATCTGTTTTGCCAGAAAACAGCTACCCGGCATTTGCATTGTTCCTTTCGTTCCACCCGCAACGTACATGGGAACACAGCCGTATGTTCATATCGTATTCCTTTTAACAGAATGTTTGAGCTTCTTGTAGTCACTTATTTAGCTTATTGTTTACTGTCATACGTAGTTGGCATCTGTTTCGCCAAGGCTATTGCTTTTCTCTTTTCAGTCCTAGCTGGTTCCCTGCGCTGATCGAATTGTTTTTGTTGTGTCTTCATGTATGTGTGCTTCCTGATTTGACATTCTTGTGACATTGCCATAGTTGGAAGTACTCTTTTGAAACCTAACATGTGATCTCTAATTAGTTTTTACCTTGGGCGCTTAGTTTTACTGATATGCCATGATGGCATAATAGATGCCGCTCTGTTATAATTTAGTTCATGGTTTCTCATGATATGATTCCTTGCATCAAACACCTTTTCCTTTGTAGATTGCCGAACTGTTGGTGTTCAGCTTTTGGGATCAAGATCTTCGTTAAACCTAAGAACACTTTCTATTTTGGTCTCTTCTGGGCTCTTTTTGCTGGCCTTGGCCTATACGGCCTTGTGGCTTAGCTTTCTGGCTCAGCTTGTGTGGAAGAGCTTCTATAGCCCCATGCATGTGCTGCTTGGTGATATGGTGTTCTTCGTCAATATCAGGCACAACTACGGAGCATCGTTTGATGCACGTGAACTTGGTCTAAAGGAAAACTGCATATATTTTTTGGCATATGATGACAAGGTGTTGTACGTTATGATTTCCTGTTTCTTGTAAAGACGGTTTGTTAGCCTGGGCTTCTAAGCTCACTTAATTTTCCTTTGTTTTGATTTGGCTGGTTCCTCACCAGCTTTCTTTTCTTGCTCTGTTTCCCTCTCTTCTGGTTAATAAATTTTCAATAGGGGCTTCCCCTATTGTTCTTGCTTTCAAAAAAAAAAAAGGCGTTATACGTTTACGACATGGGACGAGGAACTACTACTATGCACAATCCAGACTATCTTTTTTTTATTTTTTATTTTTTTGAGAATAGGCAGGAGAACTGCGTATCATTGCCCAGACTAATAAAATAGCAGCAAGAAAGGAACACACACACACACACCCGTATAGCTCGATCAACAAAGATACCGATGAAAAATTAAGGCAAAGGTCAACCTGAATAGCAATTTAACAACATCTATGCTAGTTATTAAATCGGCAACAGCCTTGAATAATCGCTTAAAATACAAATTATTCCCCAAGAAAAATAGAAGGAAAAAAACTATCGTGTGGGTGGAGCTCGAGCAGTTTTTGTTTCCCCCATCTACATATAGAAAATATCACAAGGTCAAGATAACAGCGTTGCAGATTTATTTAGTATTTGCTTCTTCAACTTGTTGCGGAAGCTACTTTTTCTGCTGAAGGCCCTCTCCTGATTTCACAAACAAATGTATTTTTTTGTTAAGCATGTTTGCAGAAAGAGATTATCACTATGTGAAACGATGATAAGAACAAGCAGAGGCTTACCACTGGCTGGGCCAACTCCTCTGCTTGACGGACCGCTCTTACAAGATCACGATTCGCTTGCATATATAGGCTGGTCACTATTCCTGCTTGGCCAGCTCTGGCTGTGCGACCCACCCTGTGCAAAAAATCAACAGCGCAGGCAGCTAACTCCGCCTACAGGTAGAGAGACCAACAAAAACAAAATCCAGTGAGATGATACCCAAAAAAATCTAATATGGTTGGGTTAATCACCAAAAATCTAACATAATATGACATAATAAACATTTTTGTAAGGATACCAAGTGAGCGTAACTGTGAGAATTTGTACAATTATATGAACAAACTTTCATTGTACTGTGCTGACAGCCTGACACCAAAAGTAGAAGACAACAAGAATTTTAGCAAGTTGAAAATCACCTGTGGTGGGTTCGCAGAAGCACAAGACAGGCAGACATTTCAGAAGGCAAAGTGTGATCATACCTGAATGACATGAGAAACATTTGGCACATCAAGTCCACGAGCAGCAGCAACGGTGCAAACAAGCACGCCACCATTTTCCCGAAAAGATTGTAAATTGTTTGCCCTTTCCTCCAGGGAGCTCTCACGGTGGTATAAGATGCATGGAACACCAACTCGTTGCAATATGTCAGAGACCGAATTAGCAGAATCAACAGTGTTTGTGAACACCATAGTTCGATTTGGACCAAGTTTTGGGTCATGAACTTCACTCTTAAGACCATATGTCACTGCATCCAGAAGAGCATCAACTTGTGTATCAGCAGTGACCTCTATCTATCTTCGTTCTAATCTGCATACATGGTGCACTACATATCAAAAATGTGGAAGTTATGGTGGGAATACAAAATGACAAAAAACAAATTTGTGATTCTAACAAAAAAAAAACAGCAACTAAAATTTGTAATACTAGTGAGAAATCCCCCATGATGAACAAAAAGGCCAAGCAAATCAAAAGTAGAAAAACCAAAGTACAGGACATTCAGAAGTTACAATAAAACAGAGTGCATACCTAGGGTTGTGGCGGTGCAGATAAGCACCACTAACCCATACAGCATTAGGAAACATTCGTTTCAGCACACCACCAGCAGTCTTTTTGCCACTTCGAGGAAGGGTGGCAGCAACAAAGATATACTGCTTGCTGCGCTTATAAACTTTTCGAACCCTCCTCCAATCCTTCTTGTGTGCCCCAACGTGAGCATTCTCCACCTTGACTGGTTTATCTTGAACATGACCATCTTCATTCTCCTCATCATCACTAAATTCAGCACTCTCAGAGTCCGAACCCTCGCAATATTCATCAGTATCTTGAGGTGATACTTCTTTTCCAGAAACTTCCATCCTAGACAGTAGCTTTTCATCAAATCGCAGCATGTGGATGAGACGAATGACCTGGTTTTCAAAACTTCCGCAAAGTAGCATGTCTGCCTCATCAAATACCAATTCGAAATCAACTACTATTAGGATTCCCTCATAATCTCAAGATCAAAGATCATAACTTACAAACGTCCTTGAAGATGAAACAGCCAGACAAAAGTGGAGATACAGGAAATGATATGAAAAAAAAGGTACACAGAAATTCTCATCTTAACTGCAAATTATTCCAGATATTTTATTGTCCAAGTGGCAGGAAGAAAAAATTCTAGCCTAGCCTGGCCATGTAGATTCAGCAAATAAAGTGATTAAATAAAGCATAACATACCAAGAAAAGGTTTCTAGCCTAGCCTTGCCAAGTAGCTTAAGCAAATCAATCAATTAAACAAAACACAACATACCAAGACGAGAGTAGTATGGTACAAAAAAAAATTTGCATTCAAGTACTTACAATGAATTTTACACTACGTAGGAATCTCTCCCTCCGCCTCTTTTCTGGGTCATAGTCAAATAGATAATTTAAGAGAGCAGCTGGAGTGGCAACAAGAATATCTGGGTGAATAGCTGGCCAACCCTGCCATGAAACGATGCAAATTAAGAAATATAAAACAAGCAGATGACTCATACCAGAATATGTTTCATTAATGCAGCATTTCAGGAGAATTGTAACAGTGCTATTGAAAATAGGAAGTTAAAACAAAACCCATGTTGATCACATAGTTGAGGTTTGAGACTCAAAGTGTCATTGGAAAAGATACCGTAATTCCGTTACAGAAAAATGAAGTTACTAAAATGGGTGTTCAGTTGCTGAATGTGATATAGCTAATTTCATATTTATCCGTAAGTAGAACAAGAAAGATGGGAGGAGAGTACCATGTTCTTCATTAGCATAAAGGATGGGTGGACAGAACAAACCTTTGCTCCACAAACTGCAGCAGCATGCTTGAGTGGTTCACCAGACTCATCAAGCAACGAATTAGCCATGCAAACAACTTGCTCACAGAGCATGACATTGGGACAGAGGACCAACACGATGTTATGTGGCCCTAGGGCAATGTTCTGGAAATTACCATCTTCTGTGGAAGATGGTTCAGAGCACAACTTTTCGATCAGTGGAACCAGGTAACCATGTGTTTTGCCACTGCCAGTCTCTGCTGCAATAATTACATCATTTGTCGTGAGAACATGTGGTATACAGGCTGCCTGCATTACATCATTTGAAGTTTTATATAAGTAGTCATTTGTTGCAACACCAAGCTCTGAGGAAGTCAAATAGAAAACACATATAGACACAGGTCCCAGCATGAGTATTATTACATTATTATCAGATAGATAAATTGACGGGCAAAATATTAGTAAGCAAATAGCCAAATACTGAATCCAATTTCCTCTATGAGCCAAACAGACATTGAATGTCACGCAATGATGACAATGCCAGTTATTTTGTAAAACAAGAAGTTAAAATTCCTACTGACTTGAAAAGACATTGATATATGGTCATTAACAAAGCAACTGATTTGTTCATGACATGATAATCCTACAAAGTCATTAAAGCAAGTGCGTCACCTGAATTTTCTAATGCTCAATTACTTATGTAAATAATCATTGCTGCAATTTAGTTATATGATGCAAGAAGATAGAATATCCATGGTAGGCTGGTAGCATTTAGTACTAATAGCATACGTGAATTCTGCACTACAAAGGACAGCGTTATTCACAGAGAGGCAAACATATTGAGAGAAGATTTAACTTTCGAATTCCAAGAGTAGTCCAGCTTGACAAGCTTAGTCACCTCACATGAACAGAGACACGGCTAAACCATATTCATGCAATAATTTTAGAACGACACGGTAATAGAAGACTAGAAGTTGTAGTTGCATCTAGCAATTAAACTGCTGAAGCATAAGACAATGCAAACGAGCTCTGACATTTCGTCGAGCACGTAGCATGCAGCGTCCAGCGGCTGTTATAAGTGGAGCAAGCTGTACCTGGACAAGTGAAGGCCTCGCGAGGCCGGCGCCGTGCAGGGCGGAGGCGAGGCGGTCAGAGATGCCGAGGGACTTCCACGACGTACTCTCCTCCGAGAAGAAGCCGTCGCCGCCCGCGCAGGCGTCCACGGCCTCGGCCGTGGCGAGCGAGCGCGGCCTGGCGGCGGGCGAGAGGAGGCGCCAGGGCCTCGTAGGCAGCGGAGCCGCCGCCAAGAGGAGGAGGCGGCGGGTGGCGGGAGGTGACGAGGCGAGGGGCGGGAGCCGCGCGGGGCGGAGCGCGTGGCGGAGGTGATGCAACGCCATCGCGATGGCGTGGTGGGCGTTCGGGTTGGGTCGAGTCGTTCACAAGTTTTGAGGTGACTAGTTTTCACTCAGGTCCTCGTAAATATCTCGATGTACACAATCGGTCCACTCTTAGAACTTCAGATCAGCATGCGCGTGATGTATGGCCCTATGGGATTTGGTGCGAGTAGCCGAATGTAACTACTTTGCTACGGATAAAAACAATATTATCCGGTAACGTATCCTTTGCACACAGGTCCTTTCGTGTATATACCGTGCATACTAACTAAAAAAAGTCGTGAAAAATACCATGCACTGCTCTCTGCTTATTTTAATGACCGCATGATGTCTTCAAAAGAAAAATCAAGAACACTGAAGATGGATTTAAACAACGTACCATTGTCCATTAGCTAATCACTTGCTTAATGGGCAAAACGTCAGGCAGGAACTCCCTCTTTTCATCTCTTTAGAGAACAAGGTGTTGATAACGTGTTAAGCGCTATTAGCCCATAGTAGACCATTGAGAGAGATTCGAGACAAAACAAATGCTTTTCATTGATCACCATTCTCATTAGTGTTTGATCATACATACATACATATAAGATTAGGGATGCTTTTTTTGGGGAGAAAACATCTCTCGTGAAAAGACATCAGCCCACGTCATATACAACTCCCCCAAATCCCGATCCAGGAGCAACAGCCGCCGCCGCCGCCGCCGCCATTTCGTCTCCGCCACGAGAAGGATGGCACCCTTCGTACTCAACTGGATGTGTGACTGCTGCGGAGAACTGCTCGTCAAGGTAACCTTTGCCCACGGTATGGAACACAGCGTTACGTGCCGACGTGACAGAGCGCGCCAGGAGCAGGCCCTTCGCCGAGCGCCTCAGGAGGAGGAGGCGGAGGCAGCCCGCCTCATGGCAGCCGAGGGCCATCTCCAAGCGCGCCAGGAGGAGGAGGCGGAGGCAGCAGCCGAGGCCCATCTCCAAGCGCGCCAGGAGGCGGAGATCTAAGGTCAAATCACTATCCTTCCTTAAGCAAAACGAAACAAGGATGATTCAATTAATACATCCATTCAACAAACCATACATGTTGCGTTGATTTATTAAATGTTTGGATTGAAGCAAAGAACTGGGAAGCTAATAGCATAAAATCAAGAATACTATGGATCTCTGCTTGCTAAGTTCTTTTGGTCCATGTTATGTTGTTGTTATACAAGTCCAAGCTAATAAGGTTCTTCAGACCTCAAAGTTCAATAATGATCAATGCAGTTTGGGGGATTATCAGAAGACCAAAACATATATTATATAACAAAATGACGCTAAATGTAACTAGGCAAAATATATCTTATATTCTGGAAAAGAAACAGCATCAATGTGTAGATTGTAGATGCTAAAGGACCAGGTGTCCCAGTTCAGTACTTAAGAAAGTATCCCAATTCAGTTCACAGGAATTGTAGATGCTCAAGATGTACAAGTAATCTTCCTGAAATTCATTGCTGTAGTCAAGTTCGGTTTACCAATTGCATGCTCAGCATGGAAGATCTTAATATGTACTGATAATTGAATAATGCAAATTTGATTCAATCCTGTGCTCTTTTTGCTACAACAACAATTCTCTGCACTAATGTAAAAACCATACATTACTAGTTAGTAGTTATGCTCATGTGGTTGCCTTCATTGCCCCTAAACTTAAATGATGGAATAATTAATAGAACTGAAGGCCCAAAAGTCTAAAGAAAGCAAACAAACTAATGATCAATGGTCATCACATCATCTGAATCATGCCTGGGAAGTGCTTACCTCGGTGAACAAATGTTCCTCATTTTCAAAGTATGGTGACCACTATGCTCAATTTCTGTATTGTCAACCTCAAACTGTGAAATTTGTCATCCTAAATATTGTGATCAGTATGCATCAAAACATGTCAGTGAGCCTCATGTCATGTTCTCTTTATCCAGGTTGTTTACTAAAACTTATATAATTGTGATGTTCTATTTCAGAGGACCTTGCACCACCAGCGTCACCTTCTACTACAGGCGATTAAGGTGGAGGAATACAAAGAAAATCTCACAGATTCTTCCTAGTGCGAGACTTCATGGCACGATCTTCATGGACGACTGGAATTTTGATCTCTTGTTATGCTTTAGACCTCCAATGTTATTTGCAATGTTTGTTACTTCTAATCTCCATCTTGAGACAAATTCGAGGTGTTTATTTTCTGCTGTGCTCTATGTGATGTACTGATGTGTCGTCATTCGTCAAATGTTCTTGTGAATCTGTGATTACCATGCATGCATGGCTGCCGTGCGTTTGAATGCTTCTGCTGCTACTTGCATCTCTCTATCAGTATGTGACGTCTCTTATGTTTTCAGTTTATACCCTGTGAAGAGAACAGGAACACTGAATGAATTGAATGCTTGTTTGTACAGTTTTTGGCAGGAACCATTGACAGCTCCGAAGATGATTGCTCGGTAAGCTGATAAAGTGATAATGTTATGCTTGGTCGGGTATAGTACCAGTGTTCGTGCTCGTTATCTTAATTGAATGTTTTGAGGTATCCAATAGACCAATACAAGCTTTGTTTTACTCATATTTATAACGAGCTTAATGAGCCAACTCGAGCCAACTCGAGTTTTTAACGAGTCGAGTCGAGTTGAGTTTTGAGCTCGTTAAGATAACGAGTCGAGTTGGCCCGTTATCTTAACGAGTTTATCGAGTCGAGTCAGCTCGATATCCACCCCTAACTGTAGTCCGTAAAGCTCGAGCTCATCCTCCCTTGTTCCCTGAGGATGACTCCTTGTTCCTCTCCATGTCTTCTTTCCAGTGTAGTAAACCTGTTGTCTTTTGCGATGGTGTCTGTAAGCTTGTGTCTACTTTGTGTCATGGCCTGCCGGTGAGGAGGCTCTTTGGTGTTGTTAGGTCTTATATAATTCCTCTGATGTCTTCTAAGGTTAAGCTGTCCTGGGAAGGAATGTTGTACTCTGAATCCTCGGTATTAAATATGATGAGGAGGGTTAAGCTTCCCTGTGTTGCTGTGCTATTTGTGTCTTTCTCATTTCTTCAGGCTCCCATGGACCCAATCCAAGTGACACAGGCACTGAGCAGTGAAGTCCACATTGCATTGTTGCAAGACGACTCCCAACAATGTCGCAGCACTCTTGCAACCTTTTAAGTTGGAATGTCCGGGGATGTAACTCCCCGGCGAAAAGAGCGGTAATTAAGCATGGACTCAAATGCAACAATTGTGTGTCTACAAGAGACAAAATTGCAGACCATTCAGGATTCTCTAATTGCGGAAATGCTAGGTTCCAGATTCACTCTCCAGTACTGTTTTCTCCCTGCGCATGGGACGCGAGGAGGGATTTTGCTTGCGGCCTCGAAGATCATTTCCTCCTACAGGATGTCCGAACAGGGTCCTATTCCATTTCGGCGACCATTCAAATGAAGGATGACGGTTCTAAATGGTCCTGCTCAGCGGTATACGGACCTCAGTCCGATCAAGACAAGCTGGACTTCCTTCAGGAAATTCAGTCTCTACAGGGACAGATGCGTCCTGAATGGCTTCTTCTAGGCGATTTCAACATGATATATCAGGCGGCTGACAAAAGTAACTCCAACCTTAATAGAAGAAGTATGGCGGCATTCAAAAGGACTCTAGATAGAGTCCAGCTCAAAGAAATCAGGCTTCACGGGAGGAGATTCACATGGTCCAATGATAGGCAGAATTCCACATTAACGAGGATAGACAGGTTCTTTGCGTCAGCTCATTGGGATGCTATGTTCACGGACTGTTTTCTTCAGGCATTATCCTCCCTCGTGTCGGATCACAGTCCGTTGTTGCTGCAGGGAGCTATCACCCACCGTAGATTCTCAGGTTTCAGATTTGAATCCTTCTGGACAAGAATGCCAGGTTACTTACAGGTAGTCCATTCGGCTTGGAACAAGACAGTGGCATCGTAGGACGCTTTCCTCAGGTTTCATGTGAAGCTTGCGAGAACAGCAAAGGCACTCAGGGCATGGAGCAGGCAGATTGTGGGGGATCTCCGCTTGCAGTTCGCCATTGTGGGGGAGCTCATCTTCCGCTTCGATAAGGCCGAGGACGAAAGAATGTTAACTGATGAAGAAAGATCCTTCAGATCCTTGCTTCGGATCAGACTGCTCGGTTTAGCTGCGATTCACAGAATGCGGCTACGGCAACGATCTCGCCTCACATTGATTAGGGAAGGAGACGCCAATACCAGGTTCTTCCGCATCAAAATAAATGGCCGCAGGCGAAAGAATCACATCCAGAGCCTCCACTCCGACTCAGGGATTGTCGACAACCACCAGGATATGCAGCTACAGATCTTCCAAATTTTTTCCAATCATTTAGGTCAAAAGGTGCAAAGGTAGCACACTCTCAACTGGGAGGCCTTACACGTCCAGCCTATGAATCTCGAGCAACCATTTCATATCGAAGAGGTCAAGCAAGTGATTTTTGCGCTTCCGCCTGAAAAGGCTCCAGGTCCGGATGGGTTTATTGGGAAGTTTCATACATCCTGTTGGACGATCAGCGAGTGAGAAGAAGCGCGCGCGGTCGAAGGCGACAAGCAGTGGGAGGAGGCGAAGATTCGAAGGAGGCGAAGGCAACGAGCAGTGGGAGGAAGCCAAGATCGGGAGGAGGCGAAGATCGGGAGGAGGCGATGAACAGAGGGAAGGGAAGAAGGGGATCGGGAGCTGAGGGAGATGTGGATTCGGGAAGGGGAGATCTCACCAGAGGCGATCCGGCGGTGGAGGGCCTGGAGGCGATCCGGCGGTGGAGGCGATGGAGACGGAGCTGCGATTCGGAGGTGGCATGCGCGGTTCGTCTCAAGGCCTGAGGCTCACTGCCTTCGGTCTCTAGCTTGACTTCTCAAATCCCACGTGCTTTCTTCCCTTATCTTCACCGGCGTCTGTCCACCAAAGTCATGACGCCTGGGCCGGCCGCCTCCGCTCTGGCGGGCGCCTAAGTCTCTTCAATCGAGGCCGGCCAGCGCCCAGCCTCCGCCGCTGGACGACTAGGCGCCAACTAGGCATCGCCTAGTCGACGCCTTGACAACTATGATTCTGAGAGAGTTTAACGCCGGCACATCCAAGATGTATTCTATAACTCCTCATTGTATAAGTTATTAGAAAGGATGTCATCCTGGACTCAATTTCAAGTAGTCAGGAGTGGTCGTCTAATTGCTTATAATGATCTGTTCTCTTAAAGTCTAACCATGATTTAAGGTGGTCATATCCATGTGTGTTTCTTTCTCTCATAAAAAAGTTTCATATTTACACTTTTTAAAAAAGTGTTATGTATCAGAGAGGACCGGGGAGATTAGGAAGAACAAACAAAGAAGATACACAGTAAACAAAGCATTGATCAGTATTGACTTACTCATAGGTGTTGTCCACCACAAGCCATGCACCAGCATTTCTGCACAGGTCTGAAATTCTCTGAAATGACAATGCAATGTTAGGAAATAGTCAACTTCAAGCATGCATGCGTGCGCAGAGAGAGAGAGAGAGAGAGAGAGAGATGACCTGAAGCATAGGCCTGGGAATAAAAGCACCAGAGGGGTTTCCCGGATTTACAACAGTAACAAGTTTAGGAGGGTTGTTTTCTTTCAGAACCTTCTCCAACCAATCTGCATTTTTAGACATAATGTAAAATATGTTTATGTGATGAACTAATTTTCAAGTAACCAGTACATAATTTCTTAAACCACACGTACAGGTTGCACAACAAAGCGAAGATCTATGTCTTCACTTCATTGAGCAATCCAAAGCATGGTTATCACGGCGCCCCGGCGAGGCGAGTCGCCTCCGGGGCGCCTGGACGCCTAGGCGGGCGCCTAGGCGAGAATTAGGCGACCAAAAAAAGTCTTGGGAGTTGATATTTAATCTGTTCAAGATTAAAGTCCTGGGACATGGAGGATTAGACGACCAAAATCTTTAATGCTTCGCAGCTAATAAGTCTTGGAGTTTCTGATCAATTCGTGGAACATTAACCAATCAAGAGTCTATTGAAACACCAAAACATGGTTAGAAATAGAGGTATTTGTTCCTAGAACTTTTTGGACAGAGTGAATATAAAATCTTATAAATATCATCTATTCATCCCTCCGGCCGACCGGCTCAGCCCCCTGCCCCCCCCTCTCTCTCTCCTCTCTCTCTCTTTCTTCTCACGCACAGCCCAGCCCAGCCGAGCCTACCTCTTCTGTCTCGCTCTCTCCCCCTCGGATCCATCCACACCGCCCCTACTCTCCCTCTCTCCCCCCGATCCATTAGGCGACGCAGAGGGGCCGAACAAGAGACAAAGGGCAGAGGCTTTGAGCAAGAGGCGGAGCCACTGAGGAGAGCGTCGACCCGAGCCGTCGAGCGGAACGCCGAGCAAAACGTCGAGTAGAGGAGAAGCAAGAGGCGGCGCAGCGGACGGGGAAGGGGAGGCGGAGGACGGGGAAGCACTGGGGGGTAGGGGTGGGCACTTTTAAACCGAAACCGAAAAACCGAACCGAACCGAACCGAATTAACCGATAATTTCGGTTTTTTCAGTTTTCGGTTCGGTTTTTATTTTTGTGCTATTCGGTTTTCGGTTTGCGGTTCGGTTTTCATATTGCAAAAACCGAAAAAACCGTTTTACCGAAATAACCGATTTCTCTGTTGGTGAGTCATCAGTGGTCACGGACTCGCCACTCGCCCACTCGGCCCACTCGCCAACCCCCCGAGGCCCCGATCCAATCAGTCCATTCCAGTCGAGCCAACCCTAACCGGCTAACCCTAGTTCCCCATCCCCAATTCCTTCCCAGAATCCCCAGGCGGCAGGCGCAGATCCGGTCTTCACTCTTCAGTCTTCGATCTTCCCTGGCGCCAGCCGAAGTTAAGGCGACGGCAAAGGCCACTGCCCTCCCGGCCCCCCAAGAAGACAGCCCCAAGCGGCACTGCCTCCTCCTCCCAAGCAGAGCAGAACCCAAGCAAGGCCAAGATCCGTCGTTTGTCCTCCCACAAGAAGCAGCCAATGACGACAAAGGCAGCAGCAGCCCAGCCCCTGTGCACCACCTCTCTCCTCCCTCCTCCGGCCAGTCATAGAGCCTCGAGCGATCGAGCCGTCGACCTCTGCTTCCAATGGCGTCCATCTGCTCCTGGTCATTCAGGTTTTGGCACAAAATTTGATCTAAAACACTTCCTTGAGAGTGAGTTGTGACCATGACCGGTATGAGAGTGTGAGATACTGAGATGTATAAATATAAATCTGGATTTAAAATATTATCGGTATGGTTTCTGTGATGCTTGTTATTCTGCTCTGTAACCATGACCGGTAGTTAGATGCTTGTTATTTACTCATTTAGTGGTCATTCTAGTAAAGGCCAAGAACAAGCAGTTTATCTGCCATTTACTCATTCAGTGGTCATTCTAGTAATTTTACTTTCATGTTTCTTTCTCCAAATGTTCATTTCTGTTTCTTTTCTGCTTAGGTGAGCGTAAGGTCTGATAGAGGCAATGAAGGGAAGAAATCTTCATTTCTGTTTCTTTTATAAATTAACTTAGAGGCAATGAAGGGAAGAAATCTTCATTTCTGTTTCTTTTATAAATTAACTTAGGTTGTTTCAATCACCTATACTCATTGTTAGCTTTTGACAAGTAAATTATCCTGATGCTTTTAGACTCACAATGTCTCAAGTCTCAACCAGTTTCCGTTAGTTTTTTTTTCTATTCACCAAGTGTTGAGCAACCACCAAACAGCTTGAGGGAGCTACCAAATTGCAGCTGCTTGACCAACCAGACTGGTCGAACCTCTTTGTTATGATGCGTGTATGGTGTGCTGCATGTATATATTTCATAGCTTGAGGGAGCTGTCAAATTAGTTTGGCCCAGTTCACTAGTTCAGCATGCACACCTAAGCTGTAGTTGGCATTTAGCATTTTGGATCACTTCAGCATGCATGTTGGGAGCCTTTGTTTGGCCCAGTTCCTTTGTCCAATTGTCTGGAACCTACTTCACTGGCATAATAGGATCAGATGAGCATTGGTTTAATCATATGAGCCTAATTATGCACTGACTTTGTATTTTCTGGATTTCTCTTGTGTTTCCAGGTGTGACTTGTGAGCATGACAACTTGACAAGCCTGGAGGAGTGTTGGCTGACTGGCTTTGGCTGTGCTGCTACTGCCTGCTGCCCTGCTGAGTGCTGGCTGGAGTGTGGACGTGTGGTGGAGTCTGGACCGCTGCCCGCTGGAGCCAGGCCCTGGAGGAGTGTTGTTTCAGTAGTTTAGTGCTGTCTGTGCTTGCTTGATGGCTTGATCATTATGCCTTCTTCAATTCTTCTACATATTTTGAATTTTTTAAGCTCTTAATCTACTAATTAGTATTGATGTGTGATGTTATAATTAGTATTGATGTGTGATGTGCTATATTGGATAATGTATTTTAGTTGCCTGTTGTTTGGTTATTCAGACTTTCAGAGTTTCAGACTGACTGCACTGAGACTGCTACCTGTTGTTTGTTATTCGGTTAACCGAATAACCGAAAAAACCGAACCGAAATAATTCGGTTTATTCGGTTCGGTTTTTTCACTAATTCGGTTCGGTTCGGTTTTCAAATGTTCAAAACCGAAATTTTTAAAAACCGAAAAAACCGAAAAAAACCGAATGCCCAGACCTACTGGGGGGCGGAGCAGTTGCTGGCGGTGGCGCGAAACTAGGGTTTCGCCGTCTCCACCCGTGAGCCAGACGGTGAGTCTCTTTCCCAAACCACCCGATCGGACGCGCTTCAATCCTCAAATACTCCATCTTTAGCTAGCCAAACGCTAGTCGTCCGCCCAGACAGCCTGGCCGACGCCAGGGCGTCCAGGCGGCCGCCTGGCCGGCTTCAGGTGAGGCGCCGAGGCATGGCGACTCCGGCCGGCCGCCTCGACGCCTAGTCGGCGCCTAGGCGTCGCCTACGCCGTAATAACAATGATCCAAAGACATATTTCTCTTATGAACTAAAAGATAATGTTGTGATAGGAACTTATCAACTACTAGTGAAGCAGAAGCTCTCAGAACTGGCACTAAGTACGTCAATTTGTTTATATTACATTACAGATAATAGTCATCTTACCAACATCAGGATGAAGAGTCTTGGGATTGCTTGCGCCAACTAATATGTCAGTGACACCTGTCATCTGGAATGACATGTAGGCATTAAAGTAATATGGTGCAAACATGACAACTGAATCCCCAGCATCACAAAGGGTGAGAACCCGCTTACAAAAAGCCTGCCAAAAAATAAACTTTGATGTAAGAGAACTTTATTTTACCAACCTAGTTGGAAAACAAGATTTAGGTGTAGCAGCCATACAGGAAAGTAAGAAGGTATCTCATAGAACAAAAGGAAGGAGACAAGTTGGGGAACATAACCTATAGTCTGACAGCTAAACTAGGAAAGGGGGTAGAGGTTTCAAAAAACTGTAATAAACCAGACGGAAAGTATACGTTTTACCTGATTTGCACCAGCAGTGACCATAACTGATGACTTTGTTAGCTTGTTCTGTTTGTGTAGCTGCAAACAATTCAGTAAATATCAGGAAAAGGTATGCTAGCTGTTCATAATCCCACAAAAAAACATAGAGAAGTCAAGGACCATGTTAATAACAATCGAGTTTTATAATACTAATGCTTCTAAAAAGTTTCAAAATCTTATCACAATAGGAAACAAACAGTAGAATTAATTTAGAATTCAATTATATAGAAGGGAACACTCTGGATAATGGGTATTACAGAAGACATTCAAAGGATGAAGGATCTCATGATTTCATTACCAAACTGTTAAGCATTGCACAGGAAGTCCAAGTGATACTTTATAATCCATAATCTCTCAACTCCATGATTTACCCCCGCCAGATTTTCAGAGGAGACACCAAAATCAATATTTCTCTCAGTTGACGAATAAAGGTAGTTATTATAAACACAATGCACATTCAAACGATTAGATACTTCCATGAACATAACTCATCCTCTAATCAGCTACAATGAGATGACAAACATACTTTCTGTCTGGAACCTTTTCTTTAATAAAAATTATTTTCTAAATATTGCATTGAGTACATACATTCCAGATTTACTCTCAGCAATATGATCAAATTTCTCTAGTAAAAGTATCTCACATGATAAGGGGTTAACAGTAGGCACATGGGTGCCTTGGCCTCACAGGGTAACGGTTTTGTGTTACGGCTTAATAGAAAGCACCATAATCTAATGTAAGGAAATGTATATTCCCAAATGAAAAGAAGTAACTTCTCGAGAAGTGCTTCTCGAAGTTCAGGAAGGCCATCATCAGAGCCGTATTTACTGATTGATGGTTCCCAGACAATTTCTTTGACCTTATTCAAAGCTTCTTCAGGAGGTTGCCAATAAACAACTCCCTACGTTCAAGATTTACAAAAGTTAGGAAAAGAGTCGAAACAATTTCGGGGCAATACCACATGATTTGCTCGCCTTGGTAGGAGGCTAGCAGACACATTTGTCACTAATAGACATAGTAATATCATGTCTCACTTCATTAGTTCATTAGCATAAGCACCATTTGTAGGAACTAACCAGTACAACATATCAACCTCCATGCTTGATAGATACTTGTGTTACATGAAACACAACTGATCATATTACAGCAACAATATGGGACAGATTGCAATAGAGATGATTGCTTCATTAATCCATTTTGTTTCCTTTTGACTTTCTCTTCGCAAACAAAAGTAAGCATAAAAATGCATGTGCCAATTAACCTTGCATCTCCTAAACAACACATAAAAGTCATCGGACATGTTAAGCAAGAATTGCGGGCAGATACCTGTGCAAGCGACATGACACCATTGGTCCCTCGAAGCAATTCCTGTATCTGAAAAAGGGCACCAGAAAGAGCTCACCAAACAAGACCAAAGAAATCGAGAGGCAAGACGCGATTTTGACAAGGTATGACAGGACTAGGAATTCTCTATCACCTTCACCATGACCGGCGCTTCCGTCTCCAGGGCCCTCTTCGCCAGCTTCGCGAAGCTACCCATGTCTCCTCCTTGTCTTGCTCCTTCACCCCTACAAGAACCAAGGAGTGGAGATTTTGGACACAATCTGAGCCAGAGATCCAAGAATACCAAAGAACAGCGGCAAGAAGCCGTGCTACAAGGGGGGAGTTAAAGAATTCCGAGACAGCAACCTGCGGTCACCAACTGATCCCGAGCACACCAAACCTCCCACAAGTCACAACTCAAGTCAGTCCCCCGCCCCAACGTGCCGGTCGCCGAGCGCCGCCGCTTCGCCTGATCCCTTCCCCTGCCGCACCGCCACTCCCCGGATCCGAGCCGGCGCACGAAGCCCAGGTCGTTGCTCCTCCGAGATTCGGGAGATGGCGAAAAGAATGGAGAGAGGGTCCGGCGGGGGTGGGATTCTCTACCCTATCCCTTGCTGCGGGCGGCCGGGAAGGGGAAACGTTGGAGCGACGCTGGCCTTGCGCTGCCTCTCGCTTTCCCATGAAGACGGGGAAGGGAATCGGGAAGGGGACACGGTTGCGGATGGTCTAACGTGGTTGTATGGACCTCGGCGTCTCGACTCATCAGATCTAGGTCAACCACCGATACTATCAGATCCGCCATGACCATAGATATAGCCAGACCGTCCTCCGGTGGATTTACGAGATGTACACAGCCGGGAGGCTCTAGCGACCGCCACCGGCGCATGGCAGCGACGGCAAAGACCAGCGGCCTCTCGTCGGTAGATCAACTCACCGGCTCGTCGTACCACCCCAAAGGAGGCCGGCCATGGACGCCGGAGACCATCACGTCCTCGCTGCCGTGGAAAAGACAGGAGGATGGCCAGCGCTCGGGCGTCTCCCACTCCTCCGGCGAGCCAATTCCGGACGCACCGGCGACGGCTCACTCGGAGGGGCTAGAACCTCGCCAGACCGCGTCATAACGCGCCACTGAGGGCTGCTACGGTGGCGGAGGATTGCGGCGACGCCGCCAGGGGTCACGGGCCAGGGTTCGTGGTGGCTGGGAGTCAGATAAGGGCAGCAAGAGGGACGAGGATTCTCCGCTTCTGTCGGTGACACTAACAATACAATTTCAAGGGTATACGATGGGAGGGGCGGGAAGAGCCATGCACCGGTGGGTCTGGCGTATCATCCTTGCGAGCACCGCGAGCAGCGTGTATAGGCTGGAGCGCATGAGCCGCGTGTATATGCTAAGATAGTTCTAAAAATTTTGACCGACGAGTGGTGCCGCCCATGTTGTCAGATTTATTAGATTTACTTTTTAGTAAACGAAAAGGCATTACGTCTCAATAAAAAAAAAGTTCACATCAGCGGTCAGTACGCCAGATGAGCCTCCATTCTTTTTTTTTCTCTCTGTAAAGAACATAGTTATAATTCGTGACTCACACCGCGAGCTCGCTCCGATTCCTTCGTGTTGCGATAAATATCTAATTCCTACAGCTAAGTTATAATTGAGCTGTGAACAGCATCAAAGCTGAACTACTAAACTCAGTTCTATACGGACATTTTGCCGCTTTACGGTTTACGGGCATCTTTAGTTGACTGTCTTGACTTCTATAGGTCGAAGACGTACGACACTCCGTTGCAATCTGAAACAGGATTCAAATTTTGGCGGAATTTTGTTGAAATCTCGGATTTTGGACCCTACGAGATTCAAATTACCGGCCAGATAAAAAAATTTGAAGTTACTATGGTATTTTCATTTTTTCGATGAAATTTCGCCTAAATCGACCGAAATTTCAGGAAATAAAACCGAATTTTTTTGTTTTATGGTCAGATTCAGTCTAATAACCCTTAAAAAGGTCATCTTCTATGAAAATTCGTTGAAAAACCGAATTTTTGAGATATTTTAAAATTTCAAATAGAACGCTATCAGATTTTTATAACATTGTACAAGCATGATAATGATCTAAAAAATTTATGGTACTAATTTTAGTAGTGTAGGATCATACATAAAAATTTTAAAAATAATTGAACTTCATTTGTTGTCTTAAAAAATCAAAAATAGAATGAATATAATTGGGACAGTAATCTTGTCATCATTTTACAAATTTTCTTGAGAGTGATCATGATCCAGAATTTTTATGAGAGCTTAAGAATTGCCCCAGTACCATTTTATAAAATTTTCAAAAAATTTAGCTTTTTTGTTTGCTCAATCAAAACTATGTAAGCATTGAACTTCATTTGTTATATTTCAAAAATCAAAAGGAGAAAGAACATAAATGGTACAATACTTTGTAATAATTTTATAAATTCACTAGAGTGTGATCATGATTCAAATTTTTTATGAGATCTTAAGCATTTCTTTAGCACCCTTGTGTAAAATTTTCAAAAAATCTAAACCTTTTTTTGTTGCTAAAGCTAATCTACGTATTGGTTATCGGGCTTTTATTAGGATGTAGCACTGTCATAATTTTTAAACATTTTTGAAGCTTGATCATCATCTAAAAATTTATAAAACATTAATGATATATCAAGGCCGTCTACAAATTTTTTTAAAATTTTCTAACGCAGTTTGAACCATTTTTCATTTTGTTGAAGTTTGTCGGTATGGTTTTTAACAGGAGGGTAGTATTGTCCAAATTTTTAAAATTTCATGAAGTTTGATCATCTAAAAATTTTATGAGAATATTATAGATATGTTAGAACCATCCACAAAAAATTTCAAAATTTTATAACCTCGTTTGTTCCAATTTTCATTCGTTACAAACTTGCCGGTCAGCATTTTATCAGGATAGTAGCAATATTTGAATTTTTAATAATTTTTAGGATTTGATAATTATCTAAATTTTTTATGAGAATATAACTGATATGTCAGGACCCTCTCAAAAAAAATTCAAAATTTTTTGACATTATTTAGACCATTTTTTTCCTCAGTTAAAATTTACCAAATTTTGGCAATTTCGGATAAAATTTCGGATTTTTGGCCAAAATTTTGGAAATCTCGGTCTAAAAAATCAGGATTTGAATTTTACCTTTTGAATTTTGTCTGGATTTCATCCAAAATAATGGGATTTCACCAAAATTTCAGATTTCGTTCTCCGGTGAAATTTCATCCAAAACGAAATTTGAATCCCTGGTCTGAAATGGGCTTCAATTCTTCAGTTCACCGGTTATTGTGCCGAAAGAACTATTGTCTCCGTTCCTTGACTATAGAATCGCCACACTAGATTCTTGCAAGGTTTTACCAATTTCTACTTGTGCAGATGGATAAGACTGCACAATTGTAAATTCTCATGGAATGCAATTATTGTAACATGTGATCAGCCATCATGTAATCTTCATTTTTTTTATTTAGGCCCCGTTTGGCAACTTGAAACCGGACTGTTTCTCCTAGAATCTGAAATAAATCCAACCAAACGGAATAGGACTTTAACGCTTCAAAGCGAATCGCTTCGATTTTTACACGCCGTGGTCGAATCGGCTAGCAACCCGCTCATCCGGATTCGATTCTACCAAACGCTTTCTACCAAGAATCCGAACCGCTTCGCTTTCTACTAGAATCTGGAACTGTACCAAACGGGGCCTTAGAGTCTATTTATTTTTGCTTTGGATTCACTAAAAGCTGATTCTAAATCCAAAAGTAGAAATCCAAAAACACATATGAAGTGAATTGTAGATTCTAGTGTATTTGGGTGGGTTGGATTGTGAGAATCGATTCCTAGAATCGGGCTATTTGTGTTTTGATTCTGCTTTTGGAACCGGAATCCAGAATCAAAAGCAAAAACAAATAAGCCCTTAATTTCAGAACATCTCCAGTTTCTAAAACACAAAATACCATTTCACCTTTCAGAAAATCTTACTCTGTTTTCCATTTTATTAGTCACAATTGCCTTCTTTTCTTATATCCTGTAGATTGGTTCAGCAAATTATCGATGCTGTTTTCGTTCCGAACATTGATGATCCTCCCTGCGCTATTGCTGCACCAGCTCTTTCAATTGTTTTGGTAAGTGATATGAGTATCTCTTAATCCCATCTGATAAGCTCCTGTGAATGGTGCATTCCTTTTTTTATGCATATTAAATATTTTTCTTCTATCTCACAAGTTACACAGATAATCACGTTGTGACGAAGTTATGTAGCTTTACTATATTGTTACCATTTTTCTTGTAGAAGTATTAACCTTATTTCACTAGATTGACGTGTGATAAAGAAGATTAATTAAGCAACGCCATGCTTTTATCTGCATCATTTCTCATTGAAAGTTGAATTACAATTTACAGTGTAAATTTCAGGTAGTGTTGATATTCATCTTTTCCTTAGTTTTACATGTATCTCACTCGTTCGATGCTATTTAATTGGCCAACATTTGCTATTCTTTTAATACTTGTGATGTATATTCCTGCAGCTTCAATTTTGCTTATTTGCAATCTCCCCTTTTCTTGTTGTTATTCAGGTCCAAGACAATGATTTGCTGGATTCAGAATCTCGTATCAATTTTCTTCATAAATTATTAAACCCTCCAATGAATGCTGTTGATGCCAAAGCACCATCTACATGTTCCAAACTTCTTGGAATCAGTAAAGTTCAAATGCTTAATGGCTCAAATAAGGATTCCGATTCCATTCCAGTTCAGAGGATATCATTTCAAAAGTTGAAGAAATCATCTTAAGCTGTAAAGAGATCAAGCCACTCGACAGGGATGACAAGGGAACATCAAATCCAGAATTGTGTTCAATGTGGCTTGCTTTGTTGACAATGGAAAAGGCATGCTTGTCTGCTATTTCATTAGAGGGTAAGCTTTTTTATCAGATTTTTTTTATCATGATTTCTACTTTTGAATGTCATTCTGTTGATCGCAAGCTAAATAAACTATCAATTCATGAGTTAGGTAGCACCTGTTTGCAACAACTTTGCATCGACACCACCCTTGTTTCACTTGCTTTTGAGTGTTGACTTGTTAGTACATTTGTTTTGCATATATTGGAACTTTGAATCCATCTGCGCTAGCAGTAATTTTGTCTATCATCGTTGAAATTTTATCCTTTTGAATTGTTTTTATTTTTTTAGAGACGCCTAACATGGTGACCAGAGTTGGAGGAAACTTCAAAGAAACATTAAGGGAGTTGGGTGGTCTTGATAATATTTTCGATGTTATGGTGAATTGTCATTCAGCACTGGAGGTAAGATCTTGTTCATATCTTTATTATTTTTATACATGTTTGTACAACAATATTTAAGCTGACACTGTTTGCTATGCTAAAGGATGGTTGCAAGTTTTTGTACCTTGTACATTGTAAGCCCAAGCCTCCCAACATGCTTGAAGCCGCATGTTAAAATAAGACTATTTTCAGTACCTGAAAACTTTGCTGCAGCACATACTAATGCTGTGGAAATTGCTTTGAATGAGAAGTTTAGATCTGATAGCAGTCTTACTGTGATTCGTGAATATTGTATTGGATAAAAATCAACCAATAATTATTGAAATTTGAAACCTCTAATGATTATATGCTCCCATGTTGATAGTACCTAACATGGGTTCCATGGCATGGAGACATTACACGATTATTATTCTGTTGAATGCTACATTTCCAGCAACACTTGCCTTTCTTGGGCCTATAAGCAACTTGAACACACTGCCTGTATTTCTGATTTTCAAATTTGGATGTTGAGCGTTCCAATATTTACATTGTTTGTTCCCACATTGAAGTATTTGTCCATTTGGCATATATAATGCATTCATATTACACAGTTTAATCTAAGTGAATGCATTAATAACAAGCTTCTGGTGGCAAACCTTGTGTATCAGAGACTTGTAAAGGATACCTCCACTCTGGGCCTTGGACCCAAAGGAAGGAACATCTTTGCAAAGTGCCGCGCTCCTCTTGAAATGTTTGAATGTTTTGGAGAATGCTACATTTCTAAGCGATCATAACAAGGTAATTTTCCATTTCTTGTCGCTTCAGTTTATTACCCTTTTTCTTCTGCACATCTTTTCCCTGTTTCTTCTGCGAAATACCCTTGTATTTCTGCTCACCTTTATTTTTCTGTACAAGGTAGTGTAAACTCTAACTCCTTTTGCTCCTTCCAGACCCATTTGCTCCACATCGCCCAGGCTCGCCGCTCGCGACGCGCGGCTCCACGCTCAAGTGCTTCGCCTCAGGTGCCTCGTCACTGCTCTCCCCTCGCGACGCTGACGGTAGGAAATACCAGGCTCAGACGTGGCGCGCGACCCCAACCCAGCCACCCAGTGTCGCCTCGCCCCCACCAAACCCATCCTCGCACCACTATTCACTGTCCTCGCCTCGCCTCGCCTCCTCTTCCGCCTCATCCACCTCCACCACCCGCCGCCGCTGAGGAGCAGCCCCCTCCCCGCGCCACGCCTATCCACGCCCGTCCGCGGCCAGCGAAGGGTCTTTGAACACGAGACCCACCCGCCCTTGAACTGTGCCCCACCCTCCCCTCTCCTCTCCTCCCCACTTAAACTCTTCCTGCTCCTCCGCTTCCCCCCGCGGAGCCCTAGCGCCGCCTCGGAGTGTCAAGTGAGGGTGAGGGCGAGGCGGCCCCGTCCTCAGGGGAGACGCTGTTCGGTTTCAACCTTGATTGAGATTATGCCTTTCTGAAACTTTACAAGAAGCTAGAAAGAGCAAGACCATAAAATCAAAGCACTCACATTGAAGGAACTATGACGATCTGAATGAATACTTTCCGTAAGCAAAAGTCTAATTTAATTGTTGCTTTTACGATCTTGTGATATACATATTGAAGGAAGGCACGAAATGATTCATGTATTGCTTGTCAGGTTAGGTGATTGCTTCCAGCTAGGATGGCCTATGAGAGCTAATGCCCATTTTTTTTCAAAACTCCAAGACATTCTTATCCTAATTGTCTCAACAGGGCAGGTTCTTTGATAATATTAGTTGCTTGCAATATAATATTAAAATTTACAAGTGCTCAAGTATTAGCTTGACAATAAATAATCTGATCACAACCTGCGTGCCACTACTTGTTTCTTTCTTTCTGTAGATAATGCATTCCGTAATGCAATTCTAGCATAACAGATATTTAAGATTTACAGTAAATGATTTAAGTATAGAAAAAAAAGAAATACATGCCTTCATGCCCATGTTTCCCATGGAATCTACACAATATTTCTAAATTTTTATGTTTATTAGGCCCTTCGGCCACTCAATCCATGTTTAATCAATGTTAATTATTAATATATATGTATGTCCACGTGTATGATGTCGACAGTAACTATGTTTGCACCACACCTTGCTAATCCTCTTATATTTGTGATTACGAACTACACACCTAGCGGCCACCATACTACCAATTGTTGCCTCATGCCATACGACGCGCAATCCACATCGCCCCTCGCTCCGCCCTCGCCCAAAGCATGTGCCGCCATGCACTCTCACTCGCTTTGCCTGCTTTGTTGAGCACGTCTGCCCTGGTCCTGGGGCCAAACTCATGGGCCCTTACATAGTGTGGTGCCGCGCATACGCATCTAGTAACCGGTAAACCAGAGCCCGGAGATTGTCATCCACGTTAGAGACAAGTTTGGAGGAGGCGTATCTGAAGCTGACTATCAACCAACTTTAGTCTTGGACTCACCGACTATTAATTCGGTAGTAAGAACATGACAGCACCATCATAACACTGGCAGCCCATGTACCCAACCAAACCTACTCCTGACACTAGCATCTCAAATGCAAACAGTGCTTAGAAATAGGTTAAATGCAAATAGTACTTAAAATAGGCTTAAAAGTACAAAAAGTATGCCATATCATCAAACACATATTCAAGAACCTAGTCAACTTACCCTCTAATGCAAGCACATGATTTGATAAGTGACTATATGCTCCTGCAAACTCACAAGCATCAATGCTTGCTAAGCATGATGCTTAGGTTTTAGTCAGTGGCGGAGCCAGGATTTCGGTACACCTCGGACAAAAAATAAGCGGCTATAACTAATACCAAACACTATGGACATTGAGGTATAACAAAAGTACAGCACAAATGCACATTAAAAATAAATTTGAACTCCATGCTTAATATTTCAACAAAATAGATAAAATGCGTCAAAACAATATGGCGTAATGGAGCAGTACAAAAGTTCATACCTAGTTAACGAAGGTTTGGTGCATCTGAGCCCAATCATATCTTCATCAATAATAGTACATAAACCTGAATCTGCAAAAGATGAAATTGCACATACAAATTAGGCACACAAAACTACAAAGCTAACTACCGAGGCAAATTGCAAAACAAGAATGTAACGTACCACTATCACGAAGACCACAATTATTTAGCTTTGGCTAGCTCATAAGGCAGCTATGCACATCTAACTGATTCATTATTCCGGCCAATCAGTCTGGCTCAAGTGACTACACAAACAAGGCAGCTGTGAATCCAAATCAATTGCCAAAAAAGGGGGGCAGATGACAAATTAAAGGTGAAGCATGCATCAATCTCCGCTTTGCAATTCATAAAATCAAAGCTGTGACTAGACTAGCAACAATGAAATTGAACTAAATAATAAGCACACACAACAAATTAAGCGAAGTGAAATACTAGCAAATAAGCAGCTTCCTCACACATACTCAACCAAAACAGTACACTAGCTAAGTGATAGTAGTAACACAGTGTCTTCAACAGCACAAAATTAACCATAAGATTGCATCGATCCCACAGGGTCAGAGCTTACTGCTAGTTCAGGCAAAGCAAATCCAACCCACAGGGTTAGAGCTTACTGCAAGTTCATTAAGCTTGCAAGTAACAACAATTAAACAATGGATCGAGGAGGCAATTAAAGAACTATTTGGACAAACAATAAAAGAACAAAAGAGATGCCATTAATTCACACGCACAAATTATTTCCTCCCTAGCCGATCGAACGCCATGATAGAATAGAACTAAATCCGAAACAGCGCATCCTCAAATCCAGTTCATATTAATGTCTAGTAAGTCGACAAAATAAGAAGCCTAATTGATGATCCTAGCATGTACCCTATCCAACCCTCAAACAAATGCAAGAAAGAATCCTACATATCCAACCCTCGGATCAAAAGGAAAGTTTGATTTTTTACTTCAGTGCGGCCAATGAACCAGTCGGATCTGCTCTGTTAGGGCTAAGACGATCGAATAAGGCGATAAGGCAACATGGAGAATGCGATTAGTTGCTAAATCGCCCCACCGACCCACAAAACATACGCAGCTAGGCCAACACAGAGACCTATCGCGCTACTTAAGAGTAAGCCACACATTCAGGGTAAAAGGGAAAGCTTTTCGAGAGGAACAAACACAGCGCGGTAGATCCGTCGTAGATGACGGAGGAGAAGTAGAAGGAGATGATCACCTGACTCACCTCGGCTCGAGATCCGGGAGGACCGGGAGGGAGGAGGCCTCAGCTTGCGGCGGCAGCGATTCTCCGCAGCAGTTGCTGGCCATGGCCCGATCCGGTCAACCCTCCTCGCGGTGGCGGGGCGCGGGGCGCGGCGACGGCGGGCGGGAGCGGCGGCTAGCGCTCCAGCCACCAGGCCCAGCGGCTACCAGCCTACCAGGGCTCCAGCCTCCAGGCTCTAGGCACGGGGCACGGCGATGGCAGCGGCCGACGGGCGGGGGCGGTGTGACCAGCGGCTGCTGGGGCCTGCGTGAAGAGGCGAGTGACTATGGCGTCATCTCTGGCCTCCTAGTCCTGGGATAAGGCTGCTGTTGGGCCGTGGCCCGTGGGGCCCTGTTTTAGTTGGGCTGCATAGCCTCACTAATATCTGGGTCAGGCCTCCGTTTCAGCACCTTACCGACATGTATGTTATGTTGAACATACTTAGGGTGTGTTTGGTAGGGATTTAGGGTCTATTTGGTAGAGCTTCAGATTCCAGGTTCATCTGAAATTTGAAACTTGTAGGCTAAAATAAAATGAATTAAGTTTATATTTTTGTCTAAAATGTAAACAAAATGATCTATCTAAACACTCTTAATGTACTCACAGCTTCAGCTTCACGAATTTGGTGAAGCTAAAATTTTCAGCTTCACCAGATTTACGAATCTAGAGAAGCTGAATCCCTACCAAACACACCCTTAGTTTCTCCAGTTTCGTGAATCTGGTGGAGCTGAAAATTCTAGTTTCACCAGATTCATGAAGCTGAAGCTTTGAGTACATTAAGAGTGTTTAGATAGATCATCTTATTTACATTTTAGACCAAAAATATAAACTTAATTCACTTTATTTTAGCCTACAAGTTTCAGATTTCAGGTGAAGCTGGAATCTGGAGCTCTACCAAACAGGCCCTTAGATATGCCTTGGCGAGTAATCAACGACTAATGGAAAAACGAGCTAGTAGAATGTTGGCCGTAGATCTGGAGCGTGTAGAATAGAATAAAATGAATTAAGCATATATTTTTGGTCTAAAATATAAACAAGATGACCCATCTAAACACTCTTAATATACCCACAGATTCAGCTTCATAAATTTTTGGAGCTAGAAATACCCTACTCCATCAACTCTACAGATTTTGATGGAATTGAAGCTATACTAAACACCCCCTTAGATGGGGGTGGGGGAAGTAGCTTATTAGTGGTGCCTCCTTACCCATGAGGCCATGGTAGAGGAGGGTGGATGAAAACAACGGGCGGCCAAGTGTCGAGTTAGGTTGGGGCAAGGACATGAAATAAAATTTCGACAAAATTTCATGAGATCTTGGTGAAACCTCGAATTTCGGCCGTGAACGAGATTCAACATCCTGGGTAAATGAAAAAAATCAAAAATTTTAAAACGCTATAATATTTTTGGAAATCTTGCATGAAATTTCAATAATATCACCGAGATTTCGGTTATTTTGACTGGATTTCAGATATGCTGGACGGTTTGGAGTGTTTTTCGATCGGATTTGGCATCAATTTTTTTTGTATAGAATTGTGATGCCTTTTTAGGAGGAATACATGTGATAAAACCAAATATTCTTGATAGCTCAATTGGTCAGAGGCTCAGTGCACCCAACTAGAGGTCTCCAATTCGAGTCTCAATGGGAGCTTATTTTTGTGTACTCTCCTCCGAGAAGAAGCCGTCGCCGGCCATGGCGAGCAAGCGCGGCCTCTCGGCGGGAGAGAGGAGGCGCTAGGGTGGCAAGAGGTGAGGAGTGGAAGCGACATGTGGCGGAGGAGGTGCAAGGTCATCACGATGGCGTGGTGGGGATGGACTCACGGGTGTTCCCCTTGGGTTGAGTCGTTGACAAGTTGAGAAGACTTGAGACAACTAGTTTTCACTCAGGTCCTCGTGAATATCTCGATGTACACATACGGTCCACTCCTTAGAACTTTAGCTAAGCGTGCGTTTTGTACGTATTAGTCGAATGTTCGTGTTTTGCTATAGATAAAATAATATTATTCAGTAGCTAATGTGTTGTCGTTAGATTTATGCTCTTATCCTTCATGTCGTGTTAGGTTCTAGCAATTGCATTTCATTTCTGTTTCAAAGGAAGACACGGGCTTTCGTTATTTGATCACGAGATAGTTTTCTTCTAGACAACAAGTCGAGAGTTATTCATTATTGATCATGGAAAATAGGGTTACAATTTTTGATACAACGAAAGAAACCTATTGATTTCACGATGTTAGGGTTTGTAGATCAAGCACACGCACAAAAAGGACACAAAGATTTTACGTGGAAAACCCTTGCGGAATAAAACCACGGGAGACACAATGCACTATTTTGGTTCAAGGATTATAAGTACATGGGGTGGCATTATATAGCCGGTTATGAATTCGAGATTAGGAAGGAGTCCAAGTCTAGGAAGATATGATTTAGAGGAATCCGAGTTTATCTCTAACAAACCTCCCCTTGACTCAAAATCCATAATGAAGTGTCTCCATGAAACCCCGAAGGGCAATTAAGCACCTTGAATGCCAACCAAGTCAAGACAATGCTTGAACTTAGTATTTGAAAGTGTCTTGGTCAGCATGTCTGCAGGATTATCATCTGTATAAACCTTTCCCACAACAATTTGTCCTTTAGTGACAACATCCCGAATAAAGTGGTACTTGATATCAATGTGCTTGGTCTTGGCATGATACATATCATTCTTGGTCAAACAAATAGCACTCTGGCTATCACAATAAACAGTAAGAGTATTCTGTTTAATGCCAAGTTCAGAAACCAGACCTCGCAACCAAATAGCTTCCTTAACACCTTCAGTAGCTGAAACATATTCCACTTCAGTAGTAGAAAAAGCGGCAATAGGCTATAAGGATGCTTTCCAACTGACTGTAGAACCACATAATGAGAAGATATATCCAGAAATTGACCTTCTTTTATCAAGATCACCAATATAATCAGAATCGACAAACCCAAGAACATCATTTGTCTTCACTTTATTCTTATCAAATATCAAGCTAAAATCAGAAGTGCCTTTCAAATAACAAAGAATCCACTTAACTGCATTCCAATGCTCTTTGCCAGGATTGTGCATAAATCTGCTAACAACGCTAACAGAATGTGCTAAATCTGGTCTGGTGCAAATCATAGCATACATGAGATTACCAACTGCACTAGAACAAGGAATACGAGACATATAGTCTTTGTCTTCTTCATTAATAGGACACTGACTTGAAGATAACTTAAAGTGTGAGGCAAAAGGTGTAGAAACAGGTTTGCAATTACTAAGATTAAATCTGTCAAGTACCTTCTCAATGTAATTTTTCTGAGATAGAAATAATGTACCAGCTTTACGATCACGTTGAATTTCCATCCCAAGAATTTTCTTAAATTTGGACCAAGGTCTTTCATCTCAAACTCATGACTAAGTTGAGCCTTCAATCTGTTTAATCAAGGACTGTCATGAGAAGCAATGAGCATATCATCAACATAGAGCAAAGAATAAACAAATGAGCCATTTGAAAACTGTTTGAAGTAAACACGCTTATCATAATTGCCGCGAGAATATCACAGTAATCATAAAGGAATCAATCCTTTTATACCACTGCTAGGAGCTTGTTTAAGGCCATAGAGAGACTTTTTCAAATGACAAACTAAATCCTCTTTTCCAGGAGTAGCGAAACCCTCAGGTTGTGTCATAAAAATCTCTTCTTCTAAATCTCCATGCAAGAAGGCAGTTTTAACATCAAGTTGCTCTAATTCCAAGTCAAATAAAGCAACAAAAGCAAGCATAACCCGAATGGAAGAGTGGCGCACAACAGGAGAAAAAACTTCATTGAAGTCAATACCTTCTCTTTGCTCAAAACCTTTTACCACTAAACGGGCTTTCCATCTTACAGGTTCAACTCCAGAAATACCATCCTTCTTCTTGTAAATCCATTTGCACTTTAAAGGTTCCTTGCCTTTTGGAAGCTTAACCAAATCCCATGTATTGTTTTTATAAAGGCTCAAAATTTCTTCATTCATAATCACAACCACTTAGAAGAATTTTCACATGAGATAGCTTCGAATATGAAGAAGGTTCAAAAGTATCACAAATATCTTGTGCAAAGAAGAAGAGCATAACAGCCATATCATCGTTGTCACGATATCTAGCAGTAATTGAATATTTCTTCTTGGTCTATCTCGAGCAATACAATGATCATTAGTACTAGGAGATGCAGAAACTGGTTGTGACGAAGAACCACTAGGTGCTGAAATTGGTTGTGAAGAAGAACCACTAGAAGAATCATTATCAATCTGTGGGTAAACTACCTCAAATTACGTATTTCTTTCAAAGACTTGAAGTTTCAGATTCATTTGTGGATGAACAACCATCACTGTCATTACTAGGTGAAAGTAAAGCATCTTCATGAAAAGTAACATCACGACTAATGATTAATTTGCGAGAATCAGAACACCATAAACGATATCCTTTGACACCAGACCCATATCCAACAAATATGCATTTTCTTGCTCTAGGCTCTAATTTTCCATCATTGACATGAGCATAAGCAGGACAACCAAAAATCTCAAATTAGAGTAATCAACTGGTTTACCTGACCAAACCTCTTTTGGAATTTTAAAGTCAATGGCTGAATTTGGAGAGCGATTAATCAAATAAGATGTTGTAGAAACAGCCTCAAATTTCACAAAGCACGCTTATTCCATAAACCTGCATTTGAAAGCATGCAACGGGCTCTTTCCAGAAGAGTGTGATTCATTCGCTCTACCACACCATTCTCACGAGGTTTACTCGAATACCAAATGTCTTGCAATACTATGATTAGCACAAAAATTATCAAACTCACCACTACAAAATTCCAATCCATTGTCAGTTCTAAGTTTCTTGATTTTTCTGCCAGTTTGATTTTCAACCAAGACTTTCCACTTCTTGTTACACTGAAATATAAATTGAGAGCGAATAAACAGAAAAATAAAACATAGATACTTGCGCAAGTAAGAATAAATCTAAAATCTAGTTGCGCTTTTTGAAAATGTTTTTTTTCGAGCACGCAACATGGCTATAATGCATGCGTAAGTCATTTGCAGTGATGTTTTATGTCGAAATTTCACAGATAGCGCTTGTCCTTTTGCCCCCTCATTGTTAGTAACTAGAGTGGCCTCTGCAATACTACTGAGTGCTGACTACGTGGACGAGATCTTGCAAGTGAAAATAGATGGTGATTGATCACAACTTGAGTAAATAAGACCTATATAGTATCTATTGCCTATTGGCCTTGGCGAATGAAAAATATCGATTTCAAAATTTTGAAGAACGTACACGCATGTAATATTATATATATGTACGTACGTGGTACACAAATCTGTACCTTATAGATTGCCCCGAAATATTTAGTTGAGCACGGTACAATATGTGTCTGTCTTAGAGCATAAATACGTCCTTGTACCACATTTTGGTACGCTTTTGGTACACATTTTGGTGCAATTCGATCTCATCTGATAGATGATCTCGTCAAGTTCACAACTTGTCGACATTACTTCATTGCCGCCGATCCACTCATGAAAGCAGAAACGAATTGCTTCACCCTCAACTTCAATAATCTCTATCTTAAGATGAATTTCTCTTATAGCCAAAATATAACGTAACTGTCTGCTCAAAATAAATCACCGTAAACACCTCGTGCTTCGATAGTCCAATGGACTAATTTGGATAAGAAAGACTAGAAAAATATTATCTAAATGCTTCTCATGAGCCAAAATATCACGTGTGGCACTTAATTGATAGCGAAGTACTCAATATCATGTATATTTTATATGATCCATCTAGAATACAAAATTCGGCAAATAATGCTCATTGAAAGAGCAACTTACACGTGTGGCCATCATGTACGTCAAACTACCGACTTCAAAGATAATTAAATTCCATGATATGTTTGAAACTACTCCTACAAAACTGTCAAGATGAAATGAATTCTTGTGCCGTCAATGGACACTACTACAAAACAACACAGCACTACCGATTCCAAACTGGCATCACTGCCGGATATTGGAACCGGTAATGATTTGTCAGCATAGTTTGTATCACTGCTGGTTTGTATGTGAACCGGTAGTGATGGTGTAGATCCAAAAATCACTCGGTAAAATCAAAAAATAAATTTATTTGCACCTGGACCAACCTGTATTTAGTACTACGCACGGTCGCAAGTCACAAGTTACGTGATTTTCGCGCAAAATACACGCGCGTGCAGTTGCTAGGATTCGATGACCTGCTGCTTCGCATAAACTTACCTTATCATCTCACCTAACACGCACTTCTTGTCGACGATCGGGATCGCCTGACCGCAAAAGTGAAGAGGGGTGTCAGTGTGTAAGGGACCCAATTCGGACCTTGCTCACCGGAGGTTTGCGTTTGCAGCGTAGAGGTCGGAGGAAGACGACAGAGAACATGACACAACAAGTTATACTGGTTCGAGCCCCCTGGGCGGGTAATAGCTCTACGTCCAGTTTTCTCCGGAGGCGGAGGAATTCACTAATTGTGCGTACAAAGAGATGATTACAGCTTGGGCTTGAGTGCCCTGTTTATGTCTATTGGCCTATTGCCGATCCGTCTCCCCTGTGTACATGCCTTGCGAGGCCTTATATCCTTCCTACTGCTCTCAAAGCGGTAGAGAGATTCCTGAGATCATGGCCTCGCACGACTTGAAGAAGGTTGTAATCGCCTGATTATGCCGCCCATGACAGCCTTGACTCCTGATTCATGGATCGTAACCGCCATGGCGCGCTCTCGTCCCGAGCTAGTCCTCTCGAGCTGGAGCCGAACGCTTGCCCCCGCTCGTTGTTGTCTTGACGATCTCGAGCTCTGGGTCGTGAGGGAGTCCGCGCAACCCAGGTCTTGGTCGGCGATGCCACTCCCGAGCTCGAGCTTGGGGCCCCCTGTTGACCGTAAGTTTGACTTTATCGGAAGTTTCTTCAGCCCTCGTCAGCTAGCCCCCGAGACTCAAGGTCGGAACAAGGCGCTCGGGACGACCTCGAGCCTCCCGTCTTGGATGGAAGAAACGATCTTCCGGCTTCCCAGGGCCCAAGGTCGAGGTCGAGCGGAGACCAGAAAAGGGCTCCGATGATGGACACCTGGCAATCCTGGGTATGCCTGTAGGACCACCAAGAGCTGTTCGATACAGCGAGGAGAATGCTGCCGTTGCCTGGGTCGAACAAGGGCGAAAAAGGCGGGCAAGAGACTGTCCCCCGGACGACAGAGCCGACGACCGGACTCCAAGGAAGCCGTACGTCGAGTGGGGCGACCGTGCTGTGGCCAGTTCTCTCATGGTCGAGCCCCCGAGTTTGTCAGTTTTGCGCAGTCTTCTTCTTTGGCATCTTCTTTCCTTCTGCAGCAGCGACGTGCTACGAGCGCCGTCAGGAGCTCAGGTCCTTGGGGGACCCAGGGGTTCTGACCTTCTGCACCGAATGACCTGGAGCCATCGCAGGCCTTGAGCCCCCGAGCTCAATGCTCGCCCATCCTGACAACGCCCGTTGCCCAGGATGAGCCCGAGTTCGAAGAGGAGGGGGCCACCTTTGGGATGGTGCCGCGTCGTTCATCGGGCCAGGGCCGCATCCATGCGGGCCCCAGAGCCGGGTCGCGGTCGGCGAGTTCGTCCAAGGTGTCGATGACCCAGCTGTGGACGAAACCTTGTGAACGGCCGATGAAGACGAAATCAATGACACTGGGGCCGCTGAGGCCAGTTCCTCCCCTGCCAAGGCCTCCTCCGAGGATGGCACCCATGGCGCCCCAGCCGCTGCAGACGAGGCCACCCAGGCCGCGCCTACCATGGTCGTCCTAACCGTGGAGATCGGAGCGACCACAGCCATGGAGGTCGACCGCGATCCGGCTAAGGTCAGCGCGGAGGGTCTTGATGAAGATCCGAGCGAGGTCTCCATGGGAAGAAAAGCCGAGAATACTCGGTCGTGGAGGAGGAGTGTGCGTGATCGCCCAAAGCCCCGAGGTCGAGCAAACCAAGGTGGAAAAGTCAAGAGGACGGTGTGAACCACCTCGCCGAGCTCGAGGCCGAGCTAAGGAGCTCGAGCGACCAGCAACGAAGAGTGCCTGCCCAACTCCAAGACGAGCGCCACCGCACTCGATTCGGCTAACGAAGCCCTTCAACTCCAGGGTGAGCTACCGACCTTGAGGGCCAGGCCCCCGCCGAATGTGAGCGAGGGAAGCTTGCTCGGAATACGGGCCGATCTATAGATAAAGTTAGCAAAGCACAAGTTGCACATAGAGCTTTGTAAGACAAAAAGGTTAACAGAACGAAGCTATCTTTGCCAAAATGAATTGTGTCTCGAGACGGTTGTTCTGTCTGTTTAGGACAAAAGTTTTCATTGTGTACTTAGCCTTTCTTTGAGGGAGTATACCCTTGTTTAGCCCCTTGCTTGCCAAGGTCGAGCAAAATGACCTTGGCGCAATCACAGAGGCCTCAAACCTTCGACCTAGAACCTGCCGAGGCCGCTCCTAGGTGAGACTCTCTCAATCCCGACCACGACTTATGCTTTGCTCATCGGTGTCGAATTCAAGCTAGATTCGACCCCAGCACAGTTGGGCCGTCTGAAGAGATCGGCTTATGAGCACTCGATCAGGGGATGAATTTTAAGCTCGCGACATTCGAAATAAATTGGAGATAAAGCGTTACTCATTTCTCCGATCAAGAAATTTTTCCCAATCGTGCACTTAGCCTTTTCTCGTCAGTGCTTCTTGGGCTCAAGGTCGAGCGACGCCGACCTTGGGCGCAAGACGAGACTGTAGAGACCATGACCTGCAAGATCGAGAAAAACCCACAGGAGCATAGCATGGGCACACGGGAAAAACTTAGGCTTGAGAGTAATAGGATCGTTGCTTGGCGAGCCGACGAGTCCCGACTTTGCGCCTTGCTCGTTGGACTGAGGCACGAGCTTAGTTCAACCTCAAGCAGGGGGGAACGTCGATCTGAAATGATTCACTTACAAGTAGTTCGACCCACAGGGGTGAAGTTTAAGCCCCCGACGCCTGGGCCAAGAGCAAGCGCTCGTCCTTAGGTCGGACTCAAAGAAGCCCCGAACTCGGGCAAACACAAAATGACGAACAAAAATGAGGCGCAAAGGCCAAACATGATAATTGAACAACAACTTTATTGAAATGTGAGATAAAGGGGTTACGCATAGAATTTGTGAAGCTGGTCCATGTTCCACGAGCTAGAGAGCTCTCCGCCATCGGGCAACACTAGCTCAGAAGCCCCGTGCGATCTGTTAAAACAACTCTATAGGGCCCTCCCATGTGGGGATAACTTGTTGGTGTTGGATGAAGCTCGAATCCGACTCGGGCTAAGTCCCCAACAAGGAGCTTCCTAGGTCGTCTCGACGGGACGCATGTCCGCATAGAGATTGCAAGTAATCTTGCCGATCGTAGCGATTACTGACATCTTACTTCTTCTGTCGGGGTAAGGTCGAGACCGTTCTTGCTCGAAGTCGACACAGTCGACTAAGCCGAATCTGGCAGAGCCTAGCGTGACCTCTGGAGGCGGGATGACTCTGTACAGAACACAAGCCGGAAGGGTGTAGACCTCTGCTTGCTTACCGACAAGGGTAATGCGAATAGACCATAAGACGGTGGGAAGTTCGCCCACCTAGGTCTGGGCTGTGTCATTCGAGCTCATCGATGATACTCGCTTCTTAACGCTTGGATGATCTCGTCTGTTATGGCGCTTCCATCGCTCCATTGCTCTGCGGATGGGCCACCAAGCATAGCATACTTTGGTGCCTATGTTTCGCAATATTCCCGAACAAAGATACGTAAATTTAGTCCCATTGTCAATGATAATTCTACAGAAACCCCATACCGTGACCACGAATAAGCGAAAAAGCGAATGGCCGCCGAGCGCGATGGTCGAGATGGGCTCGGCCTCGTTCCACCGTGAATGCGTCGATGGCGATTTAACAAGAACTTCTTACCCCGACGGCTTGTGGAAAGGACCGAGGATGGCGAGCCCCTATGTCGAGAAGGGCCAAGCGGGCGGGATGGTCTGGAGTACGCAGCGGGTTCCGAAACGCAGGCGGGCGAAGCTCGGCGTGCATGGGCGATGTCTCGAGCATCTGAAGCGCGATTGGCTGCCAGAACCCCTGCGAAGACCTCACCGACCATCGCCCCGAAGAAGAGTGTGCTCCACAAAGGCCTTACCTCCCCGGTCGAAATTGATGGCGACGCCAAGGTCTCGTGACGGCGCTGGAGGAATCGCGTCATCGGATGAGCCGAGGTTGACAGAGATACGTGCTAGGGTTGCTTTTTCCGGTGCATGCACGAGTTCCGTGTTCGAACTATCTCTCCACTTCGCGCCTCGGCAAGATGCTTTGGCCATCGAGTCTCCTGCGCCAGTGGTCTTTTTTGAATCAAGTTGACCGTGAGTCGAGTCGCCCTTTGGCTATCACCGACGCAAGCCCAGTGCCTTGCAAACTCGAAGACCCACGAGGAGAGCTTCATACTCGCAACATTGTTAGTCGCCGAGAACCCAAAACGAACCACATACCTTAGCTCGGCGCGTGGGGTGAGAATAAAATTCCAGCCGAGCGCGAGGGATCTCGAGCCATCGAAGCACATGATCCAGGGTTTCTCCTCCTCGTCGAAGGATTGCCTGAAACAAACCAGCTGAGGGCGGAAACAAGGGTGTGGAGTCATCGCTGCAGGAACTGCGTGCGAGCTCGAGCTCCGACGAATGGATCCGTCAGGATGCGCCATGGCTCTGAGATCCTGATGCCGCACCTTCGGATGAACGAAGCCATCGGGCCCCACGGTGGGCGCCAGCTGTCGACGATCGGGATCGCCTGACCACAAAAGTGAAGAAGGGTGTCAGTGTGTAAGGGACCCAATTCGGACCTTACTCACCGGAGGTTTGCGTTTGCAGCGTAGAGGTCGGAGGAAGACGACAGAGAACATGACACAACGAGTTATACTGGTTCGAGCCCCCTGGGCGGGTAATAGCTCTACGTCCAGTCTTCTCCGGAGGCGGAGGAATTCACTAATTGTGCGTACAAAGAGATGATTACAGCTTGGGCTTGAGTGCCCTGTTTATGTCTATTGGCCTATTGCCGATCTGTCTCCCCTGTGTACATGCCTTGCGAGGCCTTATATCCTTCCTACCGTTCCCCGAAACGGCCGGGAGAGATTCCCGGAGATCATGGCCTCGCACGACTTGAAGAAGGTTGTAACTGCCCCGATTATGCCGCCCATGACAGCCTTGACTCCTGCATTCATGGATCTGGTAACCGCCGCGGGGCGCGTGCTCTGGTCCCGAGCTAGTCCTCTCGAGCTGGAGCCGAACGCTTGCCCCCCGCTCGTTGTCGTCTTGACGATCTCGAGCTCTGGGTCGTGAGGGAGTCCACGCAACCCAGGTCTTGGTCGACGATGCCACTCCCGAGCTCGAGCTTGGCGCCCCCTGTTGACCGTAAGTTTGACTTTGTCGGAAGTTTCTTCAGCCCTCGTCACTTCTTAACTACTAGTCATGTGCCCGTGCGTTGCAACGAAAACTTAATTTGTGATAAAAAGTTTAATTGTAAAGAGCATTAACAGTGGCAAAGGTGGGTAATTAAAGAGCAGTGGCAAAGGTGGGTAATTAAAGAGCAGTGGCAAAGGTTGATAATTTTGATAAAGTGACGTGGGAAGAAACTCTCACTTTATATAGTAGAGATTATAAAATATATTTTCCTTTTATCCCTTCGTATCCAAAAGTTTCCATGATTATTTGGACATCTAAATGACTTTAAATAAAAAAGTTATCAACTACAAAGTTGTAGATCTTATTGAGAGCTATAATTTTCATATAAATTTTGTCTCCATCCGACTCCGTATGTAAAAGTTATGATTTTTCAAAAATATTCTCACCACCTATTCGGATTCCGAACTGGCAGTGATACTTCCTCCATTACCATTGCCGGTTTTTGTTGAGAACCGATAGTGATAATAAATTATCACTGCCGGTTCGTAAGAAGAATCAGCAATGATAGTATCATTGTCGGTTTTTTAGAACCGGTAGTGATAAGTTACTATCACTGCCGGTTCTTTTTTGGTCGAGCATTTGTACCGATTTAGCTTATGAACCAGCAATGAAAGTGTTATCACTACTGGTTCTAGCTTGAACCGATGATGATAGGCGGTAAGAAAGAGGTTTTTTGTAGTAGTGGGAGTATAAATTGCAATAGACCCCTTATATCGAGCTATGATAACTTAACAATGTCGTAGTATCCACGTAGAAACTAACTCCTTCTTGCATTTCAATCTTTCATCTCAAACTGATATTGGAATAAAACCTTCACTTTTAAGCTATATAACTCCGGAGAGTATGATGCTAGCTACCATCAAGGTGTTGTCAAATTCTGAGAATTAATGTTGCCAAAGCCTTCATAATGGTCATGCAAGTGATCCAAAATTTGCAACATATCCAAACGGTGATTGAACACCAAGTTTAATTGTCTCCTCAACTGATGTTGATTTGTTTTCAAAGTCTCCTCAATCAAGCATAGCTCAAATTAATTCATGTGTTTGAAAAATACCGTAACTCCACCTTAAACTCTATATATGGGGGTCTTACCGCAATTACCTATAGTAATCGACGGATCATCCAAAAATTGCCAATGATAATCCCGGCTTGATGCCGCCAATAATAGGCTCATTGGCTTAAATTGGATTGACGTGTAGGCACAGAGCCGGGTGGCACATGCAATAGCGTTGATGAACTTTTGGATTTTTTTACTCTTCTAGCCGAATTTGAAAAATTATTTACAGATTTAGCCGCGTCCCGTGTGAAATTGCAAATCTGGCCTCTGATCCATGAATATTTTTTATTCTTATTTTTTAATTTTCATGGACGTGCAAATGGAATAATTTCCGTTATTTTTTCTCCGATTTTTCCGGTTTTTATGTGTACGCGGTTTTTTCTAGTCCGCTTTTTCCCATTTTCTTTTTCCTCCGTTTTTTTTGTCCGCTTTTTGTCCGTTATTTTTGTAATTATTAGAATTTTACCTCTCAAACTAGGGTCTAATAAATTCAAAATAAATCTAATTTTGAGTGATATAGAAAATTTTTTATCAGTAATTTTTTGTTCAAAAATTCAGATTCAAAACCGAGATAAGCGAAATTTTTATCGATAATTTTTTGTTCAAAAATTCAGATTCCAAACCAAATCGGCTTCATTGAAAGACTTCAACACGACTCTTATTGTAAGCTTTTGCCATGTAACAGCCCGAAAATTTTAGAATAGTAAAAATATAATATTTAAATTTGATTGTGAATATTTATGGATTTTCTGAATATTGATTGCTTTATTTGGATTTTCTTGGATTTTTTGTGTTGCAAGAAAAATCAAACAAAAGGGAAATAAAGAATGAAAAAGAGGAAAAGGCAAAAATGTAAAAAGTAAAAATTTAGAAAATTGCCATGAGAACCCTGATCATTCAATTAAATCATTTTAGCCAGCAAATGAAATTTTATGCATAAAGAAATGAAGAGACAAAATGAAAAGACAACTTTTAAATCAAAACAATGCATTGTCAGAATTTATAAAATATTTTGGAGTCACAAATAGAGCTGTAAAAATTATCATGAAAACCTAAATGCAATATCTATCTCTGGTAAAAATATTATGAATTAATATTGTCATTTAGGACTTCTCAAAATTTAAAAACAGAAACTTTGAAAATCTGAAAACGCAATGTCGAATTTTTATAAAATAATGGAGCAACATTTTGACCTGAAACTTTTACAGAAGAATTCTTAGCTCAAATCCTTATGAAAAAAAATTTGAAAAATAATGGACTTCAATTGCTCTCATGGAAAAATTCAAAAATATTTTGAAAACTAGTTAACTTTAAGGAATTATTGTACGAAAACCAAAGTAGCGAATTGAGCGAAACCAAAGAAAATGTAAAATACATACCTTAATCTCTCCACATAAAAATTTATAGAAAATTTCAAAAGAGATAAAACTACTTTTGAACTAATTAAACTCGTGACCAAAAACGTCGGATTCATGTACAACTTGCAACAACCATTATCTAGTCGCCACTGTAGCTTGCGGGAAAAAAACCGGCAAAAAAAATAACGGAAATTATTCCGCTGTGCACGTCCGCGGAAAATTAAAAAAATAAGAATAAAAAAATATTCCGCGGATGCAGGCCGCGGGATTTGGGAAAAAATAATAAAAAACTATTCCGCCGACTGGATCCGCGGAATTGTACTGTACAGAGGCCAGATTTGCAATTTCACGCGGGACGCGGCTAAATCCGTAAATAATTTTTCAAATTCGGCTAGAAGAGTAAAAAATTCGAACTTTTGTTGTGGCGTTGGAACAATAGTCAGTGTTAAGCACAGGTCAACGCTCAATATGAAATTGAGCTGTAGAGCGGAGTTGAGACGAGTTAAAATCGCTGTGTTGAGACTTCTGAATTTTTCGGTATATTCCTTTATTTTTTTTCTCTCCCTGTTGCGCAAGCTTGGAGATGTCACTTTTCAATATCCTACGCCGCTGCTGGAGATCTCTTTCTTCCTGTGCTTGCGTTGTGTACCAGATTGCTTTTCCTCATATCGAGCCAACTTGACTCGACTCGACTCGACTCGTTAAACTCGTTAAGATAACAAGCCAACTCGACTCGACTCGTTTTCTTAACGAGCTAAAAACTCAACTCGGCTCGACTCGTTAAAAACTCGAGTTGGCTCAAGTTAGCCCGTTTAGCTCGTTATGATGCTTGTCGGTAGAGGAGAAGAGCACAGTGGTGGCGAAGATGTCGGAAGCAAGGGCGATGGATGGTGGAGATGCAGCCAAGCTGGGAATTGGGGAATTACGGATGTGAAATGGAGAAAAAGAATCGGGTCTAAAGATTGAAAGAACGGGTTAGAGTTACAGACTTATAGTGTTTTTTCCCTGACTCGTTAAGCTCGTTAGCTCGCTCGTTTAACTTGTTACCTTAACAAGTTCAAAACCCAACTCAACTCGACTCATTAAGGAACGAGTTCGAATCAAATCCAATCGAGTTTTCGAGTACTCGTTAAACTCGCGAGTTTCGAGTTTTTTTTCCCACCCCTATCCTCTATCCTCCTTGCGCAACAGAATGCTTTGCCACCATGTAATACGACTGCTTTCTACCATCCATGAAGTGGTGCTACGATTCTTGGCCGCTTTTTTCTCGTCATGGAGCTACCTCTTGATGTCTTGATGGTACTTGGCGCCACTCTGACTTGGCATTGGTGTCTTCTTGTTGCGGGGATTACAAAACCGTTTTTCAAAATTGCGTCGAAATTGCAGATGCGGTTTCGCATAAAACCGCGTAAAAACCGCTCGAAAACCGCTAAAACCGAAGGTTTAAAAATCAAAAATTTGAATTTTTTGAAAAATCGAAACCGTTCGGTTTTCACGAAACCGCTCGGTTTTCTCGAAAAACCTCTCGGTTTTAATTTAAACCGACCCTACCATTTGAATGTTCTTCCAAACGGTTTTGAGCGGTTTTGGCGAAACCGCGGTTTTAGCGAAATCGCTGCCGCTAAAACCTCACATAAATTTTTTCAAAATTTTAAATTTTAAATTTTCTTTTTAATTAGAACGGTTTATCGAACGGTTTTGAGTTTGAACCGGGCGGTAAGGTCGAAACTTCGTTTTCGGCGGTTTCGTCGCTTTTGAACCCGGTCATTGCACGAGTTCTTGATTTCTTTTTTCACGGATTTCCTTGCGTCGGGCGGAGGAGTCATTGAAGCTGCAGCTCGCATGTCCTGAGACATTCTTTTACTGCAATCGGATACACATGATGCTTTGACTACCTCCGGATTGATTTAATTATTATAAATAATAAATAAATAAATAAATAATAAATAAATAAAATACCTTATAGCGTCGGAATTGGAGCAAGGATAAATAAATAAATAAATAATAAATAAAATACCTTATAGCGCTGGAATTGGAGCAAGGAGAGGCCGTCCACATGTCGCCACGCCGTTTTGCGAAAAAACCCCTCTGTTTCTTCGAAATTACGGATAGGTCCTTCGCGATTTTTTGCGAGACAAAGATTATTTTTTTCTTCGTTTGGGTCCACACGGTAATTTACTTAAAAGCCTCCCGTTAAGTTCAAATTGCGAACAAGCCCTTTTCTAATTTTTCGGATAGCGAACAGGTCCAAAAATTACAAACAGTCCCCGCTTCTTACGTTCGAGTCCTTTCTTCGTTTTTCCGAAAAAATTTTTTCATCACCGAAAAACCCGAAAAAAAGTTTTCGCCACCCAAAAACCCGAAAAAAATGTTTTCGTCATGAAAAAACCCGAAAAAAGTTTTCGCCACCAAAAACCCGAAAAAATGTTTTACCACAAAAACACAGATTCGTCGAAGGTTTATAGCAACTTACGGATTTATCGACTTCAGAATCATGGTTTTCGCCGAAGGTTTATAGCGGTTCATGGATTCGCTCATGTCCGAAAGCGACTTTTAAAAAGGAAATACATAAAAAAAACTGTTTTCCCCAGAAATTTTTTTCTCAGCACCAGAGAAATGTGTGCAGCTCTATGTCTAGACTTTTTCCCCAACTCGATTTTCCAACCCGGAAAAAATGTTTTCGTCTCCGAAAAAACCCGGAAAAAAAGTTTTCGCCATCCAAAAAACCCGGAAAAAATGTTTTCGCCGCAAAAAAAACACAGATTCGTCAAAGGTTTATAGCAACTTATAGATTTACCGACGGATCATAACCACGGGTTTTCGTCGAAGGTTTATAGCGGTCCATGGATTCGCTCATGGTCCGAAAGCGAATTTTTAAAAAGGAAATACATAGAAAAATCCGTTTTTCCTAAATTTTTCCCCAAATACAGAAGAAATGTGTGCGACTCTATGTCTAGACTTTTTCCCCAACTCGATTTTCCATCTCGATCTCTGATATTTTTTTAAACGTGTATTTATTACTCGGTGAACGCGTATAGTGTTAGGCTCGACAAAAGAAGGTTGTCATCTCTAATAATTTTTCGCCCTTTTTCTTCTAGACTATTTTTTACCAGTGGGTGATTTTGCGAAAATAAAAAAATGCATCCCGTCCCTTCGATCGGTGGTTTTGTAAAAAGGACCCTATCGTTTTGTATATTCGCATACGGGTCATTCGCCTTTATTTTTCGTTTCTCAAAAAAATCTGTAGTTTTTGTATTCGCGGTTGGGTTCTCCGTTTTTCCCGGAATTTTTTTTTCATCACTAGAGATATGTGTACAGCTCTATCTCTAGACTTTTTCCCCAACTCGATTTTCCATTTCGATCTCTGATATTTTTTAAACGTGTGTTATTACTCGGTGAACGCATAGAGTGCTAGACTCGACAAAAGAAGGTTGTCGTCTCTAATAATTTTTCGTCCTTTTTCCTCTAGCCTATTTTTCATCGGTGAGTGGTTATGTGAACATGTTTTATTACTTGATGAACGCGTAGAGTATTAGGCTCAACAAAAGAAGGTTGTCATCTCTAATAATTTTTCGCTCTTTTTCCTCTAGACTATTTTTACCCGGTGGGTGGTTTTGCGAAAATAAAAAAATACATCCGGTCCCTTCGATCGGTGGTTTTGCAAAAATATTTAAAATATTTTGAAATCGTAAATAGGTCGTTCAAATCGGTTATTTCAAAAAAGGGCTGCTAGCTTTGTGAATTCGATTTATAAAAACTCATACGGGATTTTTCTCTCATATTGCAAGATCGCGATCCTACCTAGTACCCATATTACAAGCGGTGAAATTGAAGCCCATGCAGTCTATCCACGTTTCCATATGCGCGCATTTGCGAGAAGGCCCCTCCGTTTGTTCAAATTACGGATAGGTCCCTGCATATTACGGATAGGTCCTTCGTAATTTTTTGTGAGACGAAGATAACTTTTTTTCTTCGCGTTTGGGTCCTTGGCGCGGTACTTTTACAGAAAAGCCTCCCGTTAAGTTCAAATCGCGAATAAGCCCTTTTCTAATTTTTCAGGATAGCGAACATGTCCAAAAAATTAGCAAACAGGTCACTGCTTCTTACGTTCAGGTCCTTTCTCCGTTTTTCCTGAAAAAAAATGCTTTTGTCACCAAAAAAACCCGGAAAAAATATTTTCATCACCCGAAAAACTCGAAAAAATGTTTTCGTCACCCAAAAAACACAGATTCGTTGAACGTTTATAGCAACTTATGGATTTGCCAACGGGTCATAACCGCGGGTTTTTTTTAAAGAATGTAGATTCGTCCAAAGATTTATAGCGACCCATAGATTCGCCGGCGGGTCCTAACGACCCATTTTTTTAACAAACACAAAAAACCAAGAAACGAAAAACCCAGATTCGTCGGTTTTTTTAAAGAATGTAGATTCGTCCGAGGATTTATATCGACCCATAGATTCGCCGGTGGGCCCTAACGACCCTTTTTTTAACAAACACAAAAAAACCAAAAAACCAAAAAACCAGATTCGTCGAAGGTTTATAGCGGTTCATGGATTATTTACCGTCCGAAAGCGACCTTTTAAAAAGAAAATACATAAAAACCCGCACTTTTCTTTTAAAAAAAACCAAAAAAACACAGATTCAACCGCAATTTTCTAAATAAAACATGGATTCGTCGAAGGTTTATAACAACTTGTGTATTTGCCTGCGGGTCATAACCGTGGGTCGTCGAAGGTTTATAACAACTTGTGTATTTGCCAACGGGTCATAACCGTGGGTTTTTTTAAAAAAATAGATTCGGCCAAAGATTTATAGCGGCCTGTAGATTCGCCGGCGGATCCTAACGACCCGTTTTTTTTTACAAACACAAAAAACAAAAAAAACACGAATTCAACCGCAATTTTCTAGATAAAACACGATCGACAAAAAAACACGGACTTGTGTATTTGCGGTGGTCATAACCGTGGGTCGTCGAAGGTTTATAACAACATGTGTATTTGCCAGCGGTCATAACCGTGGGTTTTTAAAAAAATAGATTGGCCAAAGATTTATAGCGGCCCGTAGATTTGCCTGCGGATCCTAACGACCCATTTTTTTAACAAACACAAAAAACAAGAAAAAACACGGATGCAACCGCAATTTTCTAGATAAAACACGCATCGACAAAAAAACATGGATTCGTCGAAGGTTTATGACAATTTATGGATTTGCCAACGGGTCATAACCGCGGATTTTTTTAAAAAAACGTAGATTCGTCCAGAGATTTATAGCGACCTATAGATTCGTCGGCGGGTCCTAACGACCCATTTTTTTAACAAACACAAAAAACAAAAAAGCGATCAAATATCCCGAAATGCGCAAAAAAACAACCACGGTTTTCTAAAAAAAACACAGATTCGTCGAAGTTTTATAGTAACCCGTAGATTAAACGCGGATTCATCAAATTTTATCAGACGACGGGTTGTAGCCGCGGTTTTCTAAAAAAACGTAGATTCCTTGAAGGTTTATAGCTAACGACCTATTTTTTTAAACAAATATGAAAACCGAAAATACGACCCTCATGGATTTGCCGACGGGTCCTATCGACTCTACAGAACGGCGTAGCGTAGCGCGCTATTATTTCTAGTACTCTATATAAAAGTGCCTGGAATGCTGGAAGCTCAGCTACGCCATGTGTCACGTCCTCATGCGAGACCCTCTAAAAAATTGGTAATCGCGTTTAGGTCCTTTCGGAGTTTTTTTTGTAAAATAGCTCCGAAAAATAGTGAAATTACGTTTCGGTCCCTCCGCGTGATTTTCTAGAAAAACACAGATTCGTCAAAATTTTATAGCTGAATTAGAAATCGCGTTTAGGCCCTTTCATTGATTTTTCTGTGAAATAGACCCCGAAACGCGTTTAGATCATTTTTGTGGTTTTTTAAGTAAAATAGACTCGAAAAATATTGAAATTACGTTTAGGTCCCTACACGCGGTTTTCGAAAAAAAACACAAATTCATCAAGGTTTTATAGCTGAATTGGAAATCATGTTTAGGTCCTTTCGTCGATTTTTTTAGGCTAGACCCGAAAAAATTCGAAATGACGTTTAGGTCCCTCCACGCGGTTTTCTAAAAAAACGCGGATTAGTCGAAGGTTTATAGTGGTCCCATAGATTCGCCGGCGGGGGTCCTTCCACCGGTTATTTTACAAAAAAAACACCAGTTCTTTCGACCCGGAAGATTTAAAAAAATCGGAATCGTAAATAGATCATTCCGCCGGTTATTTTAAAAAAAGAGACATGTGGTTTAACAAATTCGATTTGCAAAAACTCGTGCGATTTTTTTCATGGCCAAGATCGCTACAAGAACTCAACCTAGTCAATAAGGAGAGGGTGGCCACATGTCACCCTTGCCATTTTCGCAAAAAAGCCCCTGCGTTTCTTCGAATTACGGATAGGTCCCTACGAATTACGGATAGGTCCTCCACGATTTTTTATGAGGGGAAGATATTTTTCCCCGATTTGCGTTTAGGTCCCTCGCGTGTTGGTTTACAGGAAAAACCCCGCGTTAAATTCAAATCGCGAGCAAGCCCTTTTCTTATTTTTCAGGATTGCGAACAGGTCCAAAAACATAACAAATAGGTTCTTGCTCCTTACGTTTAGGTCCTTTCTCCGTTTTTCCCGGGAAAAATGTTTTCGATATTATTGCTCGGTGAGCGCGTAGGGTGTTAGACTCGACAAAAGAAGGTTATCATCTCTAATAATTTTTCGCCCTTTTTCCTCTGGACTATCTCCAATATTTTTTCGATAATTCATCAAAAGAGATATTTCTACAACACTATGTCTCTATTTGTTTCCCCCGTAACACGGTTTCTGATATTTTCTGGAGTTAGAAATATGTGCACGGTTGTATCTTTATAGTTTTTTTCCCAATTCGATCTATAGGATTTTTCGAAGCATGTATCTCTAGACTTTTTTTCCAACCCGATTTTCCCACTCGATCTCTAATATTTTTTAGAACACGTGTTATTACTCGGTGAACGCGTAGAGTGTTAGACTCGACAAAAGAAAGTTGTCATCTCTAATATTTTTCGCCCTTTTTCCTCTAGACTTTTTTTCGACCTCAGTTTTCCACCTCGGTTTCCAATATTTTCCAAATAATTCGTCGAAAGAGATATTTCTACAGATCATGAACAAGTCCTTTCACCAATTATTTTGCAAAAATACCCGTAATTCATAAATTCAAAGACGAGCACCGGTTCTTTCGACACAATAGACTGGAATTACGATTTTTTACGTAAAATTTGGGTCGATTTTTTGCCATGCATCGCTAAGAACTCAACTCATTTGGTTTATACATATCTACTATATAGTAGCGCTGGGCTCGAGTCCTCGGTATTGCCGTTATCACCGAGCTAATCACGCCTGTCACCCTATGGACACCGTAATCACCTTCTCGACACAATCAATGCTTCACTTGTGCGTATACTTGCCTTAACACTTATATACATCTTTACTACTTTACCTACGTTCCGTCCCTATTTTCACGTCCACACAGCACGGCGTGCAATAGCACGCTACCCTATCTAGTAACATTAAGACGCCGAGGAAGCCGATCGACGATTTTTTCTCTTGCCGAACTGTTGTCCTTGGGGTTTTAAAAACTGAATTTAAAAAATCGGTTCGAAATTTACGATATGAAAACCGCAAAAAACACTTGAAAACTTTCAAAAAATGAAAGGTTAAGAAATAAAAAAAAAATAAAAATCGAAAACCACGGTTTTTTTTATGAAAAACCACTCGGTTTTCGTGAAAAACCAACCCGACCAATAAAATGTTCTTTAAAAACGATTTTTAAGCATTGAAAATCAAGGTTTTTCAATGGTTTTAGAACACATAAATTCTTTTAAAATTTTTAAATTTTTTTAATTAGATCGGTTTACCGAGCGATTTTGGATCTCGAACCGGAACGGTAAGGTCGAAAACCGCGATTTTCGCCGGTTTTTAAAACTCTGGTCATCAATGCTTCTGTACACACGTCTCTCATCGCTTTCTCCCAGGTACATCTTTTTCTTACAAGATGGTTGTGATCGCTGCTCCTCCAGCATATGTAACATCCTATTTTTTTCTTTTTATTGATTTGATATGTTATTTGTGCAATTTATGATTTTTTGAAATTATTAGATTTTTCTAGATTTTATTTGAATTTATTTAATATTTTGTATATTGGCCTTTTGTGAAAACTATTTAATTATTAAGAAAGTTAAAACAAAGTTTTGTCAAAGATATTTTATTTGGGTTGCAAATATCTTAAAATATATTTTTTAATTTTTTATAGAATTTTTCTGATGTTTTTGCTATTTTATTTGGCATTGTTTATATTCTAGAATTATTTTAAAAGAGAAAAGAATTGAAAATGATAAGAATAGTGTGGGGACGAAACCCTTTCTTGGCCCAGCTCGATTTGGTTGCACCGGCCTATCCCAATCTGCAATGGCCCGGTCCAAACCAAACCCTAGAATCTAGACTGTTGATCAAGATCGGACAGCTGTGAGTGAGATGGGTGATGCAGAGTGTGCGTGGCCATTGGATTAAGATCCAAGGGTTGGGATCATCTGGGCCTAATAAGAGTCCTAGGTCATCACGGCCGTTGATTCGCGTGCGGACTGGATCGCTCCGCGTCACTTGCATCTGGTCCATTGATCGGGACACATGGCGTGCGCATGGATGTTGTCTCCGAGGAAGACTCTGCTCTGCCGTCGCACCGACCTCGTCACAGAGTTCACGCTAACATGCATTCTTCAGCCCCTATTTAATGCGTGGTAAGCGTCGCGGCCGCGTGTAACAGACCGCCCTTTTCAGGGGGTGCGTATAAATACCCTCACAGCTACCCAGGAGTTTAACTGTAGGTAACCAAGTGCACAATGCGACATAAAAGAAAATGCGAATATTTGATAGGTAAATTAAGGGCATAACGGCCAGAATTTTACAAAAGGTGCGACTGGCACCAGATACATTACCAAAACAACCACAGGAAAGGTTTGAGCAGATAGATCAATGCCTTCAGAACCAATTACCATCGCCATCTACGTTCTTCTGGAACTCGTCAGCTTCATTGAAATCTAAAAGGGGGATTTGGAGCAAGGGTGAGTACACAACCGTACTCAACAAACCACACGTAAATTCTGAATATTACATGCATGGAATTTCAAGGAATTGGCATTTGTTCAATTATTTGGTGGATGCATGAGCTAGGATTAAGTATAGTATAAAAGAAATATAAATCAATCAACATCATTATCACGACACCACCACTGATTTATTAACAAAATCTAGGTTACGACAAGTTTATTATTAAAACTACTCAAGCTCGCCATTACGAATTGCAAAATTAACCCAACTTCATTAACCGAAACACTACAGATTCGAATACCATTTGGTTCACTCGCAGAGCTACTCAACTTTACCCACAAGATAATCTACGGTCGTTGGTGCCTGCGAATTAACATGCAACTTTAATGCATGCTACCGGACCGAGATTAACATAATCTTTCATTGAATTTCCCCTCTTTAGCTCCTACCCAGTAGGCGGTGCAAATCCTCGATTCAGGCCCACCGCCAAAGCGACTGTGAATCGACCAACCGAGAAACCTATTGTTGTGAAAACCGCCGAATGGCCGCACCATTCCGTTTCACCCCCAACCACAACACTACCCATTCCTCCTACAAAGAATGGGGTCCACCAGAGGCATTCCAAGGGAAAGACAATATCTGCAAGACTCGTGGGTCGTGCCAACAGAGTGGCCGCCCAACTTGTGGTTAAGAGGGGACTGAGTTATTTACTTTGCCTAGGGGTTGATCCTTAATTGCCGAAGACAAGCCCGACACACACCGCACCACCGGTACCTCCTGTACCCTTCCCACACCACACTGGGTTTGTCATCGATTTGGGGATTGGGCCAGCACCCACCTTCCGTGGTCTGCCCAACACTGTCCCCCAAATCGTAGCAGGTTTTGAAAGCAAGTTTTGAGCAGTAAATAAAAGGAATGATTATTTATTATAGCTAGCCTACGATGGTTCATTATTGATAACCTAGGGTTACAATCGAATATGGCATAATCAATATGGTCTTAACAAGGACATGGGTTTTAACTAATCAAGTCTTTCCAAACTAGCTCCTTTTTAGATTTATACTCTATTTACAGACAAATGCAATAACTAAATACATACAGTAATTATACGGAATAATGGGATCAAACATGTTCAAAGAGTGTGGCTTGCCTTGCGGAGTTAGAGGTTCGCTTAACGAGAGACGGTCGATGTCATGTCTGGTCTCGTACGACGCTTGCTCCTAGCGCTGCTCCAAGAACTGCTCCGGCTCCGGGTTTCGCTCCGAGAGTTGCTCCAACGTCGGATCTAACGCGAGAAAACGCAACCAATAAATAAACGAATAAAAACAACTAAAGAAAGAAAAACGGAAAAGAAACCGGGGAGGAAAATGGCCAGAACGGAGTTCAGGGGCATTTTTGGAATTTTCTGGACTTGATATGATGAAACGAAGATCATTTTTGGACTCAGCGGCTCGAACTGATCAAGAATATATATTTTTGGCTATTTTTGGATTTTTGGGAATTTTTGGGATTTTTGGGGAATTTTCTGGAATTTATAATGATTTTTCGGATTTAAAATAACTAAAACCCGAAAAAAAATATAAAAGAAAAGCGGCTTGGGCTGCACAGTAAAACACAACAGCCCAAACCCTTGTGGCCCACGGGCGTGTATGCGCACGCGGGCGGGAAGATGGGCCGGCCCAAATGGCGGCTGAGTCGGGCTGACAGGCGGGGCCGGCCTAACAGCGGGGCAAGCGACTGAGGCGCTGGGCCCAGGCGCAGTGAGGGGCGGAGAGCTGACGGGGCGGGCCCTAGGTGGCAGTGGGACTGGCACTCGGGCCCAAGTGGCGGAGAGAGAGTAGAGGGGGGCTGACACGCCAGGCCCAGCTGGCAGAGGGGGCGAGGCGCACCGACAGGCGAGGTCCAGGTGACAGCGACGGGGAAAAGAAAGGCGCTGACGAGCGGGGACCATATGGCAGCGACCGGGGAACAGGGTGGGCGAGCGGCGAAGGGAATTTCGCCGGCGCGGGAGAAGACGACTGGCGATACGGCGCACGGCGGCTCGGGAGGAAAAAGGGATTGGCGGCGAAGCACGAGGGGCTCACGGCGAACTCAACGGTGGCCGGAAATGGCTGAGAGAGTGAGCGAGACGACGGGGCGACGTGTAGGCACCGGAGCTAGAGAAGACGAGCTCGGCGCGGCGCAAGGGAGTGCCCGGGGATGGAATGGGTAAGCGGGGAGGAAGAGAGGAGCTTTGCGGCTCGGGGCGAGCAAGAATGGAGGAGGATTGGGGCTATTTATAGCCTGGCGAGGAGAGGGGAGGGGTGTGGCGAGGAAGAGACAGAAGGCTGCGATTTTTCAACGGCGAGGACACGGGCGGCATGGGTGAGCTGAACGGAGGGGTCGGGGCACGTGCGGAGCAGTTGGGCGACGCGACGATGCATGGCAGAGCACTGGCGGAGGCGACGGGCGTTGAAAAACCATCGCCGAGGAAGAGAAGGGACCGGCGAGGCGAGCAATTGACCGGGCGGGAGAGGGAAAAAGGTGACGCTGGCGGAGGCGACGGGAGCAGGTGAGTGATTCTCGGCGGAGGATGATGGGATGTGTGCGAGGCTTGGACCGGACAGAGCGATGAACTGGCGAAGAACCGGGCGAAAGGAGGAGCTGGAGGAAGAAGAAAAGGAGGAAGAAGAAGGCTGGCGCGGACCGGGCCAAGCGGAGGCAAGCCGAAGCCAACGGGCCGGGCGCGTGGGAAAAACAGCTGGGCTGGGCGAGGGGCGCTGGGCCGGAGGGAGCTGAGGCCCACGTGGGCGAGCGGAAAAAGGGGCGACCGAGCGGAGGGATGGGCCGCGCGGGAAAATTATCCGGGCCGGGCGAGCGACGCGGTGGAAAAAGGAGGTCAGGTCGGGAAAAAGGGAGAGCGGGCTGGCGCGAGGGCGAGCGGGAAAAGAGCAGGCCGAGCGACGAGCTGGGCCGCGCGGGAAAAGATTGGGCCGGGAGCAAGTCTGAGCCGGGGAGGGTAAGAATACAGGCTGAGGCCGAAAGGGGAAAGGGATTCGCGCCGGAGGGGAAAATGGGCCAAGCCGAAAAGGGGAAGTTTCCAAATGAGGAAGGCAGCCAAATCGGGAACTTTCCCGGAAAGGAAAGAGAACAAAAGGAGGCCAAACAAAATTTTAAATAAATCCCGAAAAAAATTCAAATAAAATCCAAATAAATAAATAAAGCCAAAATTTGAAATTTTGGGGTGTTTCACCGCGCCATTGTTGGAGCTCGCTGCTCGCCTGCGATCTCAACCGTTGGATTGAATGGGGAACCGGTCGATGGATCTTTGCGTGTCACTCAGATTGTAATCACAAGCGCATGCATGCCAAGCGTCATCGCGTGATGTCAACCTGGTGTCAACGTCGATCGCCGGTCAACCTATCATGGACCGAGTCCTAGACCGCCGACACGTGTCGGATGGTGATTAACTGGTTTGGTACTGACGTCATAAATATGATTTTCAATAGAAATTTAATTCAAAAAATATAGATTTATCTTTTTGTGGTATTTTATTTTTCAAATTTTTCGAGAGCCTGTTCTCTCTTATACGAGTTTCGATTGAGGTGATTCAAATTTTTAAAAATTTATAAAATTGAGATATATTTAATGGTGAATTTTATTTAATTTTTAGAGATTGTTTGCTCTATTGTTTGGTATTTATTTTGTAGTTTCGCTCATTACATGTAGACGCCGAAGTGCTCGGAGCGTCTGAGGAGGATTCGTTGACTCAAGACTAGGTCTAGAGTAAGAATAAGAGCTTTTCTAAAATAAGTTATGCTTTAATTATGTTGAACCTAGTTTACAAAATTGCGATGTTGTTTTACTTTATGCATGATATTTTATGTGTTTAACTGTTTCAAATTAAATCGGGATCTAGTTAATCTGTCCAATTGAACCATACCCTACCTTGTCATTTGTATATTATGATCAATTGTCACTCTAGATTAGTTCATTACTAATTGGTTAATATTAAAACCAACATGAGTTGGTTAGAACATAATAGTTTGCCTAGCCATACCACGTACATTACATATGATCTCATGAAATATCAAAAGTTAATCTTGACTAATAAAATATGGAATATGTCACGCAATGATGTTGACTTGTTGATAGTAAGTAGTGCTTGGTAATCAACTGGGGTGGTAATCATTTATATTGGAGCAAGTGGCAAAGGGCAGTTTGCCAAAGTAGGTCAAAGGACAGAGGGTACGTGAAAGTTTTACCCTAGCCATCTTAAGGATTTAACCTTACAAGCATTTAATCTGAGTCAAACATGCAACCACATGTCTAGAATGAGAAGAACCTAACTAATTAATTTGCAATATCTTAACTTTGGTACTACCAGTGGTGGTGTGAGGTTCATCTTTTTATAAACTCACATGGTACAAGAGGGGGCTCTTGAGTGTGGTAATCAGTCCCATCAATATTGAAATCTTAGCGAATAGTACTGGATTAAAGCATAGCATTGTAAAAGTTTTGTTATGATTTCTCTACCAGTACATCAAAAAAAGTGTGCTAATGGTCAGGCAAGAAGAGTAGTACCAGGAGAAGACGAATATTTAGAGTACGAACCTTGCTAGTTACCTGTGATATACTGAAGGGTTTATCTACGATTCTATTCCACCACAATTTAATTTGTTATTCACAGTTTAGCCTTACGAGAAAAAATCATGTAAGTTCGATCATAAGGTCAGTCAACAGCTTAATATTAAATATAAAATATCTTTTATTATATTTCCACTATATATGATTATGATACTTATCAATGTTGAGCCTGTATATACTAGTGTGATTCTAAACTAATATAGTATATATAGATGGTCTATATTTGCGTATTCAGATCGCGACAACGCACGCCAGGGACTCCCTCGCGTCTTCTACCGCAGGAGCATGACGTCTTTTTGCGCTGCCCCTATGCTTCACGTGTCCCTCTTCAACCTGGGATCGAACACTCTTCGGATTCATAGTCGACTTTGGAATTTTGGTGCGACATCAGAACTTCATCTCGCATTTGACAAAGCAGCAACACGAGAGTCGCCGGACACGATGCCGTTCGATGCTATGCCTTCGCATGTTGCTTGGATGCCGTGCGGGTACCACCCCTGTGAGTCTCCTCCTCCTAAGGTAGCGTCCTAGATTTTGAATCCTTATTGTGATACCACTTATTATAAAACGCACAGCAAAAATATAGAAGCAAAAATATAGAATCAAAGAAATGGGAAATAAGGATTTTACATGGAAACCTTTATGTGAAAAAAACCACGGGAATACAAAGGCAATTTCACTGTACAAGGAAATGTTTATAATGAACTCTTGCTCTTACCCTAGACTACAGGGACATATTTATAGTGATATATAATAGACTCCGTATAGGAGTAGATTTGTGACGGAGTAGAAAACGAATTCATATTACCCCCAACTTCAACACATGCTAACACATAAATATCTTTGTAAACTTTATATCGGATAGGGTTCAAAATTTCATCGAGATTTTGGAAATCTCGACTTTCGGCCGGGGCCGAAATTTCAAATCTCAACGATATAAAAAATAAAAAAAATTCAAATTGCTACAGTAATTTAGGATTTTGCTACAAGATTTCGGGTTTTTTTACCAAGATAACCACAAATTAAACCGGTTTTCTTGTTTGTAGGACCGGATTTAGCACCAATTTTTTGTAGTGAATTGTAATACCTTTTCGAGGAATACATGTGAAAATTTTGTAAAAAAAATACATATACAAATTATGTAACTCTAACCCGTACACACGACATATTCCTATCAGGTATCTACACCAGTCGGAGAGTCATTCAGGCTGCGGGAGCATTACACACACTGGAAGTTCTCTTGGTTACCACGGGACTTGAATTGGGAGGGGTACAAGCAAGTGCACGAGAGGAAGTATGGCGAGATCATTGTCAATGACATGGCGGTGGAGGTTTCCACCATATACTAATACTCATAGGTATGTCAATGCATAGTTGTCCATAAGATCCTTTTACTTCGTGCAATAAATGTTCATACTCCTTTAATTATGTCTCTTGTAGGTGGTTTGGCCCAACCGGTGGGTTATGGCATCATCTATGCTTCCATGGGTATTTTTCTCGTTTATTGTGTTTGAAATAATTGTGATGGATGGAATGCACAGCGTGATTTCAAAGTTGTAATGCAATAGAATTTCAAATGTGCTTATGAATTATCAATTGTCATACAATGGGATGGATACAACGGCATGATGTTGGTGAATGTGAATGTCATCTGTGTCAATTTTATTTCATGTTTATCATTTGCGATCACAGTATATATTGATTGTTGCCAAATTGAAGTGATAAAATCCAAAAATCAGGTGAAATGCTGCTAAAATTTTTAAATGTAGGGTATTTTATGTGCAAATACTTAGTATTTTGTATTCAAATAGATAGAAAATATAGATAAATGTTTGCATGATTTTTTCATATTTTTTTCAATTTTTTCTAACCATGGGAGACCATTTCACAAGGGGTTGAAAAGGGCTAGCCGCTAAAATACCAGATTTGAAATTTGGTTTTCCATTTCAGCTAGATTTCAGCCAAAATTCCAAAATCTCGCCGAAATTTCAGATTTCGGTCGTCCCGAGATGTGATCCGAAAACCTTAGAATAAACCTTAGATTTTTTTTCACACAACTATTTGATAGAGAAGCACGGGAAAATTGGACCTTCCGTTCTTGTGAAACAAGGCATAGCTTTTAACCACCGTCATTTGTATTGGATTGTTGCTTTCTAAGGATGTTGTCCAATGCTTATACAACGAAGAAATGTGTTCCATTTTTTTTATTAAGGCATTCGAATTTGACTTGCCGAGGATAAGTAAAGTTTCGGTTGATTCAAGTGAATCAAGTCTAATATGAATTGGGAGGAGAGATTGGGGATTAGGAAGGAGAAAGAGTGACATGGCTGAATCCAGTCCATCCAAAAGAAGCAATGGTTGAGATTGGCATGAATCCACTTGGTGGAGTTGAGGGACAACTCTAGGGAACTACACCTGTGATGCCTCCTTACCCGTAAGGCTATCACAGAGAAGGGCAATAGATGAAAATAACAGTGGGGCCAAGTGTCGAGTTAGATTGGGGCAAGGAAGACACTTAGTAACAGTAAGTGGATCGGGTTGTGGCAGCAATAAATCAGAGGGGAGAAGACGGAATGGAGCGACAACCACGGCTTCGTCGATGATAGTGCTGTCGAAGGCTAGGAAGGTGGCAGCAATGGATCTAGGAGTGGAGTGGAGCACGCTAGTCGGCTAGCGCCGACCACGATGGGAGTGAGCTAGAGTGAGATCCATTATATCTTAATCAAATGGCTACAAAATGTGCCTAATTTCTTATTTTATTTGATTTATTTTGAAGATCTAATGATTTTTTGTTAAAGGGAAACCTAGAAACCAGATTGCCATAAAATGGAAAACAACCAACATGATAGAAGTATAGAACAAGGCTGAGGGTTCCAACTGGACAGCCCAGACTCTCTCTCTCTCTCTCTCTCTCTCTCTCTCTCTGGGAGAATAGGCAGGAGAACTGCGTATCATTGCCCAGACTAATCAAATAGCAGCAAGAAAGGAACACACACACACACACCCGTATAGCTCGATCAACGAAGATACCGATGAAAAATTAAGGCAAAGGTCAACCTGAATAGCAATTTAACAACATCTATGCTAGTTATTAAATCGGCAACAACCTTGAATGATCGCCTAAAATACAAATTATTCCCCAAGAAAAATAGTAGGAAAAAAACTATCGTGGGTGGAGCTCGAGCTGTTTTTGTTTCCCCCCTCTACATATAGAAAATATCACAAGGTCAAGACAACAGCGTTGCAGATTTATTTAGTATTTGCTTCTTCAACTTGTTGCGGAAGCTTCTTTTTCTGCTGAAGGCCCTCTCCTGATTTCACAAACAAATATTTTTTTTTTTTGTTAAGCATGTTTGCAGAGTGAAACGATGATAAGAACAGGCAGAGGCTTACCACTGGCTGGGCCAACTCCTCTGCTTGACGGACCGCTCTTACAAGATCACGATTCGCTTGCGTATATAGGCTGGTCACAATTCCTGATTGGCCAGCTCTGGCTGTGCGACCCACCCTGTGCAAAAAATCAACAGCGCAGGCAGCAAACTCCGCCTACAGGTAGAGAGACCAACAAAAACAAAATCCAGTGAGATGATACCCAAAAAAAATCTAATATGGTTGGGTTAATCACCAAAAATCTAACATAATATGGCATAATAAACATTTTTGTAAGGATACCAAGTGAGCGTAACTGTGAGAATTTGTACAATTATATGAACAAACTTTCATTGTACTGTGCTGACTGCCTGACACCAAAAGTAGAAGAAGACAACAAGAATTTTAGCAAGTTGAAAATCACCTGTGGTGGATTCGCAGAAGCACTAGACAGGCAGACATTTCAGAAGGCAAAGTGTGATCATACCTGAATGACATGAGAAACATTTGGCACATCAAGTCCACGAGCAGCAGCATCGGTGCAAACAAGCACGCCACCATTTTCCCGAAAAGATTGTAAATTGTTTGCCCTTTCCTCCAGGGAGCTCTCACGGTGGTATAAGATGCATGGAACACCAATTCGTTGCAATATGTCAGAGACCGAATTAGCAGAATCAACAGTGTTTGTGAACACCATAGTTCGATTTGGACCAAGTTTTGGGTCATGAACTTCACTCTTAAGGCCATATGTCACTGCATCCAGAAGAGCATCAACTTGTGTATCAGCAGTGACCTCTATCCATCTTCGTTCTAATCTGCATACATGGTGCACTACATATCAAATATGTGGAAGTTATGGTGGGAATACAAAATGACAAAAAACAAATTTGTGATTATAACAAAAAAAACAGCAACTAAAATTTGTAATACTAGTGAGAAATCCCCCATGCTGAACAAAAAGGCCAAGCAAATCAAAAGTAGAAAAACCAAAGTACAGGACATTCAGAAGTTACAATAAAACACAGTGCATACCTAGGGTTGTGGCGGTGCAGATAAGCACCACTAACCCACACAGCATTAGGAAACATTCGTTTCAGCACACCACCAGCAGTCTTTTTGCCACTTCGAGGAAGGGTGGCAGCAACAAAGATATACTGCTTGCTGCGCTTATAAACTTTTCGAACCCTCCTCCAGTCCTTCTTGTGTGCCCCAACGTGAGCATTCTCCACCTTGACTGGTTTATCTTGAACATGACCATCTTCATTTTCCTCATCATCACTAAATTCAGCACTCTCAGAGTCCGAACCCTCACAATATTCATCAGTACCTTGAGGTGATACTTCTTTTCCAGAAACTTCCATCCTAGACAGTAGCTTTTCATCAAATCGCAGCATGTGGATGAGACGAATGACCTGGTTTTCAAAACTTCCGCAAAGTAGCATGTCTGCCTCATCAAATACCTATTCGAAATCAACTACTATTAGGATTCCCTCATAATCTCAAGATCAAAGATCATAACTTACAAACGTCCTTGAAGACGAAACAGCCAGACAAAAGTGGAGATACAGGAAATGATATGAAAAAAAAGGTACACAGAAATTCTCATCTTAACTTCAAATTATTCCAGATATTTTATTGTCCAAGTGGCAGGAAGAAAAAAATTCTAGCCTAGCCTGGCCATGTAGATTCAGCAAATAAAGTGATTAAATAAAGCATAACATACCAAGAAAAGGTTTCTAGCCTAGCCTTGCCAAGTAGCTTAAGCAAATCAATCAATTAAACAAAACACAACATACCAAGACGAGAGTAGTATGGTACAAAAAAAAATTGCATTCAAGTACTTACAATGAATTTTACACTACGTAGGAATCTCTCCCTCCGCCTCTTTTCTGGGTCATAGTCAAATAGATAATTTAAGAGAGCAGCTGGAGTGGCAACAAGAATATCTGGGTGAATAGCTGGCCAACCCTGCCATGAAACGATGCAAATTAAGAAATATAAAACAAGCAGATGTCATACCAGAATATGTTTCATTAATGCAGCATTTCAGGAGAATTGTAACAGTGCTATTGCAAATAGGAAGTTAAAACAAAAACCCATGTTGATCACATAGTTGAGATTTGAGACTCAAAGTGTCATTGGAAAAGATACCGTAATTCCGTTACAGAAAAATGAAGTTACTAAAATGGGTGTTCAGTTGCTGAATGTGATATAGCTAATTTCATATTTATCCGTAAGTAGAACAAGAAAGATGGGAGGAGAGTACCATGTTCTTCATTAGCATAAAGGATGGGTGGACAGAACAAACCTTTGCTCCACAAACTGCAGCAGCATGCTTGAGTGGTTCACCAGACTCATCAAGCAACGAATTAGCCATGCAAACAACTTGCTCACAGAGCATGACATTGGGACAGAGGACCAACACGATGTTATGTGGCCCTAGGGCAATGTTCTGGAAATTACCATCTTCTGTGGAAGATGGTTCAGAGCACAACTTTTCGATCAGTGGAACCAGGTAACCATGTGTTTTGCCACTGCCAGTCTCTGCTGCAATAATTACATCATTTGTCGTGAGAACATGTGGTATACAGGCTGCCTGCATTACATCATTTGAAGTTTTATATAAGTAGTCATTTGTTGCAACACCAAGCTCTGAGGAAGTCAAATAGAAAACACATATAGACACAGGTCCCAGCATGAGTATTATTACATTATTATCAGATAGATAAATTGACGGGAAAAATATTAGTAAGCAAATAGCCAAATACTGAATCCAATTTCCTCTATGAGCCAAACAGACATTGAATGTCACGCAATGATGACAATGCCAGTTATTTTGCAAAACAAGGAGTTAAAGTTCCTACTGACTTGAAAAGACATTGATATATGGTCATTAACAAAGCAACTGATTTGTTAATGACATGATAATCCTACAAAGTCATTAAAGAAAGTGCGTCACCTGAATTTTCTAATGCTCAATTACTTATGTAAATAATCATTGCTGCAATTTAGTTATATGATGCAAGAAGATAGAATATCCATGGTAGGCTGGTAGCATTTAGTACTAATAGCATACGTGAATTCTGCACTACAAATGACAGCGTTATTCACAGAGAGGCAAACATATTGAGAGAAGATTTAACTTTCGAATTCCAAGAGTAGTCCAGCTTGACAAGCTTAGTCACCTCACATGAACAGAGACACGGCTAAACCATATTCATGCAATAATTTTAGAACGACACAGTAATAGAAGACTAGAAGTTGTAGTTGCATCTAGCAATTAAACTGCTGAAGCATAAGACATTGCATACGAGCTCTGACATTTCGTCGAGCACGTAGCATGCAGCGTCCAGCGGCTGTTATAAGTGGAGCAAGCTGTACCTGGACAAGTGAAGGCCTCGCGAGGCCGGTGCCGTGCAGGGCGGAGGCGAGGCGGTCAGAGATGCCGAGGGACTTCCACGACGTACTCTCCTCCGAGAAGAAGCCGTCGCCGCCCGCGCAGGCGTCCACGGCCTCGGCCGTGGCGAGCGAGCGCGGCCTGGCGGCGGGCGAGAGGAGGCGCCAGGGCCTCGTAGGCAGCGGAGCCGGCGCCAAGAGGAGGAGGCGGCGGGTGGCGGAAGGTGACGAGGCGAGGGGCGGGAGCCGCGCGGGGCGGAGCGCGTGGCGGAGGTGATGCAACGCCATCGCGATGGCGTGGTGGGCGTTCGGGTTGGGTCGAGTCGTTCACAAGTTTTGAGGTGACTAGTTTTCACTCAGGTCCTCGTAAATATCTCGATGTACACAATCGGTCCACTCTTAGAACTCCAGATCAGCATGCGCGTGATGTATGCCCCTATGGGATTTGGTGCGAGTAGCCGAATGTAACTACTTTGCTACGGATAAAAACAATATTATCCAGGGCGTAAATATGTTAGCATTATACTTAGCTTACGTCATGCTTTTAAGCCCGTCTAAGACCCAGCGCAAGTAGGCCAACCGCATAGAACTCCAATTGCGCTGGCCGACCGCACAGGGGCCTAGTATATGCTGCACTACTATGGTCTATTAAGGTTTCCGAGTTCTAACGCATCAATGCAACGTATTCTGCCGATTCCGCGGCTCATCGTGACTCGTGTCTCGCACGGCCGCAAGTGACGGGTGTGCCATTGCCGTCCGAGGCGTGATCGCCATTCGCCGATGATGGCAGTCGGCGCTAACGATCTAGCTGCTTCTTATGTGGTATGTAGTTCTGTACTAGTTCAATTATTCAAATCAACAATCAATTTTAGGGTGAATATTTCTTGCCTTGCCTCTTGGAATATAATTTGGATGTTTGTGCGTTGGTTCTACTAACTCCGCTTCATCGCATCAAGGTTCGATCACGAGCAAATTGTCCTATTTATATTGGTTCCATGAATTGTCTTTTTTAATTAGTTTTGTTGTGTTTGTGATTCATGAAACAGGGAGATCAATTTATTCATCATGTCTTCTAGAGTTAGAAAATATGATTCCGGTTATGAAAAGCGCAAGAAGAAAAAAAGACTAGAATAATTCGTGCAGACTCAGAATTACATGTGGAGTTAAAGTTCATCCAAAATTTTATCCCTAAGGAAGACATGGGCCCTCTTGATATTCTGAAGTTTGTGAAACGTATGGGTTGTTTTCCTAATGCCCTTATTGCATATAGAATTTTGTTGACTATTCCTATGACAGTTGCATCTGCAGAACGAAGTTTTTCAAAATTGAAGTTGGTAAAGTCCTACATATGCAGTACTATGACACAAGAAAGACTCAATGGATTGGCAACAATTGCACTTGAAAATGATGTTCTGGAGAAGATTAAATATAAATATATAATTGAAGATTTCATTTCAAAGAACACCAGGCGTATGATGCTTTTTACTAGAAGTTAAAAAGATATCGGTAAGAAAGATTCATCCTTTACTCTTTTAACATTAATGCCTATTGTAGTTCTAAATATTGGGAAAAAACATATAGTTATATAATGGAATTACATTTTGGTTATTTGTATTTCCTTAGTATAAGCCCCGTTTTGTGTTTCGCACCCGGCCTTAAAAACTTAGGTACGGCCTGCATGCTTTAATCTTACTTTTAAAGAAGTAGAGATACTTAATCAATCTAAACCAATTTGGTTTCTGTTCATTATCTTTCCAATTTCAAAATGGTTAGGAAACCGACTACATTTTGCGAATACAAATTTTGAGCCAAATCCACCTTATCTTTTTAGGTTCTAGCAATTGCATTTCAATTCTTTTTTCAAGGAAGACGCAGGCTTTCGTTATTTGATCACAAAATAGTTTTCTTCGAGAGAGCGAGTCGAGAGTTATTCTTTATTAATCATGGCAAATAATAGGGTTACAATTTTTTATACAACGGGAGAAAGTTATCAATCGTGAGAGTTACAATCCTTGTGCACATTTGTAACAAGGAACAGAAGCCAGATGTTGTGCCGCTTCGTCATGCATGCATTATTTGTTCTACCTAAATCATCTTAATCCCTCGAAACAAGAAGTTTGAACATTGATACGAAAGCTCCATGGCTTCAACTAAAATGCTCGTGTATGTAAAGGTGGAAGACGAAGAACATTGGTTTTTGTAAATCTAGCTCTCTCAAGTATGTTTTTGCAAAAATAGCTTCCTTCTTAATCATGGAAGACGCAGCAGGCAACACATATCCCTTGCAACGTCTAGGGAGCGTGAGAGGTCCTGCAGCGCGGGTAGGCAACTACGTGGATGCGAGCGGGAGGTCGAGCACGGGAGGCGCGCGGTCCCGAGCATGGTAGCATGTCCTCCCGCGCTGCCATGGCGCCAAGCACCTCCTAAACTCTTTGGGCGTGGTAGGGGGCAGGTGTCATCTGCCACTCCTTCCGCGATGGGGGAGGGAGATGATTTTTGTAAAAAACATGTGTGAGGAGTTTAGATTTGTAAAAAATGATGTACAATGTGCTAAATCTATGCAATGTTCAAAGACGAATAGAATGTCTAAGGTAAAGATCGCTTCGAAAGCCACATATATGGTGTGGCAGCACAATAACTCTTATCATCGAACAATCTCGACTAAAGAATAGCAAATAACATACACTAGATTTGTCGACAATCTGGACTTTTGCCCACGAACCAGACAATAAGAAAATTTTAAGTAGGAATGCTCTTTATTTCTTGGCCTGCTATAGTAAAATGAAGTTTACAGAGTAGGGTCAAAATCTAAGCTAAGTATGTTAATCTTTAATCCTTGATTAACTATGAATGATCAATCTGATTCCTCTCGATCTAAATGGTGCGTAGGCCGTATGAATTTATAGCCCTAGCGGCAGGAGTTGCTATCTAACTGCCACCTTTTTTCTTCCATCAAACTATCGTGTTACACCGTAAACTAGCATGTCATGTTATCTCGTATGATGTCTTCAGTTGTTGATAATTGTCTTCACGTGGGTTTTGAATTATTGTACATGGATAATTTCTTGCTTTGACTTCTTCTGTGATGTCTTAGGAAGAGCTCAAGGATTCTCAGCGTATAGGACTACTCAGCATGTGAGAGATCTAGAACTAACGATCTAAGAGAGGTCTGAGACCCTAGAGTGGTCGTGACATAAGGAGGTCGCGGCCTTGAGTCATTGAGTGGTTGTCACATCCTTAGAGTAATTAATCATGTGCCCGTGCGTTGCAACGGAAATTCAATTTGTGACATGACCTTAAGTGATTGTCACCACCTTGAGTAGTCGTGGCCTCAAGTGGTTGTGACCTTTAAGAGTAGTCATGGCATTTGGAGGTCACAACTAGGGGAGATCGTAGCCTAAGGAGGTCGTAACTTAAAGTATGGTCATGGTCTAAGGAGGTTACGACCAGGGAGGTCGTGACTTAAAGAATAGTCGTGGCCTTAGGAGGTCACGGTCAGGGGAGGTCATGGCCTAGGGAAGTCACAACATAAATGATTTAAGGTGAGATCTTTAGATGTTTAACTAGTCAATGATCATCGTCAAGATTGACATAACCTTTTGATATGCTACATTTGATTTCAAAAAAAAATGGGCTTCTTGCAACGTACCAATTTAACAATTTCACTTGGCTTACACTTGAATATAAATTGAGAGCACATAAACAAAATAAGATAGATGCTTGCGCAAGTAAGAACAAATATAGAATCTAGTTGCTCTTTTAGCAGCATGTTTTTTTTCGAGCACGCAACATGGCTATAATGCATGCATAAATCATTTACAACGATGTTTTATGTTGACATTTCTAAAAGAGTAAATTTTATTTTGCACCGTGTTTTATTGTCAAAGTGGCACTTTACACTACTCTTAATCATTCTTTTCACTTTACATCACCTCTTCTTACCATTGTTTTGACTCTTCACCATGATAGTAGCATGAGTTTACACATGTTATCACTTTATACTAGATAATTTTACCATGAGTTACGGGTTGCACTAGGGATTTCGTCTCTATACGATTCCTGTCTGTTGCCCTACCTGATTCACTGGCGCTAGTTGTCATAATCAATGTTGTACACCTCCAAATTTTGATTCGCCTCAATCTAGTCTTCCGTCAGGGTTTTTGATAGTCCACATGTAAAGTGTCACTTTGATAATAAAACATGGTGCAACATAAAATTTACTTTTTTCTAAAATAGCAATTGTCATTTGCCCCTCGTTGTTAGCAACTAAGGACCTGTTTATTTTTGCTTTTGATTCTAGATTTTGGCCTCAAAAGCAGAATAAAAAACAAACAACTCAATTCTAGGAATCGATTCTCACAATCCAGTCTACTCATATACACTAGAATCCACAATCCACTTTATATAAGCTTTTGAATTTCAGCTTTTGGAGAATCAGCCTCTCTACAACCACAATCCAAAATTAGCTTTCAAAGAATCCAAAGCAAAAAAAACAAACAGGCCCTAAGGTGGCCACTGCAATACTACTAAGAGCTGACTACGTGGCCGAGAGCTTGCAAGTGAAAATGGATGTTGATTGATCACAACTTGAGTAAATGAGACCTATATAGTATCCATTGCCTATTAGGGTTCAGAACATATTTTTAAAAATGGACTTGGAGAATGAAAATATCCATTTCAAAATTTTGAAGAAGGTACATGCAAGTAATATTATATGTATGTACGTGGTACACAAATCCAGTGGCGGAGCCAGGATTCTGTCAAGCCTCGGGCCGAAAACTAACCGGTAATAACTAACATCAAATACTACCCACACCGAGGTACAACAAAAACGCTACACAAATATACAATTAAAAATGATTTTGAACTTCATTCTTAACGATACAACAAAATAGATAAAATATGTCAAAAACAACATAACTTAGTGGAGCAGTACAAAAAATTAATACCTAACCGATGAAGGTTTGGTGTATCCGAGTCAAATCATATCATCATCAACAATAGTACAAGAACCTAAACCTGCAAAAATGAAATTGTATATGTAAATTAGGGACACAAAATTACAAGTTAATTATTGATGCAAATTGCAAAATAAGATTGTAACATCATATTTTGAAAACTCTATAAAATCTTGTAATATTTAAAGCATTCAAACCAAATTGAGTCCAATCAATTAAACCCAATTCGGAATACAACCACAATGTGAAAAACATAGAAGTAACTAAAATCCTGCCAATAAACTATTGGATAAAAAAAATGAGGAGTGCATATTTGCAGCCACATCATGAATTTCATATATACTTTCAAATGCACAATAGAAAAGCATCACCAAGATCAGTAAGCTCATGTTCTGAGTCATCAAAAACCATCCAAAGAACCATTTCGATGGAAGAATATGACATATGAAATCGAAATGTTAAATCAAGCCTGCTACATAATTATTCTCTTGTTGCATCTTCTAATCAAGCAAACAATGGACCTTTAGAGGTGATGAAAAAAAATATTCCTTTCCAGAAGATAGCAATAGCAACTAATAACACATGTGCCAATAACAAAACAACTCAAATGATTATGCATGAATTGAATAGCTCGTTGATACAGATTACCTTTGATCACTGAGCCCAGGCCAATATTAAAACTGAATGGTTGCTGCCCAGGGTCCTTGGTACTGAAACAAACAAACGACATAACATCATCAGATGGAATTTCTAGCATATGTTAGTATTTGTGGAAAGAGTTGTATCCATAGGTTTTGATCTACAAGGTATAACAGTAAATGTCCTCCCAATGAATAATTTGTATATTCTAGGATGCTCTAATCCTCCTTATTATTGTATATTCTAAGCTACATTAGAAAAAGAGCATGCTCCTGAATACAAGGATACAAAACTGTTGGGTTAAATACACAAAAATGTAGAATGAATTGAAATGGTTACAGATATATAGAGAGAGCAGGAAGAGAGGCTGGAGTCTGATTGAAATGGTTATATTCAGGCTTATCTATTGCTAATTTGCTATAGCCATAAAAGTGCAATTATTTAGAGCAAATCTACATATGAACATCACACCAATTATGTATATTCTTACTCTAGAATAAAGCAGCAAATGCTCCAATCAAACAAACATCACTCCAAATCTCCAATCAAAACAAACATCACTGCATCCCAGCTTCAACTCAACTTCATATTGACATTTAACAACACGAAAGACCAGAGGGCATTGGCATTACAATATATACTCACCGAGGACTAGAGGGTGGTGCCGCGGGGCCCAGGGAGCTAGGGGCGGCTTCTGGCGGGTGGTGCGGGGGCGGGAGTAGGCCGAGAAGCGGCTGGCCGTGCCACCGTTGCCCGTTAGTGGGATTTGTGGGAGAGCAGCAACCGAGCGACGGGCGGGGCAACAGGCGGGGCTGGGGGTGGCGACGAGCGTGCAGTGGTCGGCGATCGTGGGATCATCGATCTAGGATGAGCTTCACCAATCACAGCCAAAAAGTTGAGGATCTACAAGGCTAGGGCGGGGGCAGCTGCTGGCCGGCAGGCTGGAGCAGCGGCCGGCGGCGGTGTGAGGTCGGATTGGGCGGGACTGCGAGAGGGCGACGGTGTGAGCGTCTGAGTGAGTGTGAGCCGAGCATTTCTCTAGCAAGGCCAAGAGCTTGAGACGCCTGGTGCCCTAGTCAAGCAAGCCTAGGCGCCTGGGCCAGACCAGATATGGAATACTAGGCCTCAGGCCCAAATAGAAAAAAAATAGTGTTTGTCTACTATTATTTAGAATAGGCCTTAGGCCTAGGCTGTACTGGCTTGAGGCCCAGCTCCGCCCCTAACAAATCTGTACTATTTAGATTGCCCCGAAATATTTAGTTGAACATGGTGCAATATGTGCCTATCTTAGGGCATAAATTCATCCATGTACCACATTTTGGTACACTTTTGTCCTTTTATTTCTTTTATTTTGCGAGACGTCCTTGTAGCATATTAAATGGACATGATTGGTTTATCACTGAAATGCTTACAAATTTTAGTTGCATGCATGGTTGAACATTAGGGCTGAATATGAGAGGTACGATAGTTTAAATCACCTTTTTTTCGTACATTTTGTGTTAATCAATGAGAAATTTCCCAAACCTCATATCTGAAACTTGTACACTAAAATAAAGTGAATTAAGTTTATATTTTTAATCTAAAATATAAATAAGATGATACACCCAAACACCCTTAATATACCAATAGATCCAGCTCCACAGATTTAGTGGAGTTAGGAATACTGAGCTCCACCAGATTCACGAATCTGATAAAACTGAAGCTGTACCAAATACAGCCTAAACCTCTAAATCTTTGGATGGGCCAATATCTGCGTCCTAGATAGAAACATCCGAGAAACATGCATGGATTTGTGATACATTTCGAGCGTTTTAATATCTGAAAATAGCATTTACCGTTGAAACTTTGAGATGATATGAATTGTTCCATGGGACGTGAATCTCATTGAAAGGTTTTGACAGGCGAAGCCCACTGAAAAATGGTTTCTATCTCTCAACACAAGAGTGTCTCCTCAAATATTTCATGGTCCCATCTTCGAATTAACGTCCTCTTCGTCTCTCAGCTTATGTTAAACTCCATCACACACTTTTATGCTCACTAATGACATGGCACCTTTAAAAAAATAATGACGTGGCACCCATCTCTCACGGAAATCATACCTTATCTAGCTTCTGTACCTTTCATTCCTTATTTAGCCTCTGTATTTTTTTTAAAATCTAGCCCCCCGTTTATGTATTTATAAATTTGATCTTCTCCCACTACCGCAGAAGGCGCGACAGTCTATTAGAGACAAGCCCTAGAGACAATAGAGATAATTCTATTTTCTTATGTTCATGATTTATTATCTTGTTTCTTGAACAATGTCATTATTATTTATTAGGAAGTACGTGACTTGTTTGTGAAACTTTATATATGACTTTGCAATGATTATTCTAAAGTGATTCCTAGTCCATAAACATATAAGGGCACATATGAATAGACTAGCATATATATTGGTTAATGATCATGTTTCACGGGTTATAGATATAGAGATATCAAACCAATAATATAGACACATGTTAGAGAATATGGAGTTGGATCGCCTCACCTTGAGACACTGCAATAACGTTGCAATCTTAGTTGTTATTAGTTGGTCTCATATACAATGTGTATGCTATATCTTTAGATTTGAGGTTGACATATATACTCGAGTTGTGTAATGACTTACTTAGGGATTGCCAAACGCTACTCCATAATTGTGTAGTTATAAAGGTGACTTTTAGGTTTGTCGATCGTGAAGCATGCTACGAGACATGGTTGATCAAGATGGGATTTGCCCCTCCATACAACAAGAGAGATATCTCTAAGCCTCTCGTGTGGTCAGATTTCGAAAAAACATGGCCATGCTACTCGCGATTAAAGAGTTAACTGTAGTCAGGGATTCTGAGTCACATAATCGAGAAAGAGTGGCCGAGCTAACTAAATAAGGATAGCACATACTCGCCTTGAATTTGACCAATATCATGAGGCAAAGGGAAATGCATATAACTAAGCATTGTTAAGGTTCGTCCGATACGATCTTTACATATATTCGGGAGTCAGCATATCTTACTAGGGACCGTTACCCATTAATGGTCGAGTAAGAGTACTCGGACCATATCCAAGTATGCATGAATATGTAGGGTTGCACACTTAGAGAGTTGGGATTTAATTCGGATGGTGATCCAAATTTTGATGAGTTTCTAGTTTCTGATGGGTCTTTAATGTAGAGACTCATTATGGGATGTTTATATAAAGAGAGGTGGTGGTGATTTTAGGGCTGAGACACATAATAAGAATTCAGAATTCTCAAAACCCTAGCCACGACACCTCCTTGTCTAAAACCGCATAGCTGGCATTAGCACTCTAGCACGTGACACCCCTGCCCCGTACATGGAAGCGTTGCTACGAAGCTTCAATGCTAGGACGATCCACAACCTGTAACGGTGACAAGGATGATTCGCAACTGTCGGGGATTGGGAAATTCCCATAACAACCATCGTACCCCGGCGAATAATCAGTCGCCGACAGCGTCCCCAAGGAAGATCCTCGGGTAGACCGACCTGCAGGCCTACCCCATCCTCAGCTAAGCTCGCCCCCGAGCATGCTTGCTCGGGAGAATGCGACCGACGACCGAGTCCAAAGAAGGACCTCGAGCATGACCAAAAAGCCAGGCGCGGTCCACGAAGACGACTTGACATTAATCACCCGGCGACTTGAAGGACCGTACGGCCATGATCTAAGCCCACTACGCCCACGTTGCGGTATGGCGAAAAGCAAAGGAACAATCTCACCCACGTCTGGGAGCAGTAGTGACGCGTCATTCAGTAATAAATGATGTAACGCTGTAATCGTCTATAAATACCCCGTCGCATGTAGTGTTTAGGGCGAGTTCCTGATCCTTTTGAGTGGTAAGGGTTCCGGTTCTTTTTGGAGAATCAAGAAGAAAAACACACCTGTAAGAAGTAGAGAGAGAAGGGAGGCCTAGTGCCCCCCGAGTAAACTCCTTGTAATTCATCTTTGGAAGATAGTGTAACTGTTGTACGTAGGGCTGTTATCTCCCCCCGTGAGAGGCCCGAACCAGGATAAAATCCTCTTGTCTGCTGTGTTGTCCCGAACATCTCAATCCTAACTCGGCAGGCTCTCGGACGCTATACCCTCCGCGAAAAAGGGGCCCTAGGTTGATCCCTCATTCAACAAGTAAGCTCGACGGGGGACCGGTTCCCGAACCGTCGACAGCAACCTATTAAAGTCACAGGGAGCTATTGGAGAAGGCACAAGACTAATACAGGGGGGATTGACGCCAGCGACACTCTTTAAAATTCGTGATTCACTTTATGACACCCTAGCCCACTGTCATACGCTCAGATAGACCTACATGTCATAGACACATCACTAAAAACCAACGAATTGAGTGTCACTGGACTAATTTTTTCGACTAATACGACTACAACTGCACCAACGTGCTACATCAACTCTATTTCTGTTACGGGTCTACACGTCTAATGGTAATTCTGTGATCTATAACTTGCAGTGTTTTCTTGGTTACGTGGTAGAAAATTTTGAATTTATGCTAGAGTAGCCTACCCGTTCCCTTTCACAGGCGACACTTGTCCTTTGTCGTGCCCAACGAGCACAGAAGGTCACCGGTGTCATGGTAGGGCAAGTGACCGCTGGAGTGAGTGCTTGAGCACGGGAGGAGGTGCTGCCGTGCCTAGGGAGAGTAGGAAGGGCTATGGCATCGTGACCTTCTGTCGGGATCCGAATATGCAAATCCGGATCCTCTATGTATATTGTACTAGTCTAGGATCACACTAGTGCATACAGGCTCAACATAGATGAATATAACAATTATATATAATGAAAAACATGATAAAAGACTTCTTATTATTAAATCTTAACCTGTTAACTGATCTTATAGTTGAACTTACATGAATATGTCTCACAAGGCTAAACTATGATTACCAAATTAAACTGCAGCGGAATAAAAACGTAGATAAACACTCAGTATACCACAGGCAACCGACAAGGCTTGCACCCTAAACGTTCGCCTCTTTCTGGTACTCCTCATCTAAAGTTGGTGTAGACTCCTCCTTAACTGGTGATTTTGTTGTTGGCAAGGATGAGTACTTAAAACATTCAACAAGTTATGTATAGAATGCAATTCTAACATAACTATATGCATAGCTTATTCCAAAGGAATGGCTGATATGGCTATTTTGCAATAAAACAACATTTATAAAAAATACAATAAATAGATTGAAATGACTGTAAAATAAATAGCAGTAATAAGTAATTACAGATATTTCTCAAGTAAACATGGCATCCAGCCCTAAATCGCCAATATCATTTTATAAAATCTAACCCTTGACTGTAATTCTGAACATTATCCATAACCACAGACACGGCTATCCAAATAGATTTTACACTCTGTAGAGGTTATGCACTTTACCGAGCCAACATGATCATCTCCTTTTGTTTTCGAATTAACACACTTAGGTGTGTCGGCAGAGAGATCATGACAAAACCTTTTAGAAACCTTTTATCCTAACATTGACCCTCCCAGAAGCCATACACTATCCCTTCCCTCAGCGGAGGTGAAGGTTAGAACCGACATACCGTTGGACCGATGTGAGACCGAAGTAGACCACATCCTCTGCCATAACCACACTTCCACGTGATTATGTACCTGAGATATTACATATTAAGACATCGGTAATCTTACTTAGTTAAGTTCGTCCTATATTACACATGTGGTTGCATGTTTAACTCATTTCAAAGGCATGCAAGGTTAAGCTGTTTAGTTGAATGAGGCAAGACTTCCACAACCCTTCTGCCATTCTGGCTCACCTTGGCATACTACTCCTTGCCCTAATCTAAATTATTTATCATCTCAGTTGATTACCATGCACCACATGCCATCAACAATTCAATATCGTTTCGTGACATATGTTACTACAACTCAACATCATTGTGTGACAACACCCGACACACCTTTCATAAACATGTTCCATATTCCATTAGTCAAGTTTTATTTTCGATATTCCAAAAGACATGAGTTAACGTGGCATGGCTAAACAGACTAAGCGCGGTCTAACCAACCCATATTGGCATCTATTAGTAATCAACTAATAATGAACCATCTTAGGGTGACAATAATCATGTCATACAAATGATAAGGTAGAGTATAATTCAACTGGGTTGAATAACTAAATCCCAAACTATGTTCAAAACAGTTCTACGCATAAAATATCATGCATAATTTAAATCAACATAGCAATTTTGTAAAACTAGTTCACTATGATCAAAGTACAAATTGCTTTAGAAAATGTCTTGCTCTTACTCTGAACCTTGATTTTGAGTCAACAATTCTTCTTCGAACGTTTCGAGCACTTCAACGTCTATGCGTAACGAGAGAAAATAAACTTTAAAAAACAAATAAATTTCACCATTAAATAGATTTTAATTTTATAAATTTTTAAAAATTTGAATTGTCTCAATCGGAGCTCGTATGCGGAAGAATGGGCTCTCAAAAGGTTCGAAAATTATAAAAATCATAAAATCGGAAATCATAATTTTTGAATTAGTTTTGCACTGAAAAATCTATTTATTACGTCATCATTAATGTCAGCATCAAATTATTTAATCTGAAAATGTCCTGTGCTGAAACGTGGCCACCAAGTGTATAGTTGGTCCACCGAGAACCCGTCCACGGCAACAACCCCCCAACCTGACAGGTGGGCCCGACGATGCTGACGTGGCGGTTGACATCTAAGCTCCCACTTCACCGCAGCTAACCGTTCAAGCAATGATCTGGCGCACACATAGTTACACATGGCACCAGCTCGGCTACATGTCATCACTACCGTGAATCCTCACCGGCGAACTCGAGCGGTGGCAGAACCTACTGGACTTGAAGAAGACGAAACAGCCCCGTTGAAATAGCAACTAATCGGTGACCTTAACCCATGGATCTAGAAGCTCTCGACACGGGGAACCTAAATCTGGCGTCGGCTTTAGCAGCAACCTAATGACGGCGACACTCTACACAGAAAAAGGGCAGCGACTGGTCTTGCATACTCCGATGAGTTCACACGGTCGTTCCTTGGCGACTTGAGCTCTACGTCTTGGATCAAAAAGCGCAGCGTTCAACGACGAACCTCAGGGCAGGATCCTCCTAGCTTATAAAGGACCTGAGAACGCGTGCTCAAGCTAGAATCCATGGCCGAGACGGGGGCGGCTCGGAGACCGGGTTGAAGACGGCGGCGCGAGAACGACGCTTCCCCACGGGCGCAATGGGCGAACCAGATACGCCACAACCCAGAATGATTTGGACTGCTTGCGAAGAACAAGGACCGGGATCGCTTATGTTTCCTACAAACCCCGATCAACCCTAGCAATTGGATCAGGATCCAAAGGTCACCGATCTAGGCTCCCAGCGAACATACCAAGCGGACTAGTCCGGGCTGCACTAGGCTAGCCCGCAGAGGGAGAAGAGCCCAACCCTGTTCAAATTGTTTCTTTAAGCTTTTCTCTTTTAAAATAATTTTAAAAAATAGTTTAGACCAAATAAAATAGTAACAATATCAGAAAAATTCTAGAAAATATTTGGAGATATTTAGAACTCAAATAAAATATTTTTGGTAAAAGTTTATTCTAAAACATTTAGAACTCACATAAAATATTTTTGGCAAAAGTTTATTTAAACTTACCAAATTTTTAAATACTTTTCATATATAACATATTTTAAAAATAATAAATAAGATCCTTGAAAAATCCCAAAAATGCAAAAATTACCAAATGCACAAAAACATTTAAAAATATTATTTTAGGCTAAAAATTGGGATGTTACACCTTTCGCGCTTCCCGAACACGAGTGGCCATATGCCGCCTGCCATGTCTTTTATGGTAGAGGAGACAACTAAATTTACAAATACATACACGAAATATTATATTTGCATAAAATAAGACATAGGCCAGAGAGACGATGATTTCTCTCCCACACTCCCAGTAATCAAAGCGGCCACACACTCGTACACCACTTTAAGGGCCTATTTAGGAGGACTTAACCCCAAAAGCTTAGCTTTTAAACGGCTTTAGATATAAGCTAGAAACTACACGTAATTAGCAAAAGCAAAAGCTGAAAGCTACAAGGGATGTTTTTTTCCAGTTTATTGCTAATATAAATTAGCTATTTATCAAATAACCTTTTATAAAAAGTTATAACTGCATTTTTTAAAAAAAAACAAAGAAATATTTCTTCAGGAGAGCTAGGCTACTCTGAACAGTACACCGAACCACTCTCGTTTGCTCAATTTCTCCCTTCGTAACGGTTGCGAGGGGGCATTTCCGTCTTTCCACGGCCCCCACAAACCCCGAAATTCAAAATCCCGCAGCCGAGAGTGGCGTCTCCATTCCCCCATTCCCCGATTCGATCTAGCCCCACCAAGACCGACGACGACAGCCTTGAACCCTAGGCCCTGACCATGCGACGGACGACGCCGCGGCAATGAGGCGCGAGCCCCCTGAGCGGGCGCGGTCGGGATCGGCGAGAGATCGCTCCGCCTCCGCAAGTCGAGGGATGGGGCGCTCGTTCATCTCCAAGAGCTCCTCCCCGCCGCCTGACTTCTTTGCGACGCCCATGTCAAAGGTGGCTACCGGGGAAGAAGGAGGAGGATAACCCGCCGATCCGGTGGCGGAAGGCGTCTTGATTGGGTCCGGCGATTCGGGCAGTGTCTACCTCGGGATGAACTCGACACCGGCGAGCTCCTCGCAGAAAAAGCGGTGACTTGGTTTGGCGACGTGGGATTAGGTTTTACGGTTTGTACTTTTGGATGCATTGACTTATTGACTTGCTCCGCTTTTATGATTTTCGGTTCGTGTTTTGATCGGAAGTAGCAACGCGACACGGAGAAGGCCCAAGTTAGTAACTTTATCCAACCGCTTGTCTGCTCGATTAGCAAATAAGAATTTATAGGCTTTTCTTTGATATGGAGTGCTCTGTGGTTTTGTTTTTTATGGTTAGGTGCATATAAAAGAGCTCGAGGAAGAAGTGAAGCTCCTCAAGAACCTATCGCACCCCAACATTGTGGTGAGTGGTTGCAACACAAACTACAAAATTGATTTCTTTAGGTAATTGCTGTGATTTTGTTGTTTGATCTATTTGTTGTTGTTTGAGAAGAGGTACCTTGGGACCTGTCAGGAGGAAGACACACTTGAATATTTTGCTAGAGTTTGTTCTAGGAGGGTCCATTCGATCGCTTCTTGGGAAGCTCGGTTCATTCCTCAGAGGTCGTAGTAATCTTCAATCTGTGTAGTTTACAATTTCATTGGATTTCATGGCGGAAGGACACTTATCCGTTGCATATGTTGATCGGGTTGTTAGGAAGTATACTAGCGACTTTTGCAAGGGTTGGAGTATCTGCATAGCAATGCAATAATACATAGAGATATCAAGGTACAAACTCAAGTCGATGCAGAGTTAATGACATATTTTAACCCTTGATTGTTTGGTTGTTTTCCTTATTGTGACGATTCTGAGATATTATGAAATTTCGTGGTGCAAACATTCTTGTTGATAACAAAGGGTGCATTAAACTTGCTGATTTTGGGGCATCTAAGCAAGTGGTGAAGTTGGTAAGATGGAAAATTTATGTTCAATGTCTTTATTAAGGTCAAGAGTAATGCGAGAAGTCATGTAGCTAGTTCTTTTATCAAACTTGGAAAATAGAAGCCTTCATCTACTTGTCAAGAGTCAAGACAATCGATTATTAAAATACTATTCAAGACGATTATTAAAATAGTATTTCACAACATAGTAGAATATTTTACATTCTTGTTTGAAGAGTTTTCCAAAACAATCCTATGAATTATTCATCAATCCCTTGTCTAATTATGCCATCGATTATGAATTCTTAGCTATTGCCTTTGAACACCGATCTGGGTGAAGCATGAAAGAGTGAGTTTTGTCCCATGCAAAGCTTACATTCAAGGAATAAGATGTTTGCTAAACTCTTGTAATTTGTACAATGGGAGAAAAAAGGCATGTAGAATAGGGAAAAGGAAGCAATAAGGTTACATTGTGCCTTTTGAATATTAAAAAATGTGATAATCTCATAGGAGCATATGACCATATCGAGCTCGCAAAAATGAAGTATGAACATATGACCATAGCAGAGTCTGCAAAATGAAGTACAGATGCTCGTACATTTAATTATAAGAATAGCAATGTTTAATAATGCAAAAGTAAACAGGTTCATATAATGATATGTAGTTGATGTGGTCTATTTTCATTACACTTGGTACTTTTATCAATAATCATATTTTCTATTTCTAGTGATCTGGCCACGGTTGTACATTGCAGTATCCATGCATATGTGGTTAGTCATTTTAGTATAGTATTAGCCTATCAAGCAGTGGGACGATCCCCCATTACATATGATTAACATGATGTTTTGTTGTGGTGCTCAGCCTTCTATATTGATCAGTATAATTTTACCAATGAATTTGATTACTGCTTCATGGAATGACGCTTAGAATGTGCCACATTCTTGAATAACTATCTCATGTTTTTACGTCATAATTCTGTATAACATATAGAATATGTTATGATCTTTAATTATCTTTGTCTCTATGTATTTCCTTTGTTCAAGATATTCCCATGTCAATGCACTTACAACAATATTCCATGCTTTGTCAGGCTACTGTGACAGCAGCTAAAACAATGAAAGGCACACCACACTGGATGGCACCTGAAGTCATTGTCGGGAGTGGGCATAACTTGTATGTGGAGAAACTCTTCAGTGCCTTATTTCTTGCATTTTTGAATTGGACAAGGCTCAAAGCCTCCCTCCCTCTCTCTCTCTCTCTCTCTCATTTTGTTCATTTTGCTACAATTGATCTACAGAGTTATATATTTTTAAAGTTCTACCTGTTTGTATTGCTTTAAAAATAAGAATGACAAGCTTCAATGCTATATTAGAAAGTGAAATTTATAAAGCACACTGTGGACCCGATTTGTAAGTGTCCACTACTAGATTTTGGAGAGCGTAAAAGCACTACTCAATAACAAATATGTACTTCCAGAACACATAAACTGTGCCAGTATGAGTTAATAATCACTTCTCCCATTTTGTAAATGATTAGTTATGTGATATTTTTGTCAAAGCGCAGAACAAGCTGAACAGCAAACAGCAGTAATTCTTGCGAGATAATCAGCCAATTTTTATTTCTATTTTTAATATACCTGCTTACTGTTTTCTTCAATTCATTCTATGGATGTTTAATTTGTACTAAGGAGAGAGGTAATCTATTGTGAGTTGAAAACATATATTTTAGAATCATGCCATTTCTCTATTTGTTCTTATTTTGTTAGCTGATCCTTACCCTTCCAATATCTCAGTTCTGCAGATATCTGGAGTGTGGGATGCACAGTCATTGAAATGGCTACTGGTAAACCACCATGGAGCCAGCAGTATCAGGAGGTAGATTATATCATCCTAGGCACCAAAGTAGTTGAAAATTTTGTTGTAAATGTAGGATCGGATGGCGTCAATCAGAGGGGGGGTGAATGATTGCGCGGAAGCTAAACTCTTATTCTTAAACTTTTTGAAACACCCCAATTCAAACTCAAATTGCTTGAAGACCGGTTCACGAAGTTGGGAGACCAGTTTAGAAGTCCAGGCGACGATGAGACACATGGGCGACCAAGAGCACACTTGGCGTCGGTTCAAGCACTGGCGACCAAGAGGACACTTAGGCGAGCAGTTTGGGCACTGGCGACCAGAGGGGACACTTGGGCGAGCAGGTAGAGCACTGGGTGACCAGTAGGACACTTGGGCGAGCAGGTAGAGCACCTGGGCGAGCAGTAGGACACTTGGGCGAGCAGTAGGACACTTGGGCGAGCAGGTTGGGCGACCACGCGCACAGTCTGGGCGAGCAGACCGATATACGTCTACTAAAATAGAAATTCCTGAAGATCCAGCCGTTGGATTGATGTGAAATTTGAACTGTAGAAACTAGACTTAATTCCACAGCTAACACAAAAAGAATCAGGTCGATCGGATCTACGGATCTAAAGTTATGTCCTTCGCAAGATGACCAAATCCGGGCGACCACGCGAGCAGTCGGGCGAGCAGGACATCAATCTGGGCGACCACAAATTATAGAAGATCTAACCGTTGGATTGATGTGAAATTTTAACTGTATAAACTAGACTCAATTTTGAAGTGAACAAAAAAAGAATCCACTCGATCGGATCTACGAATCAAAAAATATGACCTTCGCAAGGTGACTGAACCAATTAGCGATCTACTGTTTGGCGACCAGGTTAGCAATCTGGGCGACCACGAATTGCCAAAGATCTAACCATTGGATTGATATAAAATTTTAACTGTAGAAACTAGATTCAATTACAAATCAAACCCAACAAGAATCAATCCGATCGGATCTACGGATCAAAAGATATTACCTTCGCAAGATGATACTTTTGCAAAGAACCGAACTCCGTGATGAACTTCGTGACTGCTGCTGCGATGAACAAAACTTCAAGTGATCGATCAACTATGTCGAAGCCAAAAGCAAATCACAACCGCAAGAAGAAGCTCTCTGGAAGATTGATTTTTATTTCATTGTCTAAAGTACTCCAACACAAGAGTACAAACCTTCAAAACCTGAACGCTCAACCTCTGCTATAAACAGGGGACACCTCCCCCTATTTATACAGAGCAAACTCACAGAGATAGAATACAACTCCACTTCCAACATGGAAAGAGTTCGTATCTATCTCAACTTGGCCCAACGTGACCAAAAACAACTCTTGCACGTATGTACAGCCCACGTTGTAATTACGTGACTAACCAGCCTCCATGTGCATGTTCTCTAGCCCGAACGTCCCGCATGACATCCTTGACCACCAAGACCTCGATTCCTCCCTGAACCTAGTCCTGGAACCTCGGTTCCTCCATGAACTTATTCCGGTCCCGTCATCGACCACGTTAAGCCTCGAGCAACACCTGCACATGAATAAACACAAAAACCGTGCACGAGCACAAGTCCACGACTTGTCTCAAGGTAAATCCATGCAACCACTCACACGAGTGCATTGCATCAAGCAGAATCCATCATGCTATCACCAGCATAATAATTATCTCAACATAGTACATGCACAAGCACCACACGTGCTATAATCAAAGTCACTTTACAATGCCAATTTCACAATTCAACCAATTTTTCATCACATGATCTCACAGTAAATTTCACTAACAAAATATTTTCAGGTTGCTCTTCTATTTCATGTAGGAACCACAAAGTCACACCCACCAATACCTGAACATATCTCGCCAGAGGCCAAAGATTTTCTGCTGAAATGCCTGCAGAAGTATGCCTATGATTGTCATCTCTTTCACTTAGCTAGTATTCGTCCAAAAGCATTACATAACTTCTTGCAATTGAAAACTATAGTTCCTGCATGTCTTATCTGGTGACTTCATTATTTTTTCTTCTTTAAGGGAACCGGAGCTGAGGTCTACTGCATCAGATTTGTTGAAGGTATATTTCCATTGTAGTTGGCGTTATTTCTGTGGTTCTAATTGTATAATGATGTTATATTTTTTTAAATGTGACATCTTAAACATTTTCTTGCAGCATCCATTTGTTACAGGAGAATTGGATGGCCTGAAGCCACTCAATCGCACTGCACACAAGGTTAGATTGTTAGCATAATCTGATGTTTGCTTGATCCACTTGTTTGACTTAATAATAACTTAACCTCTAAACAATGATATAGGAAACTTCCGTTAATGAGCTTCCTGCACATGATATGTCAAACGACTTGTGAGTGACTTATGTAATTCCTGAGCTGGCTGGATTCTCCATCTCATTTTCATTTTCTGTTTATGACTTTGCAACTTGTTTAATGGCTTCCAGGGGTTTGAGTCATTCTGGCAACTGGTCCACTATTAATTCCAACAGATCATCAAAAATCAAGCCCTTGTGGGAGGGTAGCTGTGATGATGATGACATGTGTGAGTTTGCCGACAAAAATGGCTTCCCGGCAGTTGGATCTGTAAGAATTTTGCTTCAGCTGTTGACATTTCTAAACATTTCATTTTTTTTTTTGAACTGAATTTCTAAACATTTCACATTCCACTCCTGTCAATTCCAGAGCTATATTCCTATGACTGAACCATTTGATAACTGGAAAAGCAAGCTTGACATAAGCCCAGAGCAAAGTTCTCATCAATCAAGGGAATTTGGTGGATTAGTCAAACATGCTGAAAGCAGCATGACTGAAACTGATTTTACTTTCCCTGGCGAGGGAAGTTGTGAAGATGATGATGTACTTACAGAGTCAAAAATAAAGGCATTTCTTGATGAGAAGGTACTTAGCATTCATAAGATTACACAAATGTAGTACTTTACTGCTGGCACTTAAATGCTATTTGCTTGTTTTTGCCAGGCTCTTGATCTGAAGAAGCTACAAACACCTTTATATGAGGAGTTTTACAATACAGTGAATGTTGGGAATTCTCAAACTTCCAATGGAAAATTCACAAATAGTCCAAAACTTCCCCCTCGAGGAAAGTCACCTCCCAGTAAGATGAGAGGATGTCCAGCAGCAGCACCAACTAGTAATAATTTGAATAATACGATGCCTGAAAGCTGCAGTAAGCAATTCTCAAGAGGCAGTGTAGAGCGCAGCCGAATTTTGAGAGAAATAGCTTCTCCTCAACTCAAAGAGCTTGGGGATAAAATCCCTATTGATGTCCAAGAGAGCCCAAGGTTTGTTCAGTGTACCTTGCTTTGAAATTGAAATTATATTCTGCAAAAACATAACCACCCTAATCAAAGCGGAAGAACTTGATCTTAAATTCATTGCAAAATGCTGGTCTCGCTTGTAGAGTTGTAGGTGCATTGATTCTCTGCTATAAACCAGGATCTTAAATTCATTGCAAAATGCTGGTCTCGCTTGTTGAGTTGTAGGTGCATTGATTCTCTGCTATAAACCAGCACCCGATCTAATTGGGAAACTATTTCTGTTAACAACATCAGCTTCGCTGAGAGGCAGAGGAAGTGGAAAGAGGAGCTGGACCAAGAGCTTGAGAGGGAAAGAGGTAGGGATCATTGATAACCTAAATCAATGCAATCGTGATATTTTGTTGAGTGTTCATTTCATCTGTGAATTGACCAGCAGTGATGAGGTTAGCTGGCTGTGGTAAAACACCATCTCCAAATAGAGGGCCCAACGGGAAACGAGAGCGCCATTCCACCCATTGAACAGACATCAACACTCGTTTCTTTATTTCATCCCACAGAACAACCAATGGGAATTATACAATGCTACCGATTGGCGGCAACAGCAGTATAATCTGCAAGGCCTGATCGTTCGTGGTACATTGCAAAGTTAGTTGGCTGCCCAATCCCCTTGGTGCAAGTAGTTCTACTTTAAAGTGAACTGGTAGAGAGGCCGCCATCATGACTCATAATCAGGATCGTTGCTGCGGTACTGCCTGGGGAACGTTATGCTGGCAGTTTCCTGATGCAAAGGCTGCATTTTTCATTCTTTTCAGTGCTATGTGTGCTGTTTTAGTCGCATGGTTTATATTGAGAACATAGTGTCGTATAAATTTTGGGTTTGCAAGCAAAGAAGGGCGTGGAGCGTGGTCTTGTCTGGAGCTTGTTTTTGAAAGCGTGTAATAAGTCAAGTAATGCAAATTATGGAAGATTTCGTTTGTTGATTCCAAGATTTTCAGGCGCTACGAGTATGGCCGTCTGCTTTCATTGTACACACGGTGCGGTTGTAATCCTGAAAACCTGGTATGTGTTATTTGTACTGATCTCTCTGTCTATCTGGCGTGTGGCTACAGGCTATTTGCATCTTACCGTTTGCACCATGCGGTTAACAATGAGACGCGTTTAGAAACCTATCGGCGTTCTGGTTTCCTGTAGCCAGTTGGCTCGCGGTAGTAGCTGCATTATATATGCGAGTTAGTCTTTTTTTTTTGTGATATTTTTCTAGTTCGTTAGATGTAGATTGAATACTCAAGATCTCTAATTGACTTCTTGTGGAAATCGAGCACTGCTATGTTGGCAAGGTGTGGTGTCGACCACCCACCCACCCGGGTTCTAACCCGGGTGCCCACTCCTCTTTCTTCACCGAATACTAGAACTCCTAGCTTTTTTTTAAAAAAAAATTCTTGCAAGCGTGTGACCTCTCCCTCTCACGGGTGCCACCACCCACCTCGTGTTTCTCCTCCCTCTCACCATCATTGCCATGTTCCGCCGTCTCATTAGAAAGAGTGAGGGGAAGAAGAGGAAGGGAAAGGGAAAGGGGAAGAAGAGTAGAGGAAGAGGAATGGAATAATATGCTGTAAATTTTTTAGGTTAGATTTTTATTTATTTTTTTTAAATTATGTTTTGAAAATATAATAGGTTAACAACCTGAAATAATTATATGTGTAGGTATGTGGTTCTATAGATATGTAGGTATTTAATTATGTAGATTGTTAATATTTGTGTAGATCTGTTTAAATGTGTAGTTGTGTCTGTATGGTTGTGGACGGATTGGATAGGTTATAATAAATTATGAAAATTATGCTGGAGAGTATGAAATTAGAAAATAAAATTTACAAACACCTTCAACACTTATTTGTTGTAATGTAAAGTAGTTTTTTGTGATACGTAGGCATTGTGGTGATTACCATTAGAATTCATTAATGTTATTATGTATTGCTTATCAGAACAGAATTATGTTGTGTACATAATAATAATTTGAGAAAATGCTCGACAGGTATAGATGAGCGAGTACATTTTAAAATAAACAACATATATATGGGTGCAGAAGGGGACGAAATAGGTCATTTTACAAATGTGGTGGCCAGCATGTCACATGTAGGGGGTGTCTTAGGACACCGTTACAAGATGGTTGTACCATCTGTTTTCGTTAAACTATAAGTTGCATTATTTGAAGTTGCATGGTGTTAGCAGCCGTACACAGAAGTGCATGTGTTGGGAGTTAATGGAATTGAAGGAGCCGAAGTGGTGGAACCCGTGCACACGATTGGCGAAGGAGTGAGGATGGCATCTAGTGTTTTTAGCACAAGCATTTCAGAAATATGCATCCGGTCATGCGATGCAAGAGGAGGCCACTACCAATGAAACATAAGAAGTTGAGGAGTCAAGCTGTAGTCAAGCATGCTTATTGAGTTAGGATGTGGGAGGCGGTGATGAGTTAGTGCAAGGTGAAGAAGTAGATGTTCCCATAATGGAGGTGTAGCAACCGATGGGCATTGCAGGCAAAGGAGAACAAATCGAAGGCTTGGTGGAACGAATAGAGGCTGATGACCATGACTATGAGGCTTTATCTGATGATGAGGTGGTGATGATGGGAAGGTTGGAGTTGAGGAGGGTATCCCTGTGGAGTGGAATGAGTTCTAGTTCGACAAGCTGGTAGTCAATGAGAGTAAAGGCGTTGCATGAAAGTATGACTAGAATGAGGTACGGTGAGGAGGGATTTACAAATATAAGTGGGAGGTATAGGAAGCAGTGAAAGCATGGGTAATATCACTACGATGAACATTTAAGATTGTGAAGTCAAACACCCAGGTGTATGATATGATATGCGAGTTGGAGGGTTACTCATGGCATGTACATACATACCAACCTAAATGGGACACATGCATGCTGACTAGGTCTATGCAAGCACATAGAAATATCTCATCAGGATTTGTTGCAAATACAATGTACGGAGAGATTGTTAACAACCTGGATTTAGAGCCATCATCTATTATTGCTTGCAATAGATTAAATATTCCAATACAAAACAAGCTATTTTAACCTATAGGGCGAAGCAAAAGGCACTTGAAAGAAGGTTCGGTACGTATAATGACTCGTACAAAAACCTGCCAAGTATGTTTCGAGTTATTCAAGAAAGAAATGTTAGGATATATATCAATATTTTCGACCAGCACTCCCAACGGTTCCCTGGGAAGATGGTACTTAAGTGAATATTCTCTGCCTTTAGAGCCTGCGTCAACGCTTTTAGGCATTACCGTCTATTGCTTTGCTTGGATGGCATATTTTTGACTGGGAAGTATAGGGGTTAGATATTGACTGCTATTGGTGTAGATGGCAACAACTTTTTTCGGCATAATATTTTTATGATTTTTTCCATTTTTTTAAAAAAACAAAACATTGCATCGTCAATTAAACTAGCGACAAAGAAGTTGTCACCGGTTGGACTAGTGACAGCCCTGTGTGGCGGCCACATCAGCATGTCGTCTTTTTTAATAGCGACAGATGCCTATTTTGTAATTTTTTGGTATATTATTTTCGTAATTTTCAATATTATTTTTAAAAATATTTCATAAATCTAAGCACATCCATGGTAAGAAAAATTCAAGAAGCAAAATAGCTAAACCATCAAAGAGCCAAACTAGGTTTGATTTTTTTTTCCTTTCATGAAAACACATTTACACAGGGACCAAATCGACAAAATACCATCTCTGATTCTCTGGACTAGTCGCATCAGTCTCCTTGTACTGTCCCTAGTCTCGAGTTGTTTAATTTTTTTTCTAATACACTTATTTTTTAAAAATCTAACCTTTCTATAAATGAATTTACAAAATTAGTTTTGTCACTGATTGTGAAAGTAACAACATCGAGCTTCATAGCAGGTGTTGTGAACCAACAGCTCGATAGATCTCTGTTGAGCACCCCTTCTTCAGTAGCCAGGCTAAGATTGGTTAATTAAGTGACTAAATGAATGATTAATTAAAATATTGATTAATTGAATGACTAAGGCCTTGTTTGGATCTACAGTTTTATAAGAACTAGTTTTCGTAAAACCTGCTTTATCGTAACTACCCCTAAAATCGTGTTTGGATCCTCCAACAAACTCCCATACAAGATAAATCCGATTTTCACAAACTCCAAAAAACGCGTATAAGGAAAATCAGGTCCACGTAGTTTTTAGCTAAACGGTATTTGATAACCATGATCCCACACGAACCGCCCCTGCGCGGGAATATTTTTTGCCATACAATGCTTTTGCGCCTAGAAGCTCTTGCCACATATAAAAGGAGCACAACTAGCGTCTAATTAATCAATTGAGATCGGAGAGGATCGTTGGCCACCGCCTGCTGGCTGTCAAGTCTTCGTAATCAATTGAGATATGAGGTAACATCATCTTCTTATGCCCTCAATTCAATAAGTAAATGCCAATCCATGGGATCTTCTTTGATAGATAAAACATCTCACATGTTGCCTGCATTGAGATCAAAGATGCATTTAGATGTTAGGGATGTAGTAGGTGCAGGCGACCAAGTATTGCAGTAATTACTAATTAACTTGGTTGATACTACATGTAAACCATATGCATAATTAGCCTAGCCCTAATTGTGAACTAGCAAATCCTTGTTGTATGTATACATGTGTGCTCAACAAACACTAGTACCTGCGTTACATAACAAAGTTATGTAATTCCTAGATTTCCTAGATTATATCAGCACGTCAGTTACATTTACTTGTGTTTCCTAGATTACTTGTGATTCCTAGATTTGCATTGGCCTCATACAGATACTAGTGTGTAAGTTTAATAGGATCTGCACAAGTGATCACCTTGTTATATCAGTTCCTTTTAGAAATATATGGAGGGCCATGTGGACAAAAAAATTAAGCAGGAATATACAGATAAAGTTAGCATAAAGAGGCATACCTGAAAATCTAGTGAGGACAAAACCCTCCTCAACATCCTGAAGGATCAAGCCCTCAATGATGGAAAAGAAGGGACCACCTACAAAAAGGCAACATGGCGTGAAATCTTAGCTTCTTTCAATGATGCAAGAGTCGACAAACTTGAACTACAACAATTGAAGAATCGACATAAGTACTCAGGACCTGCTATGCTACCATGAACAAACTTCTTAAGCACACTGGATTTGGTTGGGATGATAACGACAAAATGATGAAAGCTTCCAATGATAAATGGGAGGAGCTTATTTTGGTACGTTATATCAAATTTGAACTACAACATCCTGAAGTAATTTTATATTCTGTCTCTTTGTTAGATTCCAAAGTTCAGTGCATAATTTTAACCAAAATATTAACACATTGCAGAAAGACAATACAGTTCAAGAATATCGTGATAAAGTGTGGCCTAGTTGGCCAGATCTTCAAGAGATATATGCAACTTCAACTGCACAGGAGTTTTGTGCTACATCAAGCAAAGAAAAAGGTCCAAATTTATCAAGCAAGCATACAGTTATTGATCTGAATGAGGAAGTTGAAGTGCAGGAAAATGAAACCATTGAGAAACATGTTAGCCAAGTGGTTTCTCCAAGCAATTGTCCCCAAAATAATCTAAAGGTGGCAGAGAAAAAGATAAAGTCATCTAATGCAGGTGGAAGTAAATCACAAGATAATCCTAGAGGACAAAAGTTCACAGCTGATGATGCCATAAATGCAATAGATAGTCTTGTTGATGCCACTTCCAAAATAGCTGAAATGAAGAAAAGAGCAGCCCTACAGGAGGAAGCATATTCAGTGAAAGCGTGTATGGGGGGAATACTAAAGAGTATGAGTGACGTTGACCCAAACCAAAAAGTAAAGGCTGCAGCCACATTTACAAATACTGAACAAAGGGGAGTCTTTGTTGAGATGGACGAGGAGATGCGGACTATATGGATACAAGGACTTTAGATCTATCAATTAGAAACTTAGTTTATGATATTTAGATTACATTTGGCTTATTGATGCATGCTCCATGCATTTTAGTTTCAGTCTATGTTGGAACATTACGTATTAAATTTGGTTTGCAACTAATTGATATGCTGGTGTTTCATAATCAGTTCACTATGTTCATGTCAAATAAAATTTTTCTCGGCAAACTGATTGTTGTATATTATGCAAGGTGCCATGAACTCATCAAAAGTGTTAGATGATGATCTTTTTGACTCAGAACATATGGTTATTAACAATATTGCTGCTATGTCTTTATTTCGCGATGTGTTCTTCACTAGACTTTTCAAAAGTAGCCGTAACACATCGGAATATTTCACGATGTGTTCTTCACTAGACTTTTCAAAAGTAGCCGTAACACATCGGAATTAAGTGGTGCTGAGCGGACGCGGCAACTACTTGATGGGCACCCTGTTAGATTTTTTTGATCAACTACGTGTTGATAAACACACCTTCTACTTGCTAAGGGATGAACTCTGTGAGAGAAATTTGCTTCACGATACACTGAGAATGACAGTGGATGAAAAACTAGTGATGTTCTTGCATACTATCGGTCACAGTGTTAGAAATTATGTCATACAGGACAGATATCAACATTCAGGAGAAACAATTAGCCGACACTTTAACAATGTCTTAGATACGATAAATGGTTTGCGTGATGTTTACATAACAAACCCACCCAAAGAAGTGCCACTGAAAATTAGAGCTGATTCAAAGTACTACCCAAATTTCAAGGTAAATTTCTATATTGAGTGCGCTACACTTCCTATCTATCATACTATTTGTATTAATGAACTGTTCTTTGAAGAATTGTCTTGGAGCTATTGACGGCACACACATTGAAGCAAAAATCAAGTTTGAAGAGCAAACTCCCTACAGAAATAGACATGGTTTTCCATCTCAAAATGTTATGGCAGTGGTGTCATTTGACATGACATTTACATATGTGGTTGCTGGATGGGAAGGTTCAGCATCAGATCAAGCTGTGCTTAGATGGGCTGTTACTATCGGAGGTTTTGTTGTACCTGAAGGTAAATGAAAAGATTTGTGAATTGACATAGTGTCCATTTTTTATACTAGTAGTGATTGATTAACGGGACTTTGTTTTGCAGGTAAATTTTATCTAATCGACTCGGGCTATGCAAATACACCAAAATTTGTTGCGCCCTATCGTGGTGATCACTATCATATTGGTTCTTTCCGTGGAAATAATCGGTGCTACAAAGGGGGAAATGATTTATTCAATCATCGACATGCACAACTAAGGAATGTGGTCGAACGCACTTTTGGTGTTCTGAAAGCTCGTTTTCCAATTTTAAAAGTTAAAGGAGGAATTCCTTATCCATATGAAACTCAAGTAAAAATTGTTATGGCTTGCTGCATAATCCATAACTTCATATGGAAGGCTACACAGAATGACGAATTGTTTGGGTTTTATGAGAATTTGGGCATGCAAGAGAATGAAGACCATGGTGATCAACTAGTAAGGAGTCAATCAAATATATGAGAAGATGAACGGGCTACTGGTGAGCGTGTCCGTGCAAGCATTGCTCAGCAGTTGTGGACTAATCATCAACAGTGTTGTGCACATCCATGACAGGATGATTAGTCACTGTCTTAGCATCTTCAACTTTTGTTATCAGTTAAAAATGGATTATTATCCAAACTGTTTTTTCGTATAATTCTAGTTTGCCCTTTTAGTTTTGTAGGTTTGATTTCTATACCATAATAAATATCAAGGACTACTCTATTTCTATGACTACCTAGATGACACATTCCTATCGAGATATGCAAGTACTGGTACGGTTGCTCTATGTGTATGAGTAGCTAGATGACACATTCCTACCAGGATATGCAAGTAGGGATTCCTGTGTAGCAGCCTGTCTTGCAAGATTTGATGCAAGCATCTCGATTGTTCAATCAGATATAATATATTGACATTTGATAGCTTAATTAACAGGCTACCCAAGGAAGAAGAGGATCATTCGCTGCAAGCACAAAGGGGAGCAAGCACAAATGATTGAGAAAACAAATCATTACCTAGGTGGGAAAAAGCTTGGGTATCCGGTGCTTGGGCAGCTTGTAGTTGCCGAACGTGGAGGCTGTGAGGATCTTGGCAGCGACGGCCCTACGCTGGCACTCCCATCGTGTCCGCTCGAACCCTCCCGCCGCCGCGGCCGTCGCCCCAACTCATGCTCCGTTGGGCTCCTCTCCCAGATAGTGATTGGCATGAACGCGAGTTTCTGGCTTCCCTTCTCCTCACGCGATGCGAACGAAAGCGAAATGGGGAAAGTAAGAGAGAGAGAGAGAGGAGCGACTGAAATGGAGAAATTAAGAGAGTAGTCGGATGGTAAAACGACTTTTTACTTTTCTGATCTAAACACTGTTTCTCACACACCCATTTAGTGAGCACCACTATCGAAACATGGTTTAATTAAAACCCACGCTAATTAACTAACTAATCTAAAAAAAGCCACTAAAACGGTTTTATTTTATAGATCCAAACAATCACTTAGTTTTAGGGTGTGTTTGGTAAAATCGATCACTTTACTAAAAACATTAAGAGTTTTAGATAGATCATATTGTTTGCATTTTAGATCAAAAATATAAACTTAATTCACATTTTAACCATAAGTTTTCTCGTGTTCGCACTGGCTAGATTATTTTAGAAAAAGAAAAAGTTTGTCGTGGGCAAAAATTTGCTTAGCCTTCACCAATCTCTCCGTTCGAGCCGCCCTGCGCCCTCCTCTCTCTACCCGCTCCGCTTCCGCCATGGCCCAGCCCGCCTTCCTCTCCTCCCTCCTCTCCCGCCGCCGGTCTTCGCAGCCGCAGCCGGCGACCCCTGGCCTCCAGCCCCGCCGCGGCTACCACGTTGAGCTCGGCGCTCGCGAGAAAGCGGTCTGCCCTCTCGTCACTTCTCTTCCTCTTATCTCTCTTTCTCGATTTGATCGTTAGGTTGTATGACGAGTTAGGGTTTTCTCCATCGCGCGTCCTGGCTGCAGAAGTGTAGATCGTGTCGGTCGTCGTGATTTGCGTGTGATCTCGAAACGCGTCGATTCGATCTGAGTGGAACAGGCGAGCTGATGGGATTGGGGAATCTTTTGTTAAGTGCACGGGATAGATGCTAGTAATTGGGGAATCAGATTGGTTGACGTCGAGGTCAGGTGCCTTGTGTGGGGGCCGGGTTTACTAACTAGGTTTCGCCACCTGCCAGGGTTGTACTCAATCATGGCGCTTACGAGGTTATCAGCACGATAAGAGCTGCTACAGCTGATGATGCTTGGAAGAAGTGTACGTCATGTTCTTTCTCTGCGTAGGAGAGACATGCAAATGTGCAGTTTTTGTGGAGTTGAACGATGCAGAAGTAATCGTATGGTATCCGTATTCGCATGAAGGTGCTTGTGCATCATATGTCAAATCAGGATCAATTAGTGCAATGCCTTTGCTTGCTGATCTCTTGTGATGTGTGAATCATTTAAATGACTTCGCAGGTAACTAAAAAATGTCTGTTATGAATTCTGGGATAGTGCAGTACTTATTGTTGAACTTCAATTTTGGTAATTACGTTCAATTTTTCCTCTTTCTGAAAGGATTTTATCTTTATGTAAATGTGAAGATTTTAGTTCTTTTGTACGCTTAGTCTTTCATGGAGACAGTACTTTGCGTGTAGCAGTGGAATACATTTGAACTGGCATTTCAGTTGGAGCTTAGTTTTTCAGATAAGCGTATTATTTATTTCTTCGCAAACGGAGTTTTTGGTATGAAGGCTAGTTGTGCTACGAAGATTCCTTGCTGCTGTTGTTAGTTATTAAATACCAAAAGTTTACAGCACCTTGCAAAGTAGTGTATACATTATTATTTTTTACATTGTGCTACTTTCGTCTTGGCATGGTTTCTGATTTTGCGAGTGTCTATCTGCCTTTCTGGTGTAGCTATTTATCTGTAGAACTCTAGAAGTGTTGTCATTTCCTCCCTTTTAGTTTGTTTTGACTCTTCAGTATTGACTCGCAGCTTTTAGAGGAGGATACTGCTTTGAAGAGGTTCAAATCTTACAAGAACAGTGTCAAACAGGTCTCGAAAGTTGGGAATGTTCTCACTCTTGTTGTTGTCGCTGGTATGGTATCTTACTTTTGGATTTTCTTATCGCTTCTTTTTCTTGCTCCTTAAACCTTTAAAAGTGTATGGTGCAGTAAATAACGATTCAGCTTGTAAATGGATGCTGAACACTTGCCGTACTGGTATATGCCTATTGGCTATTATCTTGTTAGTTGACAGACATGGCTAGTAAATTCTCTACATTTGAAAAAGAAATGTAAATAGGATTTTGATATTGGTGTCAAAATGGTAGCTCACTTCAGTGTTTCTATATCGATAATGAGTAAGATATCTTTTATATTCAGCTCCTTTGATTAAAAGCATTGCTGTATAATATCCTTGTTTGTGCATGAGATCTAGTTGAGGCTATGTTGTTTATTGTTTAGTATTGCAATGTAAGCAGTGCAATATAGGCTATGTTTTTGGACCCTGGTAGACTATGATGTTCAATTTTCAAGCAGTGCAATATAGGCTATGTTGTTTGATCTTATCTATTGTAGTATGGTCCACGACTCCGTAAGTCCATATGGTAGCTATTTTGACATGATTTCTTGTAGCAACCCACTACCTCTATTGTTTCTGACATGCTTATTCTCTGTCTAGATTTTTAGTACTGACTGTTGAGTGTATTTCTATTCACTATTTTCTGATGTCAATATTATATTTATAGTGCTATAAATTGGCATTTGAAAAGTAAGTTGCTGATATTGTTTCATTAGTTACCAATTGGTATTGTCTGTAGTTGTTTCTATTGCGTGATGAATGCTTGGGATTCACAATTGCATTTACACAACGTTAAAGATTATATGTGTTGTTAAAGACGCATTTTCCTTATATATCCATATTGTTGTTAGTTGTGCACCATGACCATAGTAACTGGACTGTGGAAATTGCACGGGAAAGCTACTTATACCTTTCGGCATCTCGCTAGGTCGGCCCATATCCTTGAAACATGTTTAGTAATTAGTATTGAAGCCAACAGTAGGTTTCGTTAAAGTTTTGTTTTTTATACTACTTATTGAAGTGCACATAATCCTTGAAACATGTTTCAGACTTAAGTAGACATTAGGTTTCAGCGGGTTGTTCTTTATACTACTTAATCAGGTGCACACTAGGATGCTTCTTTTCAACCAGAGACCTAAATGTTTCAATTTTCAAATATGAAATCTTGTGTAGCCACAGAATGCTAGAAGAAGTAGCTTTTTCTGAAGCTGAGCAAATGCGAAATGTCTGCTTCATTTCGTCAACCTTGAAGCTTGTGGTAGCACTTCTTGCACCTGATTACGGAAATTCCTCTTCACTGTTGCGCTGACTTCTGCATGTTTGTTTTACTGCGCAGCCTGCAGCTACGAGATCTTTGCACTGGCAACAAGCACGAAATGAAGGAAAGTGCAACCATGAGAGCACTCAGATCTTCCGGAAAGTGATTCATCAACATAAACTGGCATTTTATAAGCACTCATTTTGAGCCTTTTGTGCCGATCGTGTCATGTAAAACGAAACAAACTAGGTTAACCTTTATTTGCCAAGAACTTTCTGCTTCCTTGGCCTAGCGTTGCTTGCAGGCAAAGCGATCCATCTGATTTCATTTACCTGGGGAGCCATTGTGCTGCAGATATTGTCCAATAAATAGTTGGCATCTAGTTTGGGCAGTGCTCATTCGTTTCTGATTACTATGTCATGTTGGGTCTGATCGCTGTTCAAGTACACTAGTTATGGTCCGTGCGTTGCAACGAAAACTCAATTTGTAATAAAAATTTATTTAAAAAAAGCACTAATCTTGTCTGAATAATACTGTATAATCTAAATTTATAATAGTTGAAACTCAATTTGCGATAAAAAGTTTATTTGCAACGAACACTAACAGTGGCAAAGGTGGATAATTAAATAGCAGTGGTAAAAATAGGTAATTAAAGAGCAGTGGTAAAGGTGGGCCATTTTGATTAAATGGTGTGAGAAGAAACTCTTGCTTTATATAGTAGAATAATATTTAGCAGATTAAAGCATCTGCGTGATATGCTGCCCAAATCCTAGCCTTCCTTTTCAGATCGGATGGCTTACCCTGGTTGACATCGCAACACGTGGAAGCCACAGCAATCCTCGTTCCTGCGTGTCCCCCTCGAACCGATAAGGAGAGGATGCATCCGAAAAACCGAGGCAGGAGATGAGCGCTCCGAGCATCGATGGCGACGAGGGTGTGGGCGGCGGCGACGACCTTAAACCCTCATCTGCCCACTCTCTCCTCTTCTCCCATCCAATCCGTCTCCCCCGCGCGGCGCCTGCCGCCGAGGGGGCTCCTCGGCCTGCGCAGCCGCAGGCCGCGGCCGGCCAAGTTCGTGTGCCGCCGCGCCAAGAACGCGGCCTACGACGACTACAAGTTCCCGGACCCCATCCCGGAGTTCGCCGAGCAGGTCAGGCCCTCGCCTCGCTGGAGCCTCTGCAGCTCTGCTTCCTTCTGCTGCGGCGCTTGTGTAGCTAATCCTTGTGGCTTCTGGTGTCTCAGGAGACGAGCAAGTTCAAGGGGCACATGACTTGGCGGCTGGAGCAGAAGAAGGAGGAGTACTTCGGGGAGCACGTAGAGGAAATCGTCGACATCTGCACCGAGGCATGTATCCAGTGTGCACAATTTGCTTACCCTTGCTGTAGCAATTTAGCATTTCGGCATTTTTTCTTGGTTGTTGTGTAATTGCCAGCGTTGGGTTCTTGGTGAGGATTAATAGTTGAGTCACGTAATTTAACTTATGTTGGGACTTGATATTGCGTCAACATTGATTGGTAGGAAAAATTGGTTCTGTTGGCAAGATCAACGAGAGGGTATGGGTGGACTAAAGCTGACATTGAAAAGAACAAATGTGGTTAGAGAATTGGTGACTGAGATGCCACTGGAAAGGAGATGTCCTGGATTAATTTGGGAATGTGGACTGGAAAACTAGCATCTCCTCTCTTAACGATGTTAACATTTTCATGATGTAGACCTTTTATTTTAGGTTAGAGATTGGTGCAGCCCAAATAGCCGAAGTTTGTGCGTGTTATATGAAGCATCTCTAGATAGGTTCCATTAGGATTGGTTGGAGTTACAAGAATCTCTGCAGATCCAGGACACTATTCAAGGTATGCATGTAAACTTGAGGACAGCAGTTGCCCATGATGATATTCCTGCGAGAATAATCAGGCTTGTCACCACTCACCAGTTACAACCTAGCTTAGCTTGAATTCTGTTATTGTGTGTTCCCATGCTACTAGCTTTGCCAATCATCGATTCAGTACATGTTAGGCTTAGAAAGAACCTGGAAGCCTGTCATTGTGCTGCAGTTAAGGAATGTACATGCAAATTTTTTTGGATTATTTATGTAGGCAATAATTCGATGTTAACCTGGAAGCCTGTCATTGTGCTGCAGTTAAGAAATGTACATGCAATAATTTTTTTGGATTATTTATGTAGGCAATAATTCATGTTAACCTGGAAGCCTGTCATTGTGCTGCAGTTAAGGAATGTACATGCAATAATTTTTTTGGATTATTTATGTAGGCAATAATTCATGTTAACCTGGAAGCCTGTCATTGTGCTGCAGTTAAGGAATGTACATGCAATAATTTTTTTGGATTATTTATGTAGGCAATAATTCGATGTTAGATGTGATAGAGATAACATTGCACTTCTCTTTCAGCGAGTACCTCTACAAGAGTTGAAACCTGGCAAAGCGCTAACATATGATTTTCATTTCCAGATCCTAGGTACTTTCTTGGAACATGATTATTGCGGACCTGGGACGCTTCTGGTTCACCCGTTCTTGGACATGAAGGGCGAGATCAAAGAGAGGGGGCTTCCTGGTGCACCTCAAGCCGCACGTGCGGCGATTGCGTGGGCTGAGAAGAACATTGACAAGGACTGGAAAGCGTGGACTGGAGAATACTAGTGCTAATTCCCGCTCTAGTTCTTCTGTCTGTTGTATTTGTATCAGCTGTTGTATCTGTGGTTTTGATGTTTCAGTACATGCTTGAATCTCGACTAGTCATGTTGTCAGATCTCGAGCTCATGGAACACATAAAATCTGTCTTCTGATCTTGAACATGTCGTCGTTGTTCTCCGATGACTGAATCAGTTAAGCTTACTAGTATTTGCCAATGTGGCAGGAAACCATCTTTGCCTTTACCATTACCGCTGTTACCACTTGACCGTTTTCTTTCTCATCTAGAAAAGTGATGACATCGATTCGTTAAGTTGGTGGCGCCATCTGCGAGAATCTGATGATTTCTAATGTATCCAGGAGCACGGTCCATGACATTCCTTGTTGCGATGTAAGCGGCGGTACCACAATGAGATGCCACACAGGGGTGCACTAATTCCCTCGCAGCCGAGACACCGACCATGGTCAACGCCTGGGCCGGTTGTCGTCCGAGCTGCAGAAGCGGCTTCACAGTTAATTCAGTGGAGAGAGGAGGAGAGATGACCATGGATGGGGCTTCAATGTTCTTGCCACATAAGGAGGGGTCCATAACATTCAAGGGCCGGCCTGAACGCTGCAACATACTTCTTGAAATGCTGCCTCTCTGACGGGTCATCAACGAAAGCCGCAGGGGCTTGTGGGTCGTCGTGTCCTTGTCATGCATGCTCCCGATCTATGATGCATGGCTCACTAGCTGGCTGCCTGCTACCTCCAGCTCTGCCAGTGCCACTGGCTGGAGTGATGCGACCAGTGAGCGCTTCTAATGGCACCTTGGATCCATGTCCATCGAGGTATAATAGGTATGGTCCTCTCCCTTTTCCTCTATATTTGCCCACCACTCTGGAATACTACTACTCTCCTGGTCCGTCGATAATGTCGACGGCGAGGGCTGTTCGAAACTCGATGCTGGTAGTGCTATGTTTGATCGTGATATGATGCTTGCTTGCGGAGATGTAGTGTTATTATGGCTTATGATGATCATTCTTGGTACGTAGTGGTACAAGAAGTTATTATTCCTATAAAGAGTGTTCATTTCATAGTCATAAACACTACTACAGAACCGACCTTTCCTACCATAGCCCATCGGTCATGCGAAATTTGAGAAATTAACCGCTACGGCGATATTTGGATCGATATTTTTATAAAAAATTGCGTAATCAATTTTCGTTTTTTAAAAAATGGGTGCTAAAAGTCGCCATTGAATCTTTGGATTATTAGGGATCGTGATTAAAGAAAACGGTTGAATCTACCGATTTTCTTTTCTTTTTGATGAGATAACATCAATTTTTCTTATTTTGGTTTCACAAGCTAACCGGCGACTATTTAGCACTTGAACATATAAATATTGCATTTCTTTTTTAAAAACACCAACCCATCGCTGATCTTGATTGCCATAATATCATCGACAAACGTATTTTCGTTTTTTGTGTAATTCGATCTTCTTAACCGGGTCGCTAGGACCCAATTAAACTTCTTCCTCGCTCCGAATCTGTGTTTTGTTTTTGGGACCGGAGATCATTCCATTTTATTTTTTTTGTGTTAAGACTCGTCGATGAATCTATAAAAAACCTTCGATGAATCTAAGGAGCTTGACGAATTTAAGAGCTTGAATTTTCGGTTTTCGTATTTTTTTTAAAAAATGGAGGACCATGGCGCGAATATATGGGTCGCTAAAATTTCAAAATTTTGGTCATTTTACTCACAACCAAGATAGCTAAGGTTAGTAATATCATTCCTCACTTCATTTGGTGTTAAATGGAGCCTTTTTTGCTTGAATTATGAAGAAAATTTGATCTTTTCCTTCGATGATTGATCAAAGATTATGAATGTAGAGGGAGGACCTGCCCAAATTTCAAAATTTTGGTCATTTTACTTAAAAACCAAGGTAACTAAGGTTAGTAACATCATTCCTCACATCATTTGGTGGGCGGTGTTAAATGGAGCCTCTTTTTGCTTGAATTATGAAAAAATTTTGATCTTTTCCCATGATTGATGAAAGATTAATATGAATGTAGAGATCTAGCTTGATCTTTTCAAATAGGATACAAAAACTTGTTGTGTAAGCTTAGAATTTGCTTGGATTATAATGTAGCTCGCCTTTAATGTGTGGATCTAGCTTAAATTTAGGTTTTAGTTCCATCGATCGATGAAGGATGAGGTTTGGTTGCACGTGGTCGGGGAGAATGGTGCATGGAAATCATGGAGTTTGGGATCTTCAAATGGCAATGGTTATGTGGAAAAGAAGAAATTTAAATTCATTTGCGAATTAAAATAATATCGTAAATATGAATGGCTTTATAGAAAATATAAAATGAGTTCAATATTTGAGAAAAGTTTTCAAAAATACTTTGGAATATTTTAAACTTAGAAAATTACTTCTAGTATAATTTTGGTTTTAATTTCCATCGACAAATTATTTTTGAAAACATCATTAATTAAGTGCTAGAGATTTAGAAAAAATAAAAATAAATGATTGAATAATAATTTAGAAATTTTAGGGTGTTACAATTTCAACAGAATTTGCAAACAAAGTCGCGTGAATTTTGTTCGAATTTTGAATCCGCACTCGATCGACCAATTCTTTTTGTAGGTTGCAAAAACTTGTTGTGTGGGTTTATATTTTGCTTGGATTATTATTTAGCTCGGATTGAAGGTGTGGATCTAGCTAATATTTAGGTTTTGGTTCAACAATTCATTATCGGAAAATGAGGTAACAGTTATCTTGATGTAACATAATGTAGATGGACCGGCGATGGATGTACATGGATCGGCGCTCCCTGAGTTCTTGCGTGGTTTGCAAGATTTTCTTCGTCTTGGCCGATGCACACCTGACGTCGGCTACATATCTTGTCCATGCATAGACGCAAGAATGAGAAGGAGTGGCCAAAATCCAGCCACCTTCACTTTCATTTGCTCACAAGAGGTTTCATGTCAAACTATACTCTTTGGACCAAGCACGGTGAAGAAGAGATTATACAGAAGACGGTGAAGAAGAAGAGGCGACAACAATATCCCTGATTTGGTCAACATGGTTCTTTCAAGATACATTGGGGAGTGTGGTGATGATGACCTAGACCAGATGCTGCGTGATGGAGAGGGAGAATACATCGATGAAAGACATTACGAAAAGTTCCAGCGCTTATGGGAGGACCACGGAACACTGTTATACCCAAACTGTCGACATGGCCATAAAAAGTTGCGTACCACACTAGAACTGATGCAATGGAAGGCGACCAATGGATTGTCCGATAAGGGATTCGACGAGTTGTTATGCCTCATAAAGAAGTTACTTCGGAGGGGAACACACCGCCGAAACTACGTCGATGCCAAACAAGTTATGCGCCCTTTGGGGTTAGAGGTACGAAGATACATGCATGCCGTAATGATTGTATCCTTTATCGCAATGAGTATGAGGATTCGGAAGCTTGTCCGGTGTGCAAAACTTGGCGGTATAAGACCAGCGTGATGACCCGGTGAGGTAGAGGCGGCAGAAGAAGAAGAGACCTCCGCTAAGGTGGTGTGGTATTTCCTGTAATCCTCCGGTTGAAGCGTTTATTTGCGAACAAAGCGCATGCCGGATGATGCTTGGCACAAGGAAGACCGTAAGGACGACGGAAGGCTAAAACACGTTCTTGATGGCTCCCAAAGGAGGAAAGTCGATAGAACATACCCGGACTTTCTTGAGGATGCAAGGAACATAAGGTTTGGGTTGAGTACGGATGGGATGAACCTGTTCGGCGATATGAGCGTGATCCACAAAGACTTGGCCCGTGACTCTATGTATCTACAATCTTCCTCCTTGGTACGTGTATGAAGCGGAAGTACATTATGATGCCATTGCTTATCCAAGGCCCGAAGCAACCTCGAAACGACATTGATGTGTACCTCAAACCGTTGGTTGAAGATCTGTTAACACTGTGGAACAATGGTGTACGTGTATGGGATGAGTACAAAGAGAGCACTTCACTCTCGTGCATTGCTATTCGTAACCATCAACGATCGCTCGCACTTGGTAATCTATCGGGCCTATCTATCAAAGGATATAAAGCCGCATTCACCGCTTAGAGGATACGGATGACAAGTACCTAAAAACTCTCGAAAGGTTGTGTACATGGGCCACCGTAGGTTCCTCCATATAAAGGACCCGTTCATGAGGAAGGGTGAGAATTTTGATGGGACGGAAGAGAAACGTAAGAAGCCCATGCATCGTAGGGGGCGCTTGTATTTTCTTTGGTAAAGGATCTGAAAGTAGTATTTGGAAAAGGTCCTGTAGCAAACTGTCCCGTACTGAACAAGGTCACACGAAGGCCATTTGGAAGAAGAAGTCAATATTTTGGGACTTACCTTCTTGGAAAGACTTAGAGGTCCGCCACTCATTTGGACTTCATGCATATCACGAAGAATGTCTGCGTGAACTCGCTAGGTTTCCTAGATATGTACGGTAAGTCAAAAGATACACTTCAAGCACGAAAGGACCTCATGACTATTGGGACTCGTGAACGACCTACATCCGGAAAAGAGAGAGAAAGGACAACATTACCTCCACCCCATGAGCTACACTTTGAGCAAGGAAGAGAAAAAACATGATTAAGTTCTTGAGCAAAGTGAAGGTCCCTTGTGGATACTCCTCGAACATAAGGAGACTCATAAACATGAAAGAGAATAAAATCGTACATAAAATCCCATGATTGTCATGTGTTGATGACACTGATTGCTCGAGTGGCGGTGCGAGGTATTCTGCCAGATTGGGTACGAGGACAATCATAAAGTCGTGTTCGTTCTTCAACGCGTGTCGCAGAAGGTCATCGAGCGAATAAGTTATCTAGTCTCGCATGATGACATGGTCAATGATCACAGTTAGCCTTGAGATGATCTTCCTCCATCCTTCTTTGATATTATGGTCCATCTCATGGTCCACATTGTTAAAGAGATAGAAATTCTCGGACTGTGTTCCTCCACAATATGTTCCTTTCGAGAGGTACATGGGTATCCTAAAGAAGTATGTTCAGAATCGGTCTCGCCTGTATATTTGCATTGCGCAGGTGTCAAGCCAGAGGAGGTGATCGAGTTTTGTGTTAGTTACATGGATGATCTGAATCCGATTGGCGTCCTCAGATCACGCCATGAGGGGAGGCTACGGGAAAAGGGACTTTAGGGAGAAAAGAATCCTATAGCGACGATCTACTTGCATTTAAACAAGCACATTTCACGGTATTGAAACAAGCAACCAGGTGGCTCAGATATCTATGATCACGAGATGAGTCTACGCGCCAATACCCAGAGAAGTCGATAAGTGGATCGCATGGAGCAAATGGATCATTTCGCAGCTTGGTTACAAAAGCAATTGTTGGGCAAGCAGATGCACGATGAACAATTGAAACTCTTGGCTCGAGGACCGTCCACAACAATCATATCATTTCAAGGGTATGAGATAAATGGGTACACATTTTACACGACAACCCGTGATAACAAGAGCACCAACCAAAAGCAAATGGCGTCCGTATAGATGCCTTGGACAAAATGGAAAGATGGACACCTACTATGGTTTCATAGAGGAGATCTGGGGAGCCGAGTACGGGCCATTAAAAGTCCCTCTGTTTGGTGCCAATGGGTCAAACCGATACCGTGGATATCGATAAGTACGGTATGACAACTGTGGACCTCAAGCAAGTGGCTTATAGGGACGAACCGTTCGTGCTCGCTAATGATGTGACACAGGTATTCTATGTGATGGACATGGACAACAAACCGAAAAAGCAGAAGGAGAAGACTAGCAGTAGCGATCAGCCAAGGCGCCACGTGGTTCTTCTAGGTAAAAGAAGGATTGTTTGGAGTTGAGGCGTCACGAGACGAAGAAGAGTATAATCGAGTTCGACGAGCAGCCTCCTTTCACGGTGGATGTAGACATTAGTGTCTTGAATGATACAAAGGAATCTCCCTACGTACGCCGCGATCATAATGAAGGATCACTTGTAAAAGCAAAGTATGTTAGCAAATAAGGATTGCTTTTGGTGTAATAGACTACTAACATACTAGTTTCTCATTCCTCTAGTGGTTTTCTCAGTATTTTCTGCTCAAATTGTACTAATATTTGACTAACAATATTGTTCAAAGTCCTCTCAGTACTAATATAACAAGGTGACAATTTGCAATGGAATTATAAGAGTGCAAATATTACTTTATTTCTTACAATTTTCTATAATGTTAATTTATATTACATGGTTGGAAAAATATTGTAAAGAATAACTTTAAACAAGTACATATTTAAAATTATTTAATGAAACAATACTTAAACAAGAGTTTCAAAAAAGAAATCTTACAAAAAAGGCTAAATGAATCTAAAATTGTAAAAGCATTTTTAAAAATTATTTAATGAAATAATAGTTAAACAAAGACATTTAAAAAAGAAATCTTACAAAAAGGCTAAATGAATCTAAAGTGGTAAAAGCATTTTTAAAAATTATTTAATGAAACAATAGTTAAGCAAGAGATTCAAAAAAAGAAATCTTAAAAAAAGACTAAATGAATCTAAAGTGGTAAAAGTATTTTTAAAAATTATTTCATGAAACAAAGAGTTAAACAACAAATAAAAGAAAAAGAAATAAAAGAAAGACGAAAAAAGAAGAGCTAGGGGCACGAGCGGGCTCGAACCCGAGACCTCACTATCGGAGAGCACATGAACTCAAGCGCCACGCCAGCCAAGGGAGGAAGAATTCTTGTCGATTAGTATGGGCGCTAAATTGTTTTGAGTCTTTTAACATCGATCCCGCTGGTGTTTTCAACCGGACCGATAGTGCCTAGGCTCCTCCCTCGCCAAGGTGACCCATCGCCTCGGTTGGTGTATTCAGCGGGGATCGATGTCTCATCGATCTGGTTGGAGTATCCAACCGATCGATGATGAGACATCGATCGATTGAATACACTAACCGGACCGATGGTGCACCTATAAACCCATCCTGCCGCCTCCTCATCCCCAATTTTTCTACTCCCGCCATTGTTCCCCAATCTCCTCCTCCTCCGCTGCTTGCAAAGACCTCCGACGACGGGGCGCCTCCAGCGACCCCACCGCGCCTCCTCCTCTCCTCCGACGACCCCACCGCCCGTCCTCGCCTCAAAGCCTTGCCTCCGCGCCTTGCCTCCGCTGTTGTTCCCCTCAGGCCTTCGCCAACCCTAGGGTTTGTGCCCTCCTCATTGGTGCCCGAGTGATTGGTTTTGGTTGCGTTGTCGCGTTTGAGATGTCGGTGGTTGGGGACCTTGCAAGAGTGGGATTATTGTTCGATGAAGATTGGATCTGTATTGAGACCATTTGTGACAACAACAATTTTCCAAGATTTGACATTTAGTTGTTAGATCAATTGTGTCTGTGTGTCTTGATGATCTAGTACTTGACATTTAGGGAGGTATTGCTCGTTGATGATCTAGGGTTTATATGAGTAGAACATTTATTCGTGATATGTGCTTCATCAATGTTAAGTTTAATTTGAGTAGTCTGTTGGATGGTGGAATGTGATCGTGGCGCTGGGCGTTATCCTTTTACTGTCTTGGATATCTGTGGAGCAAATTTTTTGGAAGTGTGTTGTTTTGTTAAGCTTGTGGTCAGTAGTGAACTTTTTCTTTTCTCGTGATGGCAAAGGAGTTTTGTCGGCAATTGTAACTGGGTGATGCTTGTGAAGTATTAGTGTGTGGTGTTGTCTTGCTGTAGTGTGATTTAGAGCTTTTGTGAGTCAATATGCCCGTTCGGCGCTTTTGTCGATCTGAGAACAATACAAAATTGACAACTTGAGCACTATGCTAGTTGTGATGTCCCTTTTACTTGTCATTATTAGGCAAATCTTCAAATACTTATGTATGTGTGAGATTTCTATGTATATGTGAAGTTTGAAATATATATGTATCATGTGAAATGAATATGTATCATGCGAATTATTCTAATTTCTGGTGAATTTTGAAATTTCTATTTTTATTGATCAGTTTCTATGTATATGTGAGATTTGTATGTATGTGTGAGATTTCTATGTATATGTGAAGTTTGAAATGTATATGTATCATATCAAATGAATATGTATCATGTGAATTATTCGAAGTTGTCTGAGAACAATACAAAATTGACAACTTGAGCACTATGCTAGTTGTGAATTTTGAAATTTCTATTTTTATTGATCAGTTTCTATGTATATGTGAGATTTGTATGTATGTGTGAGATTTCTATGTATATGTGAAGTTTGAAATGTATATGTATCATGTCAAATGAATATGTATCATGTGAATTATTCGGAGTTGTCTGAGAACAATACAAAATTGACAACTTGAGCACTATGCTAGTTGTGAATTTTGAAATTTCTATTTTATTGATCGGTTTCTATGTATATGTGAGATTTCTATGTATGTGTGAGATTTCTATGTATATGTGAAGTTTGAAATGTATATGTATCATGTCAAATGAATATGTATCATGTGAATTATTCGTTGTTCGAGAACAATACAAAATTGACAACTTGAGCACTATGCTAGTTGTGAATTTTGAAATTTCTATTTTTATTGATCAGTTTCTATGTATATGTGAGATTTCTATGTATGTGTGATATTTCTATGTATATGTGAAGTTTGAAATGTATATGTATCATGTCAAATGAATATGTATCATGTGAATTATTGAAGTTGTTCTGAGAACAATACAAAATTGACAACTTGAGCACTATGCTAGTTGTGAATTTTGAAATTTCTATTTTATTGATCGGTTTCTATGTATATGTGAGATTTCTATGTATGTGTGATATTTCTATGTATATGTGAAGTTTGAAATGTATATGTATCATGTCAAATGAATATGTATCATGTGAATTATTCTAAGTTCAGATTCATTATATACCGAGAGTTACAAAAAAGAGAAAATTCGGACAAGTTTAAGAATCTGAACTTAGTGTGGAATAAGAATGATTCATTATTTTTTGTTAAGCAAATATATTCTTAAGAATATATGAATTTTTTCATTTTATTTTTTCATTTTGAGATGTATATGTATCATATGAATTTTTTCTAATGTATAAATATCATTTTAAAGTTACATGTGCATATGTTTGTAGCATGAGGTCACAACATCAATCACTTGATTTCCTCTCAACTCTAGCAAAATTACCATCGTATAGTATTTGGCCGATTTACATTAGGAACATCTTCGGCGTCGCCGCCCATCCTCTCTCTATCGTCTTCCACGCCGTTTTAGAGTAGTACCATCAGCTTTACATGAAATTAAATCTATTTTCGTTAATTTTCAGTGCTTCTTCTAGCCTAAGAAACGATTTATGGACGAAGAAGCATTTATGTTAAGTTTGATTATGGAAGTGATGGTCATGAGATCGGCGAACTGCACCGCCACCGAGGCCAATGAGGTCTGCAGAGCACGATGAGGTGCAGAGCACGATGAGGCCGGCGAGGTAACAATCGATCCACGTTCATGATTGTCGGTTCCACTACCATGCTAAGCCAATATCTTGACCCGTTCATGATTGTACCATGCTTTCAGATCGGTCAACCAGCGAGCAATCACGTCGGCGAGGTCCAAGCAAGAAGAAGAAGGCAAGACATGTTATCACCGGTCGGCGAGGGCGGCCGACCTCTTGCACCCTCGGGGTGCTTGGGCGTTCAATTCGGCATGCGGCGTCCCACGTTAGGGACCACGTGGCAATTAGCATAGCAAAATGGGATCAGTCCTCAAGATACGAAGAACATGCTTTGGAGCGATGTGAAGGAGACATTCACCTTCCCCAAGGGACCGAAGAGAAGGTGAAGAGTTACACTCTCAAGAAGATGGCGGTCGATTCGGACTTACAAAAAGAAGCCGAGCACGGAGTATATCAAGAAGAATCGAACGCTCGACTTCAACAAGCACCCAAAGTTGCAAGATCACCGATGCGTTTGTGAAATACAAGACTTGGACGAAGGTCAAAGTTTGAGTGAGAAGAATAAGTCAATGCACGAAGAAGAATTATCACCACCGACTCGCCCCGTGGTTACCGCCATGCAATACCAAAATGGGAGAAGAGGGAACAGGACCTGCTAGCGAAGGGTATCGCACCCGCAACAACGGATTGGCCCGACAGAGCAAAGCATTGGTTCTATGCTCACGGCGGCGCCCTTGATGATAACGGCAATGCTGTGTTTGGGGAGGTGCTAAGAGATGTGGCGAAAGGCTTGTGCATCCATCGAGGAGACTTCCCAGGGTAGCTTCGTGCCAAACAGGGAGAACGACGCGCTAACAAGGGCCTTGCAAAATCCAGAGCACCCTGGACGTACACGAGGCGTCGGCGTTGTCCCGTGGAAGGTTGGTTTTGCTCAGGACGCCGAGACCTATAGGAGTCGGGCGAGGAGCAAGGCTCGACAGACACAACAGCTTAGTGCGCTTGAAGAACGCTTGAATCAAACAAATGAGAGAATGCAAGAAGAGATCCGAAGAGAGGTGCAGCTAGCCTTGAGCCAACAGCGCGAGACGGGCCAAGAACCCCCAAGTAATCCAGACATCATTAGCCCCTCCGGGCAGCGGCAACCATGCGGTTCGGTGGTCGGCAAAAGCGGACTTGGACAAGTATCCGTGAGACGACATCGACAATGGACACCTTGTGAGCTGCATATCCAAGCGCGAACCTTACCTTCAAGGCGCCGATGGTATGGCTCACCCATTAGAGCCGGGCAGCTTATCCATGGCCAACAGATACGGTTAGGATACTCCAAGGTCTCGGTGGAGGAGGTCTCTTGATGCGAGGACCTTGACCTCGAAATTCTGGAGGTGACGGGACTACGGCTAGGAGAGGCAAGACACAATTTCATCCTGTGGCGTAAGCGGTACATAATTTTTCGAGATAACATGGACTTGTCCTCTCCGCAAGAAGCCCGAGAAGAAACCCGTCTCCTCCCAAGAACTCCGTCGACTCCTACACCACCTCCTCGCATATAAGCCCGACAAGAAGCCCATCTCCTGCACATATAAGCCCCGAAGAAGCCCGTCTCCCAAGAAGGCGCCGACTCCTACACCACCTCCCGCGCACATAAGCGCCACAAGAACCCCTCTCCTCCCAAGAAGGCGCCACCAAGGAATGAAGCCAGCTCGGCGAGAGCTCCCAAGAAGACGGGTCCTCCACCCAATCCAAGAAGTCGGTGAACTTCCGGCGGCCGTATGATATGAACGATGAGGAGATCAAGAAGGTGGTAAAAGGAGAGGTAACTAAATTTCTTAAACCCAAGTCACCAGAGAAGAAGGTTCAACTCGCACGTAAGAATTTTATAAAGGCTTAATGACTATTAAAAATTTGAAGGATAAAAAGAAATGCCTCGCCAATCAAACTACGAAAGACATTGAGTAAGGAATGCCCCAAGAAGAAGATGTCACCGAGGGAAGAGTAAGGAGATGCAAAAATTCTTCGAAGAAACTGGCCTTACCGCAAATCAAATATTAGGCACGGAAAAGATTGAGGTTGCCCAAGTAAAATGGTTATTTAAAATGGGTGGATCATTGGTCAGGCATGAGGAGCTGCCCCAGCTAACGACAAAGATGCGGCAATTTCATGAATGGTACTTGGACGCAACCAAGCATGGTCTAGAGATGTTCATTTGTCAAGTTTAAGCAACAAGATTTTTTTCATGTGAAGGTCAATTTGTTGTCGATCGGACTACATGTATTATCTATACCAGACAGACGCCCTCAGCGTGAGCTTGATGGGTTGCTGGACTCTATAAGTGTCTTAATTATTTACAAAAAACTATCGTGCACTTCCTTGTACTATACTAACTTGCAAGCCTAACTAATTTCTTATGTAGCATGGAGATACAAAGATGCCGAGGGATCGTATTTTCGACATAGGCTTCATGGACCCGAGAGTTATCAACGAGACAACCGTTAGAGACCACCCAAGCGAAACAGAGACTAACGTATTCAATGCGCTAATGGGTCAAAGATATAAGTCAAAGATATATCTAGCCTACTCATTTGAGTACGTGTTTTCGCATTCACCCATTCTACTCCTTTTTCATAACACGATGTTAGAACTAATTAGTTATCTATGTTGACACATCTATGTATAGTTTTCATTTGGATTCTTCTTATGATCGAGCTAGATCGTAGCTCGATCACAATTATGGACTCATAAAGGAGACCCGGTTGAAAAGTATCAAAACTTTATCGACATGCTCGACCGGTATTAATTCTTGTTCCTTTTATTATCGTACTAGCTCTATTTCCTTCAATTTGAAACAAATTCTAATCATGTACAATTCAGTAATCACATGTGTAGTGCATTCACACGGTTCCGTGCTAAAAGCGTATGGCGTATTCAAGGAGAAATTTGACATTACAATTGCCTCTCGTGTACGTATATCATAATGCTAGCTTTTTAGTTATATAAATGTAATTTTGTTTTTTTTTGTGTTAGGACTCGTCGATGAATCTATAGGCTGTTATAAACCTTCGACGAATCTAAGTTTTTTTTAGAAAACCGTGGCTACATTTTTTTGACGTAATTTGGGAGATTCAGTCATATTTTCGGTTTTCGTATTTTTTTTAAAAAATGGGTTGTTAGGACCCGCCGGCGAATATATGGGCTGCTATAAACATTCGACAAATCTGTGTTTTTTTTAGAAAAACCACGTTAGAACCCGTCGGCGAATCTATGGGCTACTATAAACCTTCGACGTATCTGTGTTTTTTTTTAAACTGTGGCTATTTTTTTTTACACATTTCAGGAAATCTGGTCGTATTTTCGGTTTTCATATTTGTTTTAAAAAATGGATCGTTAGGATCTATCGACGAATCTATATGCTCCTATAAACCTTCGACGAATCTGTTTTTTTTTGAGAAAATCGCGGTCATGACCCTTTTGGCAAATCCACGGGTTGCTATAAACCTTCAACGATCCGTGTTTTTTTTAATCGTAGAGGGACCTAAAGTAATTTTTTCTCGGGGTCCGTTTCGCTAAAAACCACGAGGAGGACCTAAATGTAAACCACATAGGGACCTAAACGTAATTTTAAATTTTTTCAGATCTATTTTATTAAAAAACATTCGAAAGGATCTAAACGGAATTTTCAATATGTAGAGACTTCCTCATAAATATGATGACGTGGCTACGGCCGGAGGCCTCTAAACTCTAACGCTATAATATATAGTATGATATGATGCGCACACACACTATTTGGATGTCCCTTCAACTACAGAAACCCATGGGATGTGAGCACAGGAGGAAGGCCTGTATGAATGAATATGTATAGCAACAAGGCCAAAGAGGGAATGTTTTGCAAAATTATGTGGAGTTATACGTAAATGTTTACGAGATGGAGGATTTGTTTGTGCAAGATGCACGTTGTAATTTTTGTTGGTTCTACTACAAAAATGACATAGGGGAAGTTAAGGAAAATTACAAGCAGTTTTATCGTCAGATAGTGAAATTTGTTGTGGACATAATATTGTGATGTGTTGTTTTAATGTTGGAAGGAATGGAACGAATGATGATATATCATTTCATAGTGAAAGTGGGAGTACATGACGATACTGCATACACATCGAATCGGTGTTGATGTTGGTTTTATTAGTTCTACGGTACAATTGGCCACGTAGAGGGACAACTAATATAAACTATGTGGAAGATAGTTGACATAGAAATCCAATAATTGAGTACAATAATTAGACATGACAAATACAATTGTTTGAAACAATAAAATACATACAACAGTCAAATTCCATACACCAGTTTTACACATAGAAGGCATACAATAATTTTACATACAAACATCATTACTTCGTGGTCTTACGAAAAATTTCCTCCACTATAGCTACTAGGGGAAGGGGTCTCAGACCTCGCATAACCTAGTTGTACGCCTATGATCACCCCATACCTGGCACCGTTGGTGTCGTAAAACAGAGACCACTTCTCTCTAGGTTCATGCTCTATCCACTTTGAGAAGCATTTAGTGCCCCGTCTGTTCCTTCAAACCAACGGTGGAGGGTCTGTGGGCAACTCTTCAAGTTCAACTGGGGACTTTCTTGTGGCAGACGTTGCCTTCTTCATTATATGGCTTATTGTTAGCTTGTCCAATTTCTTCCATAGTGCGTCGAACTTTCTCTATTGGTTTTGATCACACAACCTCTTGAATAGCCTTGTGAGCTCTTTGTTTCTGAACTACTTGTAGAAGTTGGTATCCATTTGGCGCTTGCACCACTTACTTTGCAAATCAGGCTATACATACATATGGCTCGTCTGTCCCTTGCTGCAACTACACGATTGTCTGCAATAGTTCAGAATGCCAATCATGTATGATACACACTCCAGGTCGCTTACCGATGACACCGGCTTTAACGTTCTTTAGAAATCAGAGCTAGCTATCGGTGTACTCACCCTCCACAAATGCTAGCGCTACGGGAAGAACATGATTGTTACCATCCACTCTTATGGCAGTCAAAATCTTGCCACTGTACTTTCCAGTTATAAATATTTTGTCCACATAAACAGTGGACGGTAATGCCTAAAAGTGTTGATACATGCACCGAAAGTAAAGAATATGCACTTAGTACCATCTTCCTAGCGAAGCGCTGCTAATGCTGCCCACAAATATCGATATAAGTCCGAACATTTCTTTCCTTGATCACTTGAAGCTTATCTAGTAGGTTCTGGTAGGAGTCTTTGTACGTCCCGAGCCTTACTTTGCAAGACCTTTTGCTTCACTCTTCATGCCTTCGTATAGTTAATGGTGTACTAAACCTCTGCTCTATTGTAAATATGATGGCAAATGGCTCCAAATCCAAATTGCCCACAATCTCACCGTACATTGCATTCGTAACAAAGCCTGAAGAGATATTTCTATGTAATCGCATAAACTCTGTCAGTACGTATGTGTGCGGGATGACTATAGAACAATTTCAAATGGTGTCCTATTTAGGCTGGTAGGCATGGACACGCCATGAGCAACCGTCCATCTTACATCTCATATCATAAACCTGGGGATCTGATTTGACAACCTTAAAGGTTCTCTGCAGTGGCACTACCCATACTATTATTGATTCCTTCACCTCCCACTTACTCTTGTAAATGGTTCCTTACCTCACCTCATTCTGATCATACTCCTATGCAACACGTTCAGTCTCGTTGACCAATAGTCTATCGAATTGGTACTCATCAAACTCCTCAGGAAATGGCTCTTCATCATCTTCTTCATCAGATAAAGCCTCATAGTCACAGCTCTCAACCTCCATCGCTTCCTCCAACCCTTCAATTTGTTCTCCCTCGTCTGCCACACTTATCGGTTCCTGCGCCTCCGATAATGCAATATCAACTTCCTCGCCTTACACTCTCTCTTGACTATAACTCACATCTTGCCTCACTAAGGATTCTATACTTCGGCTGCTCTCTCCAACTTCCTTAAGTTCAACATCAATAGCCTTCTTTTACGTCACATGTAGGGGTGAAAATAGGTCGGATATCTCCAACTGGTCCAGAACCGGATCCAGCCGAGACTGAATTCGAGACCGGATTTAACTATCCGATTGGATCTAGGACCGAATCTACATACTTGAATCTGGAGTCGGGATTGGATCCGGAGTATCTAATATCCGGTAAATACAGGACGGGATCCGGTTATTCGGATTTTACCTATTCGAATATCCGGATTTTTCTATTATGATATTTGGATTTTCCTATTCAGATATCAGCGAGGCCCAACCTATTTTCATCATATTTTTTTATGTTAGCCTATTTATATTAACAATTAGTTGGTTCTATTGATCCTTAAGTAGCATATTCTTTCTACGACGTCTATTGAATTTGATTGATATATAACTTGTTATTATAGTTGTGGAGTACATAGACCCCGGGTATCTACATGGCAAGTTGCAAGAACCACCCAGGAGGGGATGGGCCGAGCCAACTATATGGAGACGGGCACCACCCGGACTACCACCGCCGTGCGCAACAAGGAAGTCCTAAAGATGGTAACCAATTCTTAGTAGGAAAGATATGATTGTAATCCTGGTTGTTAACAGGTTCGGCAGGAAAGGATAGAGATAGAATCTCCATCTTGTAACCGACTAAGGGTGTGTTTGGTAGGGATTCAGCTGAAAATTCTAGCTTCACTAGATTCGTGAAGTTGAAATTGTAAGTATATTAAGAGTGTTTAGATAGATCATCTTGTTTACATTTTAGATCAAAAATATAAATTTAATTCACTTTATTTTAGCCTACAAGTTCCAAATTTTAGGTGAAGCTAGAATCTGGAGCTCTACCAAACAGGCCCTAAGACTCCTCCTTATAACCCTACCCCCCCCCCCGACTATATAAGGGGGGCAGAGGACCCTAGTTCGGGACATCACAATCACGATAAGATCTATAGCATTCACATCCACAGCAATATCAAATTCCAGAGCACAGGACTAGAGTATTACCTCTTTTGTGAGAGCCTGAACCTGTATAAATTCCTATCTTGTGTTACCATCGAGTTTGGATCCAACACTTAGCCCCATAATTATTATTGTCGACAACAAACGTCGACAATAATCATGTACTCATATGGTTTTAATTCAATATATATTACTCTATACATGCATGTATTATCCGTATATCTTTATCTATTTTCGACCCGAATCCATCATATATTCGTCCTGCATCTGTATCCCAAATAATCCGAATTCGTATCTATATCCGGCTAGCCCGTATCCGGTTTCAAATCCGGAAAAAATATGGGTTAGGATACAGGAAAAGTAATATCCATCCGTATATAACTCGTTTTCTCCCCTAGTCACATGGCTGGCATTGACTTTCTGAAATGATTGAGCCAACAACACTAATGGCCATCCTTTTTCATTCATCAATCTTACATACGAGCTCCACGACTCGACCCTCTTAGTTCCACTAACTCTCAGTACGTGTAGTCCCGTCTTCGACAGCCTACCCCATGCAACTCACGATCCAATAAGAACAGGTGGTACAACCATCTTGTTACTATACCCCATGGACGCTCTCTTGCACATGATAGGCTAGTCACCACACTTGAAAAATGGTCCAGTCCCACCCCTTTGTGCCCCATGTGCGGAACCCCTTCTCTATAGTGTATTTTAAATTATACTCGTTTATCCATACCTGTTGAGCATTTCATCAAATTGTTATTATACATACAACATAACACCATCTTGTCTACTCTACATGAAAAGAGTATTGCAAACATTCATAAATTTAATTTCTAAACTATATACTACTGTACATACATTTTATAATTTTTCATACCCAATCTGATCCATTCTACACATTTTAAATACTACTACAAATCTTAAAATACCTTACATAAGTACGTAACTATTGCTACTCTATATAGCTAAAGCAAAAATTGACAGAAGCAAAAATTATACATGCGATATTGCCGACGACTTCTTCCTCCTTCTCCTCCCCTTCTCTCTTCCTCTTCCTTCCCCTCCCCTTTCTCCCTTTTGTCATTCTCCTCTCTCTCTCTCTCTCTCGGCTGTGAAAGGCAAAATGCGGCGTTTAGTTGATAGTGTGCGCTCGGCCATATTTTAGTCCCTCTGTCGCTATTTGGAATGGTGACAGATGCATTGTCGTCATTACAAACAGCGGTAGTAGGATAGATTAGTAAAAATTTTAAGCGGCATATTATTTGTAATTTTTAAAAAATATATTATTAAAAAAACTCATTGTATGTGTATACAAGGAGGTGTGTTGCAGTTTGCCTATGCAGAGGAAGTGCTCCATTCTCTGTCATAACCTGCATTTGCTTGGGTAGTAGTTATAGCTAGCTACCTGTTATACTTTTTACCATATTTTTTTACAGCGTACTAGCTAAGGATCTATTTGGTAGAGATCCAGATCCCAGCTTCATCTGAGATCTGAAACTTGTAGGCTAAAATAAAGTGGATTAAGTTTATATTTTTGTCTAAAATGTAAACAAGATAATCCATCTAAACACTCTTATGATGTGTTTGGTAGAGCTCTAGCTCCACCAGATCCATAGATATGCATCTTGTTTACATTTTAGATCAAAAATATATACTTAATTCACTTTATTTTAGCCTACAAGTTTCAGATCTCAGAGGATGTTGGGATCTGGAGTTCTACCAAACAGGCTTTTAATGCACTCACAGCTCCAGTTCCATAAATCTAGTGGAACTAGAAATACCCAGTTCCACCAGATCCACGGATCTAACGAAGCTGAAGCCCGGCCTATCAAACATATCCTAATTAGGCACTTGCAAATGGGAAGCCTTGAACATGGCATGCGAAAATAGAGATTGTATTTAGGTGCAGTTCTACGGCACTGCAGTGCAGCGCCTCTTTTGTGGAAGAGTGCTCCATGCTTTCTCGAAAAGAAAACTGTACAAACTCTAGAATGATTGGCAGTATGTAAATCGTACCCTCAGTTACCTTGAGACCTGCGTAGCCTTTCGTCCTGTAAACAAGCGCACAACTTTTCTTCTGGGGAAGCATGGATTCATATGTCGCACAGTACGTGTCGATGCCAACCGGACAGGCACTACATACACTGGCTGTCCATATGAAATCCGTGAGGTGTGTGAAGTACAGAGCCGGAGACGTGCCCATGCTGCCATACGCCTGAGCCTGGCAGTAAACATGAGCCAGTAGAGCGTCATTCCCCGGCGTCTCATCCTCTCTTTCCTCTGACCTGACCTACACCATGAGCAATCACGGCCCGAATCACTACACCAGCGATGTGTATTAGTGTATATCGACAAGCCAACAGAAGGATCGGATCGGCCCTGCAGAGTTGTAGCCACCTCCTAAGTAGAGTGGAAATGTGGAATGACTATTCGAACTCACCGTCGATGAACAGTATAATTTCAGTACAGCTTAGCTACGATTAGTGTCAGGTATTATGAAAGCCACGTTTTTCCAGATAAATTCTCAGCTATAGTTACACTTATCTAACCTTCTAGAATTTCCTCGCTCCGTCATTGACCCGAGGCTCAAGTAGCTCTTACCATCCGTGACCAATCATGACCTCCAATTGTGCTGCCCTAGTCACTTGTCACGTGTCCTCACATGTCAGCAGCATGCGCCTTTTCATGTAAGGAAATCCTTCCCTTACGTACATACAAGAGAGGCGTCCATCAATGGCCAGTACAACCGGTGTGCAAAGCTTAAATTAACAAGAGTAAGCCGGTTGCATACATTCGGTTCGAGATGTAAAAAAAGCTCGAGCCTTGTGAGCGGTCTAAGCGCGATTTTGTTTCTGAGCTCACGAGTTTTATGAGCCGAGTTTGAATAGCCCGTGTGCATAATAAATTTATGAATCACTCACCAAATATTAATACATATTAACTCTGTACATAGATTACTTTACGAATCACTCGAATTTAAACATTTTTATTATTAAAAATTAATGCATATTAAATTATTAATTATTATCAAATCTAAGCTTAGACCGAGCCGACCTCGAAGAGTTCGAGTTCGGTTCGAGGCCTACATGTGGTGATGCATAATACTACTTTTACCAATCATTCCCTACTCAGTCATGGAGCCAAGTTTTCACAAAGATAAGCTCAAATATACTTACTAGCACTCACGCACAAACACACAGCTGACAAGTAGTTAGCTAGCTAGTATTATATATCCCCTTGTGCTGCCACATTGCTCACACTAGCTACACTCTACTCCCACTACTACGCCGCCCACCTCTACGGGACAGCAATGGCTGCGCAGTGACGCCCCCACCGGCCGGCCGCGGGTCGCCTATGCCGGACGACGCGTCGTACCTCCTCTGCGCCGAGGACGCCGCCGGCGCCTTCTTCGACGCTGCCAGCGCCTGTACCACCGAGGACGATGAGTGCTGCACCGGCGAGGAGGAGGAGTCGGCCGCCTCCATCGCCGAGCTCATCGGCGGCGAGGCCGAGTACTCGCCCCGGTCCGACTACCCCGACCGGCTCCGGTCACGGTCCATCGACCCGGCCGCCCGGGCCGAGTCAGTTGCATGGATTCTAAAGGTGACACAAAGCTAGCATGCATTCTGTCTTGATGAGCTTCTTGGATGATGCATGCTTGTGTACTTCCCAATACCTCTGCTATATACATCTGGATCTGCACATATACTATCTATGTCATGTCTCATATTCTTCTCTAATTAATCTAGTCTCTATATATGTATTAGCAAGTTGTCTCATGATCTCATCTCATATATTGTTTTCTTCTTCAGGTGCAAGAATACTATGGATTCCTTCCCTTGACGGCCTACCTCGCCGTGAACTACATGGACCGGTTCCTCTCCCTCCACCGTCTGCCGGTAAGCTCACCATCACCGGCGGACCGCCGTGCCGTACTGCTATATACATCCGTATGCATATCAGCCGCATATATGTGAGCACCATGTGCAATGAATGGCATCCTCTGCTATGAGCACAGAGAAGTTAAGTACGGTGCCATCCGTAGTGTTTGGTAGCTGCTGGGCATCAGTGGGAAGCTTAAGCACAAGTGCTCTGCTGATGTCGGTGTAAAAAAAAGAAAAGATTTGGAAGTTGGTGTTTAGTGCAGACACTAATCAATGAACTCATTAATCACCGTTTTACCCTTACAAGGAATGAAGGGGGCAGCTGCAGGGGCTGTAGGATTTGTTTATGCACTCAAGACAGAGGGATCTTTTGCCTTTGCGCATTGCTTTATTGCAAGCTAAAGCTTTATTGTGGGAACAGACCTTATCATTGTGCTTTGCTAAGCTTGCTCCACAGTTTTATTCTATGGCATATGGGATGGTGTTTGGACTGCAAGGAGGTGAGTGAGGCATCTATCTCTCAGCCTCAGTGACTGTGCATGGTGGGGTGTAGTAGTAGTTTATCAGGCCAAAAGAAAAGAACGAACTGCAAGCTAGCTGTAAGCTGCATAAGTACGTCTGCACCAAGTCATTTGCACCACCTGCCTTGGTTGAAAATGGGCAGCATTATTTTTCTGACTTTTTGTTGCTTTGTGATGCTATTTCTGAACACGAGCTCTTGGAGTTGTGTTAATGAAACAACTATTGTAAATAGCAGGACTTCACTATGCAAGAAAGCATAGACAGGACATGCTGACATCTCTGTATGAAATTTCATGGATCAGTTTGCAGTGATACTGGATGATCCATAGGCTTATCCAAATGCTGATGTGACTAACCTTGTGGCTAATCTCACCAACCTTCCTTGGGCACTAATCTTAAAATGTTGTACAAAACTACAAATCTTACTTCAAACTAGAGTTCTAAATGTAACAGTGTTTGCTATTTTTTTCCTTCTATTTTTCTCTCCTCATAGCATGACTATTGAGGGCCCTCTGTGTATATAGGAAACAATCAATGTATGCATCTACTTGCCCTAAAAAATAACTACTTCTGTGCTTGTCATGTGAAGATCTTTTATAAAATCTTCATGGTACTATACCTAGTTGACCGGGTCCATATACACCTCATTTCTGAACAGAGTATAGATTGGGGTGGTGGAGTGCTACAAGAACATAGTACATTATCTGTCCTAGCTTTGTGGATCCTTGCTTCAGCTATTAATTGCAGTGTTTGTGCTTTTCCCCCTCAATGCAGCAGGAGGATGGATGGGCAATGCAGCTGCTAGCTGTGACCTGCCTCTCCTTGGCAGCCAAGATGGAGGAGACCCTAGTGCCCTCCCTCCTGGACCTACAGGCAAATCACATTACTACTTGCTTCCACTGTGATACACTTTTCTGATAGTAAACTTAGTGAGCTCATAAGTTGCAGAGGAAATTCTAATCATTGTGCATTGCAGGTAGATGTCACAAGGTATGTTTTTGAGCCACGAACGATTCGCCGAATGGAGCTTCTCGTCCTGACGGCGCTTAACTGGAGGCTCCGATCGGTTACGCCTTTCACATTCATCGACTTCTTCGCTTTTAAGGTCGATCCGAGAGGGAAGCACACGAGATACCTGATTGCCCGATCCACACAAATGGTTCTAGCTGCAATACATGGTATAGTAACAACTGTTTGTTGGTTAACTATAGTGTGCTGCAGTACAGTTCTAATGTAACGCTGCAAAATGCAATGCCTCAGACATCGAGTTCTTGGATCACTGCCCGTCGTCAATGGCCGTTGCCGCGGTGCTGTGCGCCACCGGCGAGATGCCGTCCCTCGCATTTGTCGACCCTGGGCTTGCAGTCAATTGGTGCATTGGCCTTGCAGAGGTAGCACAAGAATTACCTTCCAACCACAGAAACTTCGGCACATGATTAGTTCTGAATTGCAATCAAGTTTGTAACATGTTCTTTTTCTCCTACAGGAAGGGATCAGCAGCTGCTACCAACTAATGCAGCAGCTGGTGATTGGCAATGTGCAGAGGGTAACGACAGGGGCAGCAGCAGCAGTTAACCTGTTTTCAGATGAGGCTCTGGCTTCTAATTCCTCCTCCTCCACCCCGCCCCCACCGGCCAAGAGGAGGAAGAGGTCACGAGACACATGAAAAGAATGAAAGTCGATAACATTATTTACATGGGGTTTTGCAGATTAACAGGGTTTGATTTATTTCGGTTGTTGTATTCCTGTGATTCTTTTCCCCTCTGTTCTTTTCTTTTGGGGTTCTTTACACTTGGTGGGGGCTGTCCCTCCATGGCCCTATGGATATATGCCATCATGGCAGCCTCTGCACTGCCAGTCTCTGGAGAAATATGAAGGAGAGAGGGAGGAGAGCGAGAAAGATACACACTGTGTTTTTCAGTGCTACACTGTGGGTCTAGAGCCTTCAACCCCAATGAAGAATTGCAGAGAATACATTGATTGGTTGGTCAGGGAAGCCATGGGAGGGAGAGAAGAACAGTAAAAGATGGCAATGCATTGCATGGAGTGAAATGGTCGGGTTTACTGAGGAGGTGGTCAAGGAATGGTCAGAGCCACTGTGATGGTGTAGGCCTTGTCCCTGCCAAGTTCTGTTCATATTCATGAAAATTTGTTTGTTTTCGAGTGGTTTATTTGTATTTTGTTGGTGTTTCTGAAGAGAGAGGGGGCATGGTGTACTGGGAGGCACATGCATGCCCTGGTGTGATGCCCTGGAGTGAAATATTTGTCCGTCTCCAGGCTTAACAGTGTCCAAGCATGAGGCTTTTGGGGGCCCTTGCTACTTGTTCCCATTTGTACCCTTTTTTTTTCTTCATCAATAAAGATGATGCCATTTTAATTGGCCTAAGAAAAAAAAGGAGAGAGAGAATTTCTCTGCTCTGCTGCTATATGGCCAACCTTGTGTTCCCGCTCCTTTCATTTTTCAGTCAGAGATTTTAGTTGGTGAGAGTGACCTTTGTTCTGAGCTGTATATATTGTCAATTTCTCATTCTACAGCCGAAAGTGCTTTATAAAGCAAGGTATAGATAGTCTGACACTTTAAATTGCCTTGCTAATAAATCCAAAATGTCTACACCACATCACATGATTGTTGAAAGCCTATTGTTGAGTAGGTTAGGTGTTACTACATGATTAAAACACTGTAGGAAGTAGACATGCACCTGCATTTGCATGGGATGACTTAATTTGCATTGAATTTCCCTTCCAACAACAATATTCCACTCAATCACTCGAGGTTAGGGTACTCTGATAGCCTCCTCGCCTACATCAGAGACCATAATACATTATACATAATACAGCACGATTTCTAACTACTGGCTAAAAAATGATGCATTGCAGCTTGAACTAATCTGTGTAGAATATATATATCCACATGGTGATAGTGCAGGGGTACCACTCTATGTATATATCCCTGCCACCTAGGAGAAATACTATGGTAATCTCTATCATGGCTGCTGAAGCAGTTATAATGGTGGTCAGTAGTAGTGTGGCTTTCAGGAATCATTGGAGGTGCCCATCAACAGGGATAGTTTGTCATATCTTTTGATCCCTCTTTTCAATATATCTGGAAGGGAGTTATGTAGGCACAAGTAATTTTGCAAGCTGGGTGACATGACCAAAGGCACACAGGGGAGTCATATGACCATGGCATGGAGTGCTGCATGCCGTCTTTGATCTGTGGCAGGCCAGCCAGGCCATACCATGCTTTCCCCCCTAGTGTACAAATGAGGCCATAGCCATGGGCACCCACCACAGATCTCCAAGTTTTGCAACATGGTGTGGTAGTGCTAGTGCACTCAGCATATACATATGTAGGACTCTCTTCCTTTTATTTTCCTTTTTTCCTTTCCCAAATGACACAACGGAGAAAGTGATCTCAAGACAACTGAGTGGTACATACTATAGAGATGGCTGCAATTTTGCAGCTGCTTTTTGACAGGGGTTAGATCTTGGGAAGTCTTTCTAGGAGGTGAAAAACAATCTTTCCAAAAGAGAGAAGCAGCTTTGAGGGCTTAGAAATGTGGTGAAATTCACCGACATTTGGAGGTGAAAAAAATTTTATTTGGATAGTCGAGGTGTGTAAATTGTGGCCTTTGATTTCTGATCAGACGGTCGCGATGCTGCCAGGGGAGCTGATTCCAATGTTACAGCTGCAAGGAGATCCGACTTTCGCGATACATCTTTACTGATTCAACATTGCACTTTCCTCGGCAAAAGTCATGTTCAGGCAGCTTTGGAATCCCATGTATGAGCCCAAAAGACAGAGGACGAAAGACTAGTAGCACTCGGATTGCAGCTATAAGGCTAATCCACTTCTTTTGCAACATTTCTTTTCCAGAGCACCAAATCTTTCATGAAATCTCTACACCGTCTGTAAATAATGAGGCCCTCAAATGTTTAAATCCTCAACTTTTTCACAACTGAAGCACTGACACAACGTTTGATGTTCCAATCAGGGGATCTATCAAATGATAGACCTGACAAACGAAATAACGCGAATCAAAGGTTTGAGTCATCCAATAGTGTACCGTCGATTCGGTAACGAATCCTGATCGAATGGTCCGAATCCCCACTTCGCATTATCCAGTTTTAAGGCCAGCTCATTCAGCAAACACCATCTACTTACATGTCACTTTCGTGTTAGAAATTAGAATTGCTCAAACCGTTATCAAACAAGAGGCGGATTTGGGTGGGGTGCCAGGTATGCATCGGCACCTCCTAAATCTAGAAAAATACTAGGAGATTACCTCTTCAATAGGTTAAATTTGTTGATTGAATTAATTCCAAAATCTAGTGGTTTAGCATTTCTAAAACCTTAAAGCTATTTGTATTGCACCTTTAGCACATCTCGCTATGATAAAGCAAGCGGATGTGTGTTGGATTTTTCAAGGATCATCGCACCTTAGCAAGTAGACTATTATATAAGTTGTCCCTCTTATGTTTTTTAAGTCATCTTTTCTAGTGGTGTTTTTAGTGCTAGTTGTTAAAGTTATCAAATCAAAACTGGACTCATATGCTATTTTCGCTCCTTCATGTAGATTGGATAGATATAAGATCATAAAGTTACACGTGTACATCCATTAAAAGTTTTCAAGTCCCGCGTCACCATTGTATCAAGCAAATATCTTGCCATGCTAGTTGTCTCGAAGGAATGAGCCCAAATTACCCTTTCAATTGTCCCGCGGAAACAAATTAAGGAGAAAGGCTCGGTGCTGGAGCAGCACGAACACACCCACTGCGAGTGAAACTTTGCTTTCAGAGGTCGCCATGCATTTGTGCTGGCAAAGATCAAAAGGGAAGGGCTTGCCCCTTTTGGTCCTACGTGCGTGCCGTGCCTGCCTTTGCCGTCCGTCCGTTCCTTCCACCTTTCGACCCGATCGGCAGGCAGCTCGTGAGAAGCAGCCAATCTAACGAGCCGTTCTAGACGGAGAGTCGCTGCAATGCAAGCCTGCCGCTTCCTCTCGCGACTGTTGCTGCTGGTGGCGATCCATGGCGTGGCGTTGTCGTAGGGTCCCCGGCCTGACGAATGGTCAAAAGTTGGCATGATAGGGGAATATTTGGAGAGGGGCGGTGTTTTCTTTTGCGCAGCGTGGGGGGGGAGGCAGGCAGCTATCTAGTCTATATCCTTTGCAAGATGCATCCATCCATGGCCATGGGGCTTGATTTTGGTCCTTTGTATTTGCTGCTTTAAGCAATCCGAATGCAGATTGTAGTATACTCGGGCGTGGCCTCAGAGGATCCGGAAGGGCTGGAACTGGGGGGAGGACAGCGCGTCGCGTGGAGGGCTCTGGAAGGACCGATCCCACGGCCACGGGTCTTGACGATTCATCGAACGGGGAGACACGGTGGCCACGCAAGAGCCGATCTCGGTGGCAGGAGCTTGATCGGACGGCTCAGACGCACCGAGCTGACGTGGCCCGGCTGCCGGAGTGGGGATTCCTCCTGCTACGGGACGGATTTAGAATATACCGCAAATTAGCATACAGGGACCCAGTTCATAGGTGCCAAGCAGACAACAACTACAAGATGATCGCACGCGCGCAGAAGGAAAATGTAGTGTTTGGTAGGTTAGCCATCGGGGTGGCCTCATTCCACCACATGCGCCTCGTGGTTTGGAAGAAAACCGCATCCCACCGATGCTCTTGTGCCCTTTTGCAAAACGAGTTGGACGAGAGTCCTTCACCTCATACAACCGAACCTAACTCCTCATTAGGCGAATAATAAACTCTCTAATTGTTTCTATAGATAATTCTACTCATTTGAACGGGTCAATGTAGGTCACTATGATAAGGTGCTATCTTCTTCTTTAATGCAATTGGCTCACTTATAGATTTAGTTTATATAGATAATTCTACTCATTTGAGCGGGTCAATATTCACTATTTACTTATAGATTTAGGGTTTTGGATTATCTAAAAGTTGATTTTGAATTATAGAATTGTAGGGTCGAAAATCTCTCCAAGTGGAGCGTTAGAATCCAAAATTTGTGGAGCTATGAAGTGGATTGTGGATTCTTATTGTATATGTAAACTTAATTCACTTTAGATTATAAGAATCGGATTCTAGATCCGATCTCCCAAACAGTTTGTTTTTTCTATTAGCTTTTGTGACTAGAATTTAGAATTAAAAATCAAATTGTTTATTTTTATTCTGTTTTTGAGACCAGAATTTAAAACAAACAGATCCTTAGTCATAGATGTTTGTTAGTACGCATCTCATGGTATTCAAGACCCGGTAGAAGGGCATGATAAAATTGCCTGCAAGAACGGACACCTATCCGGAGACAACCGGGCAGTACCGTCGTGCAGCTCAATACGGTCCAACAGTGCCCGTATCTCCATCAGAAACCAATCAATCATGGATCGATCACCCAAAAAAAGGAACCCGTCGATCGTCGATCATGGCGGAGAGGTAGCACATACGACATGTACAAGGGTCTCCGTCTCAATCATCAAGGCATCACCGGGCGGGGACGACGCATGGCGAAGCAGTAGCAGCACAGCAGCAAAACCCCACGAGCTGAGCTGAGACCACGATTGCTAGCGCTTCCTTTCCGTCAGCTTTCTTTCTTCTTTCTTCTTTCCTTTCTCTCTCTTTCGCTGCCACGAGAGATTAAAGGGAGAGGCTTTGATGGCTGTGGGGAAGATCCTGCCTGTGCATGCACGCTCTCGGCCAAAGAACCCTAATGAAGATCGATCGATGATGCAGATCATAATGGCATGTGATGCACTCTGATGGTCCGATTAATTAGATGCCTAATGAACGAAACAGACAAAGGGAAGGGAGTCATTTGCGTGTTGAGCATGACAGAGACTTGCACAACCGGCACGTACCAGATGTGCTTGTAGTACCGATGGATCAAGATGCAGAAAATCATAATGGGGCGCAAATGGATTAACTAATGGGTACGGCTATTTTAGGGTCAAACTAACAAATTCAAAGTTACCTCTTTAGAATGACATGTGTGATGTGTCATCTTCTTCGTTTCCCTACTCACTTTCCCACCCCTTCCTTCTCTAAAAAAAAACTTAAAATTAGAATATTTAAACTTTGAAAATTTTAAATAGGAAGTTTCAACTTGAAAAAGTTCAACTCAAAATTTAAAATTAAATAAAAAATTCATATTAAAAATTTTCAAATTAGAAAGTTTTAACTTAAAAAGTTTCAAATCGAAAAAGTTCAACTCAGAAAGTTTTCAACACGTAAAAGTTTTAAATAAAAAATTTCAAATCAGAAAGTTTCAACTCGAAAAGTTTCACATCGAAAAGTTTTAACTCAAAAAATTCAAACAGAAAAGTTTCAACTCAAAAAACTTTCGATACAAAAGATTTTAGTTCAAAAGTTTTGATTCAAAAAACTTTTATTTGAAAAGTTCCGATTTAAAATTCAAATCAAAAATTTCAAATCGGAAAAGTTTCAACTCGAAAAAATAAATCAAAAATTTCTAATTGCAAAGTTTCAACTAAAAAATTCAAAAAATGTCAATTGAAAAAATATTCAAACCGGTGTCGTGGGAGGCGAGAACGAAGGGAGCAGCCCACCGCGAAAGGGATGCTGTGGTCTCATCCTGTGACACGTGTCGTCATCATGATCGCATCTAGGCATATGTGTCGCGTCCTCGATTGTGTGTTTGCGAATCTCTGTCCCAACTATGAAGGTACGGGCCAATGTTTCACTATATTAGTTACAAGTGCTATAGCTAATAATAGCTCCACTATTTGATATAATTTGTAGCTAGCTATAGCTCCACTATCCTACGTAGATATCTATAGGCCAAAATATTAGGTTTATTTTGAAATTCAACATTACTTAAAAGTTCAAATGCATCTCTTATAAGACTGAAATATAAGAAAACTAGTGAAAAAACCTCACATTGTCATTTTTCAATAATCCATTATTCATACTTCTCAGTGATTGAGTACGTATTATTAAGAACATTATGATATAGCTCTTATTTATGATATTTTGGATATGTATTAGTATTTTTGTTGATTCTGAACTAGATTCATATTTTTATTATAAAAATGTTAGTATCTTTTGATGTAACATATACATATTTAATTTTTAAAAAAATACTAAAATCGTGACGGATGATAGCTTTCACTGCTGCAGTTACATTTTTTAATGTTTTGTCATGAAACCGCGGCCAACTCACCCAAAGGTACGAGGCCACACGGAATCGGATTCTCTACCGATGTTAGGCGCCCTCGCACTGTCCGATCGTGAGTGTCGGATGGCTAGGATCTAGACAAATCAGCACAAAGCATAAAAGGCTTCTTATCGAGTTTGGCATGCAAGGCAGATGATCCGAACCCCTAGCTTGCTTAATTAGTTAACGGAAACACTAGTTTACGGTTAACCGTATGGAGAAAGGGTCGTGGATATTGATGGCAATTCGGTGCGGTGGGTATGGATAATGCTCGCCTATATTCATACCTATATACTAAAATCTTTTCTACTGGTATAGCCGCGAAGGGTCGCGAACGAAGAATCTCGTCTATACCAGTTGCCCGCGGGTATATCTATTTACCTGCCACCATCAACAATCTTTCCAATCAAATAGCACTAAGAGATAATAAGCTACGGTACTAATACAATCATTTTGATGAAATTATAGGCATGAGCTACATTTTATGGATTGAAGAATGATTATCAGTGATTCAAAATTTCAAATGTACATAAGAATAAGAATTAAAATAATACATGCAGATAAATAACATATAGATGCTCAAGTTCAACAATTACCGAAATGAGGTACCACAAATTAAGGATCAGGGGGCCAACTGGGCGCATGTTCTAGTCCATATGTTAATAGAAGGTGGCGGGTAATCGGGCAGAACAGGTACAGGTGAAGCTCCCTCATACCCATACCCGTTTGCCTGTTGGGTAGAGTTTGGCTCCTATAAACATATATACCCACGGGTAATAAAAGAGGAACATACTCACCTCTATTAGGTTTTTAACCGCGGGTATACGAGTAATTAGGTAAGATTGCAATCTCTAGACAGAGTTCATGGTTGACCCGTAGGGACTGTAACTTAAACAATCTTCGTGGAACCGTTTAGATCGGACGGTCCGCACCTGTAGGGTCTATTTAAATTGTGGTCACCGTAAAGACACCTGATCTCTGTCCTCATGATTGGAGTCTAAAAACACTATAGCGTAGCTATTTAGAACCTGATTATTATTCTCCGTCAGAAGCGATATGGAAATACACATGGAATATGCATGAGCGAGTGCACGGTGATTCGGCCAGCCGGAAGACGACTGGGCCGGCATGTGCCGCCGGTGAGTCGTGTGCAGGTCAGGTTGGTGGTGAGAAGATGCGTGCGTGTACATGCCGGCTACCGACGATCGATTGCCATGGGTGGTGGCCTGTGGATGTGGCATGGCAATCAGCATGAGTTGCCGCGGGAAAAGCACGTACGATAGGTGGAGTCATCAGGTATCTTGACCGGCCAGAGTGCCTCGCAGTCCCTACTGGCCACTACCTACGTACCTACCTCGCTCGCTCGCTCGCTCGTGCAGCTGTTGTCCCAATTTTATTTTTTACGAGTGTTTGTTGTTGTATGATAAGTTACACGTTTTGGTTCTTCGCTCAAAGCGCTCGCCATACCAGGAGCGAGCCTAGCTCAGCTGGTGAAGGCGTTGAACCGCTAAGAAGCCTTCGAGCATCGACGCGGACGCCTCGTGAGCCGGCATACTTCTATAAGGAAAAAAAAGTAAGTTTCAATGGTGCAAATCGAGTAAATAAGATCGAATTTTTTCAGAAAAAAAATGTTGTTCCATGTACACCTTAGCTATTTTTTTCGATGGACTCTCACACAGAGAGAGAGAGAGAGAGAGAGAGAGAGTGTGTAGTTACAAAAAGACCCAGTCTATTAGGCCCAAGCGTACTGGGCTTCATTCTTTCAGGTGTGGGCTCTTCAGGAATTGGCCCTGAGAATGTTTTCCGATGCAGGAGTGGCAGTGAGTTCGTGGGGAAAAAGCAGTCCAGATAGCACTTCGCCGAGTTTTCATCGTAGCAACACACCGTTAGACGAGGACAATCCTAGCCTGCACAGGATACTATCCAAGAAAAACACAGCGCAGAATCCGGCTCTACTGCTCCGCCGCATCCGATCGGTGTGAGTCGCCCCCTCTTGCCCTGGGATTGGAAAGAACAGTATGTACTTCCTCTAGTTCTTGATTTTTTTTTCTGTAGATAATGCACTGCCGCTTCTTGTTTTTCTTGGTAGATTTCGTATATGTTTGATTCGTCTGATCATGTGTGTCGAATGTGTTTTGTGTAGGTACTCGCCGAGATTTCGGATTTTGATTAGGATCGTGATTTCAAATCTCGGTGGAATAATTTTTTTTTAAAAAAAAATCGGATTGCTTCAGTGATTTTGGGACGTTTCGGTCCATTTCACTGAAATTTTGGTTTTTTAAATAGAAATTAGCATATATTCAATCGGATTTAGTGTTTTTTAGGTAATGGATGCATGTAAACAGGGCACAAGCACAAGAACTGTGCCATGTTGGGGGGAGATCACTTACAATTTACAAAGCAATCGGGAACTACATTGCCCGATCTGCAATGGAATGCATATTGTAGCAAAATAATATGTAGAAAAATAAAAACAGGAGATACGGATTTTTATATAGAAAGTTGTTGCAGAAAAAACCACGGACGTACGAAGGCAATCACTGTATGAAGAGATGTTTACAATAGAGCGCTTGCTCTTGCTCTAGACTACCGGATCATATTTATAGTGATAAATCCTAGACTCAGTGTAGGATAATATTTGAGATAGTAGTAAACGAATTCATATCACCCTCAATTTTAACAATCTCTATCTTGAGATGAATTCCTCTTGTAGCCAAAATATAACCCAACTCTCTTCTCGAAATAAATCATTATGAAACTTTGTGCCTCGATAGTCTAATAGACTAACTTCAACAAGAAAAGACTGGAACAATCTTATCCAAATGCTTCTTACGAAACCAAATCATCACCAATGGCGCTTGATAGATAGCAAAGAACTCATATAATTCATATTTCATATGCTCCACTTGGAACACAAATTTCGGCAAATAATGCTCATTGAAAGAGCAACTTGCATGTGTAGCCATCACGTATGTCAAACTGCTGACTTTAGAGATAATTAAATTTTATGATATGTTTGAAATTGCTCCTGCAAAATTGTCATGATGAAAGAAACTCTTGTAGCGTCAATGGAGTACAAATTACAGTAGACCTTTTATATTGAACTATAGCAACTAAACATTGTTGTAGTATCCACGCAGAAGTTAACTCTTTCTTGCACTTCAAACTTTTATCTTAAACTGATATTATAGTAAAACCTTTACTTTTAAACAATAAAACTCCGGAGAGTATGATGCTACCTACCATCAACATGTTATCAAATTCTTGAGAATTATTGTTGCTAAAGCCTTCATAATGGTCGCACAAGCAATCCAAAATTTGCAATATATTCAAATCGTAGTTGAACACTAAAATCAATTGTCTCCTTAACTGACGTTTTTTTCAAAAATCTCCTTAATCAAGTGTAGCTCAAATTAATTCGTGTGTTTGAAAAATACTTGCAACTCCACCTTAGACTATATACCTGCGGGTCTTGCCGTAATCACCCGTAGTAGTCAACGGATCATCGAAGAAATCGTCAATGATTAATCTCGTATTGATGCCGCCAATAGTTAGCACATTGGTCTGAATTGGATTGGCATCTAAACATGGTGATGGGTGGCACAGGCGATGCTGTTGGCAAATTTTGGTTGTGGCGTTGGAACAATTGCTAGGGTTAAGTATGGATTAATGCTTAATATAAAGTCAAGTCGTGAAATGGAGTTGAGGCGAGTTAAAATCTCCGAGTCGGGAATTTTGAGTCTCCCAGTGTATTCCTTTCTTCCTATTTTTTTTTTTTTACAGTAAAATTACGAACTGTTTGATACAGTGCTTTTTTTTTCTTTGCCTCAGGGCGCCAGGCTTGCTTTGTGGTGCTGTTGCTTTTTTCTCTCTCTCTGCACCGTCGGACGACGCACGGCAGGAGCTACCCTCCAGGCTAGTAGCGACGCGCGCCTCCCTCGTGCCGACGCGGCGATGACACGGCTTGGGTCTCTCCAGTCTCCACACGCTCCCTCCTATTTCTTGCGCCGCGATCGCGAGAGCCGGCTGGATGCCGTGCGATGGCTGTGCTCGCTGCTTGGCCTTTATTGCTATGCTGCGGCTGCCTGGAAGACGCGCGCACTGCCGAACGTCATTGCTACTGCACGTTTGCTTCTTTTTTTCTTTTCTTTTTCGTTGAACGCACAGTGTCTTGGCGCAGTACTTATCCGTGTCGGATGTAGCACCTTCTTTTCTAGTCCTTTGGACTTTGGACAGCTTCACACGACCTTACTCCGCCTCGGATTCTGATCCTGCCCGATGAATTTGCTAGTTGCTTTGCGCGAGGTGCGCTCGCTTTGCCTTGGAGCCAATGCTGCCGCTATTTGGTGTCCGTGGATGACGCCTCGTGGTAGGCGGCTGCTGCTGCTGCATGTTCCTTTGGTTCTCCGTCTGATTATGCTTTTGACTGACGCTTTCTTGCCGCGCGATCTCCGGGATCGACTCCCTGCCGCGAAGCCTCCTCAGCGCTACTGCCTGTCAACTAAATTTGTTGTGTTAGGAGTTGAGAGTCAGTTTTGCTATTGAATCTTCAGAAGTTTGGAGCCTTGAGTCTTCAGGAGTATGAAGTCTGTGTTTAGTTGTTGTCTGACAGATACAGTGCGTGTCTGTTACAAATTTGGTTTTGCTTTGTTTTAGTTTTGATTAGATTTGGTAGTTGTGATAGCCAGGGGCGGATCTAGAAAAAAATAGATCATTAGGGTTGTTGGGGTCATTACGGTAACTTGTACCTTATATATACTTATATACTAATAGAATACAATTAGATTCATATGTGATTTTGGCAAAATCATTGGGGTCATTTGACCCCACTAATTGCATGCTAGATCCGCCCCTGGTGATAGCTGTCCATATACATATGTAAATATTTGGTTTATATAAGTAAAGGTGAAAAGAAGCACAAAACTTTTTCGTTCTGTTCTCTGTCTCTCTCTGGAACTCTCGGTTCTATTTTTGTCGAGTGCAGAACTTCAGAGTTTCAACGTTTGATATCAGAGTTTCAACATGGTCGATAGCACCGACCAGACAGATACACAAAAATCGGAGTTCTGTTAAAAGCATATCATTTGACCCTGTGCTACCGTTCCCACATGATCGTTAGTACCGGTCTTACTAGCTTTCTCTCAAATTTTCAGATTACTCATTGAGAAACATCTAAAACTTAGTGTGAGTGTGATTTGAGCCATAGGACTTGATCCACATTAAACTACTAACCAAAGTCCCCTTAATTATACAACACCTAATATAGCAACCCAATCTTTTCTCAAAAAAATCAAGATCAGCAAAAAACTATAAAAATGTCTTTAAATATCATACCTTGGCAATTAAGCTTAAAGCTTTGATTATCTTTGATCCGATCTTGCATCGCGAGAGATCGGATCTCCTGTGCTGTCATACCGTAGTTGCCGTGCGATAGCCACCCTCACAAAGAGAAGACTTTCCGAGGAGCAGCGGCTTGGATCTTAAACCCTACGGCTCCCCTCCATCAGCAGCTCCCGAAGCGCCACCGTGACTCCAATCTCCGGTGGGACTCTCCCACTCAATTGGTTTGAGCTAACGTCCAGCAACTCTAACAGTGTTATTCCAATGCTTGCCGGAAGCTGCCCCAGCATAGAATTTGAGGAGAAATTCAGATATCGCAATCTGGTGAGGACACGCTTTCCACGAGCTGGTTGCCTGAGAACCCACGAACTGCTCCGCGGGAACCCGCTGGGCACGCTGCTTGCGAGCTAGTTGCCGGAAAGGTCCAGCGACCGGAGCGATGGCAGCGACCAGATGCCATCTGGGACCGGGCCGGAGAGGCGGTTTGTCCGAGAGGTTGAGCGACACGAGGGACGCGTAGGAAGCGAGAGAGGTGGGGAGGTAGCCGGAGAGAGCGTTGGCGGATAGGTCGAGGGCGCGAATGCGCGGTGGCAGGGCAATCGGGAGAGGGCCGGATAGGTTGTTGCCGGGGAGGGAGAGCGAGAGGAGGGCGTCGATTCGGAGGAGCGCGGAGCGGGGAGGCAGCCGGAGAGGGCGAGCGCGGCGACGCGGCCGTTGCGGAGATCGCAGGAGACGCCCGGCCAGGTGCAAGCGCAGTTGATGCCCTCGGACCAGGGTACGAGGCGGCCTAACTGGTCGGAGACCCCCGACTTGAAGACCACTAGCGCTAGCACGTCGTCGGTCACGGCGGCTGCGGCCGCCGCGGCGAGATTTCGGTGATTTGGACCCATTTTGATTTTGGCGGTCTCAAAAACAAAAGGGATGAATTTGAAATTTGGTTTTTGAATTTCGACGGGATTTCAGTTGAAATTCTGAAATCTTAGAATTCGGCCACCTCTAAAATATGGTCCGAAAATGAAAGTTGTAACCTTGGTATGTATGGATCAAGAGTGTGATGGTCCCAATCGCTTCGGCAAAGAAGAGGATGGAATAGCGATTGTTATGAACTGCGCCAAGTAGATATCATGTTCTCGTAGTATGTTTCTGTAAGTACTCTACATTGTAATTTTAGGTGCATTTGACTTGTTCGATATTTTCACTAGACATGTACTAAGTCGGTTCAATAAATTATCTTCATCAAAAGTTTGTTCAATTAAAAATTAGGACAATGTTCAAGTAGAAATATAATTGACTCGAGTGACTCCATCACTCAATGTATTGGTCTTTCTTGATGCCTAGTCATGGTAGATGAGGTTGACAATGCCAACGACATGGTTGAACAACAGGTGAACACTGGCAGCGCCCCCGACCCATCGTTCTCAGGTACAAAGCCGAAAATGCTCCGGTCGAAGGTGAGGGATGACATCAGAGTATATCACACCCATCTTGGTCGATGCAAGAGTCGCGAGGGCTGAGTGCACGCACTGCCACCGTATCTTCAGGCGCAACACCTCCAGCACGAGCAACATGCTAAAGCAGCAGGCCAAGGGTAGCCCCCGGGCCTAGAAGAGGCCGATGCAACAGAAACGTCCATCCTTGCCATCCACCCCAGAAGAGCATGTGGCGGCTGGCTCTTATCCGACAGAGAAGACGCTCCCATTGTTGCCGACCAGCCAGAAGATATGTTTGGGCACAACAGATGCAATTCATGAGAAGAAGGATTTTGCCTTGCCTGACATTCTCAGCCAGTGGTGGATCCAGACCTAAATGTTAGGGATGTTCTTTCGCTTGCAGTCCGCCGAACCACCGTCCTCTCTGTCCTTAGCCAACCGCTCTTCTAGCTGTCCTTCTGCTCATTGGGCGTAGGATCCCACTGACATGAACCGGAAGAGCCAAGAGGTTGATCAGAATGGGTCTCACGAAGAACTTGCAACACCCGGGCAGAAGAATCTTGCCCTGCCTAACGTTCCCATGGACAAGAATCTGGAGAATCAGTCTCACGAGGAACTTGCGTTACCTGAACAGAAGGGCATTCCTACTGACACAAGTCGGAAGATTCAGGAGGTTGATGAGAGTGGGGCGCATGATGAACTTGTCGGGATATTGGCTATGCACGGGTACCTGCCATCGATGATGGACAATGGAGACCTCATGAAGTCTTGCTTTCTTGAATCCTATGGTCAATATGCCATCCTTTGTTGACCTGATGTGAGACCTTTTGGGCTTGTTTGACAAAGAAAGGGTCAAGCTGACTTCGCTGAAGGAGAAGTCTGCTGTCTGCAGCATTACGCTGCTTGCGTGCTTTTGTGTTGCACTATGATCCACTCTCGCCATATTTGTGCTTGAGTGTTCATTACATTGAGTTATTGACGATGAATGGGAGTGGCAGCAAATCGTAATCAGATTTTGTGCCATGGATCCTTCTTGCAATGCGGAAGAATTGAGTGATGTCATATTGACGGCTATTGGAGATTAGGGTCTTGTTGGCGTCAAAAACTTAAAGTAGGGTTTATTGCCAACAACACACTGGACGAACATGAGTTCTGTGGTTCAAGGCATGCTAACCGATTTGGTCCTGTAATCGGTAAGAAAAATATAAAAAGGTAACTCGGTAGTGTTTGCATTAGGTCGAGCAGGCTCCCAGATGAAGCTAACTCTTGAGCAATAGTTTTAACACTATTGGCTATCATCGGCTTAAGGGGTGTGACCAAAGCCAATAATTGGTTAACCAAAGCGTGGTATATAGATTGATTAATCATAGCCGATAGTTCAGCCTGTGTCGGCATGTACTGACTTACTGGGCTATTTGTGATCCCTACATCGCCGAGCGCATTGAGCGTCGGCAATACAGTCTTCTGAGTGACGCCACGTCGGGTTTTCTAGTAGCATCCTAGCATCATCTCCTCCAGAGCAGCTTTTCGATCTTTGATCTCCTTGTGTTGTTCCAGCGTTAAATCGTCTAATGGAGGGATGAATAGGGCTTCAGTGTTGAGATCGGACAACGAAATCGTCTTGCAAAATGTAGATATCTTCGTGATCCCACCGGGCATGCCAAGAGTGTGTTGACGCCAAAAACTTGAAGTAGAGTTTATTGGCAACAACACACTAGACGAACACCGGGTTCTGTGGTTCGAGACATGTTAACCAATTTGGTCTTGCAATTGGTAAGAAAAATATAAAATACGCTCAAAGGCGATCTCGTAGAACAATCGGTTTAGATCTAATCAGCTAAAAGCCGATCAAATCAAGGGTAACGGTAAATCTAATTAGTCGATTAGAGCTAATCAGATGATAAAGGTAGACTTTTTCCGAAAAGGGCAATGCGCAACAAGATCGGAGAAAATCAAACCTAATTTGGTGTAATCGATGATCAACAATCGGCAATGTGCAATTTTATTGATCAAATAGAGTTACAAGAGAGAATCTAAATTACAGAGGCTACTCCTAGTCGACAGAAAAATAAAACTAATGTGTTTGTTGATTGGATTGTGTTGTTTTTTTGCTAGCCCATGGCCATCTTTTATAGCTATTGGCTGATCGTATTTGCTTCCAACACACCGCAGAAATATGATCTATATCGGCCATAATCCGGATGGCTCTTCCTAAAATATCAATCATAACAAAAAATTCTCGGATATCTTTCCGTATCGAAAATTGGCTATGATATGTCAACTCTTAGCCTGACAATTTTGATCATTCTTCTCAAATCTTGGTGCAAATAGGTCTTCATGTTTAAGTTTTTAGCATCACACTGGATGACGCATTTATTGATGATTCAGTGGCTTCAAATGTCAAAGCCCATCCCCAGAAATGGAACTCATCCTGTGCAACTTGGAGCTTGTCTGTGGTGCGTTATGCAAGTCATTTACTTGATCAGGTTATTCAGGTGGCCGGGGCTGGATAAACTTGTCAAAATCATGGAGAAGTCAGCGAAGTGTTCTAAATATACGAAGGGTCCCACCTCTTCAGCAGTACATTATCCGAACTACAGATATACGCCGTCACCGACAGACTGGAGCAGCGCACGGAGTATTTGTGAGACCATAGGATTTTCATCAGTACGTGGACACAATGCACATCCTTCCTACTCAGTTTACCATTTTAAAAGTTGTGGGATGTGAAGAAAGATTTGCATTGTATGATTAATATCTACAAGTAGGGGTGAAAACGGGTCGGATACGGACGGATATTGCTCTTCCCGTATCCTAACCCATATTTTTTTTCCGGATTCGAACCGATCACGAGCTAACGGATCCGGATACGAATCCGGATAATTGAGATACGGATCTGGTCGGATATATGACGGATTCGGATCGAGAGCGGATAATTCGAGAACGGATAATGCACATACATAAAGTAATATATGTTGAATCAAACCACACAAATACATGACAATAATAGTAAAATATATTACTCACAATACCCTGGTATTTAAAGAATGCACCTTGTTCCAGCCAGTACCTCTGTGTGTGTGTGGTGGGGGCACTATTTAAACTCCGATGTCATATATATACGGTGCTTTCTACCTTATAAATACAAATTGGTGCCTCCACAAACAAAACATGGGAACTAGATGTTTTAGGAGAAGATGTTAAAAAGCTTTGGTTTAGAACTTTGGATGCCTTCATGTGTTTTCTACTCTAAATATGATAAAAACAGCTATTGTGAGCTAGAGCACGTTAAAAATCGTATGAATGCACTACATGTAATAACTTCTCTCAAATGGAATGAAATAGCACCTGTGTGTTAGTTGGCAAGAATGGCAACTCGGACCTTCCAGATATAAAGCAAGATTTGCTAGATAAGATTCTCGCTAGAAGACTACGGTGAAGTTTCAAAACAAACAAAAAACATTTCAAGTAACAAGAGACACTCATGCTTCTTGGATTCCATGGCACTTGTGTAAAGGAACCTTGGATGAACTTCATGCATCCAACACATGCGGTGTCATTTGTATGATAATCGCACCATCTCACGAAGTGATTAGCAATGTCAAATGCAAGCTGGGTTAAAAGCGGCATACTCACAATCTCAGAGGATAAAAGAGACCAACAAGAGAGCACTCACGTACAGAAAAAAGGTCTACCACATTGTCCCCTTTCCTATGGGCTATGATCACTTAGCGACACACTAAAATTCACAAATCACAATTCAGCGTTCTTTTTGGTCTGACTGTAATTATGCAAGTAGGTGCCAGTTTATATTTAAATCAATAATCAGGATTTTTGTCTATTTGTTTGTATGAGTACAAACAAAGGACTGTAAAGAACTACTTACAATTAAGGTCACTTGTCTGGTCTCTTCATATATCATAATATTCCCATATTGCGGATCGTTATGGCGAATCCTACTCTCGACCAACCCACGACAATGCACTCTCCTGCCGCAATCTCATCACCCATCTTCTCCAACCGAATTCCTGGATTCCTCCGCCGAAACACACCTGCTTGAGCCTCCTCGAGCCACCGCCGATTCATAAGACACCACACAATTATAGTCCGATCGTGTCGCGCGCGTCTGTTGCTATAATCCAATAAAGAAATCAAGACGGATATTTCCGGATCAGCAGATCGGCGCAAAGAGCGTTTGAGCAAACAAGAAAGCGGCGACACAACAAAATCGAGAAAATCAAAGGAGAAATGACAAGATCACCAAAGATACCACGCGGACATGCACTCGAAGGTCACGGACCTCGTCGCCATGGCCGAAGAAGACCTCGGCGCCCTGCGTAGATCGCGACGAGCACCTTCTTGATGGTCGCGCCGTGCCGGGCAGTGATCCGGAAGACCTCGTTAGTCATGGCGCCTTTGCCGACACACGAGAGATCGTGGCCACGCAGGAGCGCCAATGAGGAAGGAGCACCACCGAGGAGATGAAGCGCCACGGAGGAGATGGGCGCCACGGAGGCCGGGAGAGGGGAGGGAAGGAGGTCCAGATCTGAGAGTTGTAGACTGAGGGTTTCTGTGTTTGAGTCTTTGAGACCACGGGTGAGTAGGGAAATCGGGCTCAGTCGCGGCCCACGGGTGAGTAGGAGACCTGATGAGTGGTGAGACAAACCGGATATCCGAATTCCCGAATACCCGATATCCGTTTCCCGACCCATATTTTCCGGATAGTGGGCACTCCGAATCCGATCCGGTATCCGCTTTCAAATATCCGGATCCGAATCCGGATCCGACCCGATATCCGTTTTGCTTCCCGGATCCGGTCGAAACCGGATCCGGCTCCGGATCGGGCGGGAATTTCCCGTCCCGTTTTCACCCCTATCTACAAGGATGAACATTTTGCAATGTGGTAAAGAAGATGCAACAGAAGTTCAATAAATCATGTAACTCTGTATGCTTATATGGTGATGGATCCTTCATACCGTCTGGAACACATCAGGTTTCACGTTAGATATGATGAGAGGGAAGCTTATTGTTGTGAAGTGCATGATTATATTGCTCAGCCTCTTCAATGGAAATTATACGCTATTGGAATATCATCATCATTATGAGCATCCATATAATGGGCGACCAATGACTGAACTTGATCACTACTTCCAAGAACCATGTCTCTCAACAGGTAAGCCTAGTGTTCTCCAATGGTGGAAGAGACATAACCTGACATATCGTACAATTGCTCGGATGGCACGTGATATATCGGCAATACCACGCGGTACTAACAGCAAGGTAGCAACATGGACTGTGAGACTCGCAATTTGCGAGTCAGGTGGTAAACACTGGATTGAACAACCCGTTTGTACTCAGGATTGGCTCAGATCAGATAGTATGACCTATGCCCTTGCTTTTCTCGTTGTTATCCCATTACATTTGGTAATTCTATTTGCGATATATATAGGTGTGATGATTAATTTGACAATAGTATTTTTAATGGAATAGTTTATTCATAAAAGACCAAAGTAGTGTGTTGGGTTGGTTTTTCTTATAATAGGAGATGCGGCGTAGGCATGCGTGATGCATGCAAACTGCAGGCTAGGGAAAAGTTACGTAGGTGACATGTAGTGTCCAAGAGTAGCATGTGAGTCACACGAGTGCAGCGAGACAGGATGCGAAGTAGTCCAGAAGGATAAATGGTATAGTGTAGCGGCCTAGCGGATGAGCGAGCCACATGAGAGCAGTGGGCGGGCCGTCTAGACGAGTGGGCCATGTGCATGCATTTGTGAGTACTGGACTGTGTGTTTGCATGTATTGAAACGGCTCTATTTAGGCTAGGTGTGTATACATGCATGCAGCAATTAGTGAATGTCCAAGAGGCACACGGCATGCAGTGCTGGCGCTTCAGGTGACATGTGGCAGCAGAGAGGCTCCGTGTGCAGCTACAGTAAAAAAGCAATGTTGTGAAAAACAGTATGCATTTAATGGACGAAGGTGGTACCGCTAAACAATTAATCACAGTATGGCTGATTAATTAGAGTTTAATGGATGATTATACGTTCTTATTTACATATTTATTTACATTTAGAATTAATTAGAAATATTTTATTTACCCAATGTTTCTATAAATTATCACTCTACATAACATGGTTTACATTTCATTGCTTATACTTCATCCAAAAGGTATATACTATAAACAATATGATATAATATTATAAACTAATTTATCATACTTAGTGAGTAAACAATAAGCTATTTTTGTGATTAAATAGGAAAAACGAATGATTAATAGGAAAGCGGCCGATTAATTGGATTATGCGATCAATTAATTATTTGTCTGTGTTAATTGTACTCCGATTAAACTATTCATAATAGTTTAATCACTGTCACCTATTAATCGGCCGACTAAACAGTCAAGGGCCATTTTTCATAACAGTGGTAAAAGGGAAGCCTCGGCATTCGGCAGGATCAGCACGCGTATACATTTGCTCCAACAGGTGGCGGCGCAAGAAGAAAACAGCAATAAAATAGAAGAAAAAAGAGAAGAAACATTGAGAGATTATTTAGGGTTGTATTATCCTTGTGCGTATTCTATATTTATAATTTGATAAATGAAATGACAGATGGTAAAATTTTGACTGTTATCGTCGAGAACCATGAGTCCGCCCTCCCTCTCTCCGCCCCCAACCGCCCCCGTCCCTCCCCCCTCTGGTACACAGATCCAACCCAAAACCACAATAAATCCACCTCAACCACCGAATTAAATTCAGATCCGGCCATTACAACAGCAGATCTATCATCCACGGGCAAAGGATTTCCCCAGAATTTGAGCCAAGCCCTGCAATCTGGAGATGGGAATATTGCAGATCGACAGGATGTGGTGGAGATTTCGGAAGAAGAAGCATTTAGTTCGCCATGGTCGACGAAGTCCCGGATCTCCTCCAAGATTCTGGACCTCTTCCCGGAGATCATCAATGCACAACGCTCACCCTGCGGACAACAGCAAGGAGGTGTGAAGAAGCAATGGCAAAAAGGTCAGCAAGGTCAGAACAACATTCAAATGAAGGGACGTCTCGGCAGCTCTGGGCATCATTCAAGGCATGAATCCAAGATGGATCTGCTCCATGCCAGGATTCCTGCCTCAGAGAAGGGGAAATGGATTCTTGAAGGAGATCTTAGCTTCCCAGATTTCAGCTCAAGGCCCGGCGGGCAAGAGGTGAAATGCCAGCAGCTCCTTCGGAAGCACAGCTCGCAGGGTGATTCTTCCGGTAAGCAGATCCTGCAACATGATTCCTTGATGTCTGAAGGATGGATACAGGTCAAACCTCGGCATTGGTGGAGGAAGCAGCAACCACATTCATTGCAAGTGGGTAAAACGGCACATCTGAGAAGCCCTTTCAGTGGATCAGTTTTCTTCAGACAGAAGCTTCAAGGGAGGTGCTTTAACTGCCTTTCATCAGAACATGAGGTCCGCTTCTGTAGGTCGGCGATGAGGTGCTGGCGTTGCCTCCGCTCAGGGCATAGAGCCGCCGAGTGCCCCAACTGCAGAGCAACCAAAGACGACCCGATTAAATGCAGCCTACGCCAAACTCCCAACCCAGATGTGCAGAGAACAGAAGTGAGTTCAAAGAGCAGAAGTCCAAACCCACAACTTCTTCCAGCTTCACAGTCCTTCACCACACAACTTCAGAGCGCTTCCACATACACAACTATCTCAGCATCAGAGTCCTTACCTCCTAAGCCTCAACACATCACCAAAAAATCCTTCCGAGACGTTGTTTGTGAGGGAAGTGTCATGGCTGCGAGGTATCCAGGGGATCCTAGGGCCAGGCCGGCCAAGGCCTTATGTGCCATTTCAGCCACTGGGTCCATCAAGCGGCGGCGCGACGAGCTCATTGATAGGGCGGTTGTGTGCTAGTTCGATGGAAACAGCCACGACGTGGAGTCTTCCACCGTGGGAGATATGCTGCGGGACCGCTTTAACCTCAACCACGGCGACTTCCAGTTTGTCAAACACTTCCCCGAGCAATTTCTAGTCATCTTCTCCGAGCCAGCATCAAGAAGGAGGGTTGTGTCCTCGGTCTCCGTTCAATACCGGGGACGAGAGTTCAAGTTTGCTGCCTGGTCCGAGTAGCGCTACGCCACAAATGTTAACTTTGAATATCATGTCAAAGTTCGTGTGGAAGGGGTTCCCGTGCATTGCTGGAGCGAAGAAGTGGCGGCGAGGGCTTTGGGATCGAACTGTGCTGTTCATTATGTGCAAGAAAGCTCAAGGCGGAGGGAGTGCACCAGGTCCTTTGATCTTTGGGCATGGTGCTCGGATCCCTGCGCCATCCCGAAGGAGGTCAGTTTAATGGTCATGGAGCCGGACAGAGAACTTCCCCCCGTCAGCTTGCCGCTTCCCCAAGTGGTTCTGCAATATGACGAGCCGTCGGACCTTAAGCGAGGGCAGGTTTTCAATCTTCGCAACCACCTGGAGATCGTGGAGGATCTCTCCTTCCTCCGGGGCCGTGGAAGCTTGGGCGGCCCTCCCAACCGCAAGCGGCGTCGCGAGTTCGTCTGGACCTATGGGGCCCCTGACGAGGTGGGAGAGCGGAGGGAGCGGGCGGTCTTGGATAGAGGTCGGACCGGCGGAAGACATCGACGCTTCGACGGTGATGACGAGGATGATTTCAACCGTGATGACCGTCACCGCAGCTCGCGTAGACACCGTAGTGTGTCGAGCTGGGTACGGGACTCTCGATGCAGAGGAGGATTGGAAGACTGTCACAGCGCCTCTTGGCGTGGCGCGACTGGCTCATCTGCTCGGCGCTACAGGAAGTACTCCCCGCAACATCATCAACTACCGAAGCTTGACAAGAGCTCTGTCTGGGTGCCGAAGTTCACGACTCTCCAGAAGAAGAAGGACGGGAAGAGGGTCTCGTTCGCCAGTCCACTGCACGTCGATTTGGAGAAGACCCACAAGAGAGCCAACGACATCAGCTTGGAGGTCATCAATCAGGAAGGCGCAGCCGTGCTACCAATGCGGATGGAGAACCAGGTACGTTCTACGGTGGTGTCAACTGATTTCAGCAAACATGAGATTCTCTCTGCGCCCTCTTTTACTGCTCACTCACTTCATGAGGGGGTCGCTGGAACTGTATCCCAGTACCCCTTGATTCATGAAGAGGATCGCCTTTTCTCACCTCAGTTGAAAGGTGGTAGTAGAGTCTCTCTGACCAATTCGCAGGGGGATGCTGTTAATTCCCCAGGTGTGCAATTGGTACAACCGACAAGCCTAGACCCAAACAGAAACACTGCACTAGTGCACTTTCATTGTGAAACTGAGGAGTCAAGCCAACACATAGAAAATGAAACCAACGCTCCAACCACAGACTTCAACTTAAATAATCACAGCGGTTTGGATGAACAAGGGACACAAACATCAGAACACATATACACTATGCTTGTGCAAAACATTGAACAGCAAAAGCTAAACATCCTGGAAGGGGGTTTTACAGAACCACTAAATATTTCAGTAGAACAAAAATCGCCCTGTAGAGAGGAGACTCTATTTCTGCATGGGGAGGACAGCATGCCTCTTCCTGCTCAAGATGAAGAACCACTTACCCCCAAGTCAACTGACAATCCCAGCTGGTTTCAAGTTATTCATGAAACACACGACCCAAGGCTACCCGTTGAAAGTGTTGTTCTCACTCCTGTTGTAACTGTTATTCCCACTACAAGTAAAGTAACCACTCCACCAGATCACAACCTTTTCACAGACAAGGGCTTAGCTGTTCAACAGGAATCGACAAATGATCAATTAGGTGCAAATCAAACTACATCAAAAAACCAGTCAGAGTTAGAAGAATTTCTAAACACAATATCACACAGCCCTGTGACCCCCATCCTTCAAGCCACACCCTGCATCAATGCTCCAGATCCGTACGTACCCGAAAACCAAACAACAACACTCAACAAATGCTCACAGCGGAAGAGTGCCAGACTAGCTGCAAAGGTCAAAACTAGATTGGGAACCAGGCTAGGAGCAGTTCAATTAGCACAAGAACTATTGGTTGCAAAACTCAAAGAAGTATCTTCTCCACCACATACTGACAAATCTCAGGAAAATTTGTTTGAACAGCTTGAGAAGCTCTTCGAAAGGCCAATCAGCAAGGCACAAACGGAGGCTATCCTTGACTTGGTGAACCACGGCAGTACCACGCACAAGGGCAAAAAGAAGACGGGTAAAGTGGCTCCGGCGACAGGGACATGCGATCCTTGAAGACAGTCAAAGTGATTCTTGGGGGATCGTCACTGAAGAGATGGCTCCTGAATGGCTCTTTTAGTAGGTTCCGTATGTTTAATTACGAGTCTGTTGTGTCAATGGGTATGGGGGGAATGTCGGCTGCTTTCCAATTCTATGTTGCTGATGGGCACCTTTTTCTCGGCAAAATTGGCGTGCCAGTCGATTGTATGTTGTTCCGCACTTTTAATGCTGAGTCTGTAGTGCCGAGGGATAAGGGGGGGTTTAAGGCTGTTATCCTTTCCTGCGTTGCTGATGGGCTTCTTTTTATCGGCAATATGGGAGTGACAGTCGGTGGTAGGCTGTTCAGTAGTCATTGTTCATGTATGTGGTCTGTGGCTGATAGTCCCTACTGCGTCGTCTGCATCTCAGATGGGCACTTTTGTATTGGCAGCTTAAGGCGCTCAGCCGATTGTACCAGCTCTGTTATGATATGCACTGTTTCGAATGTAAGTTGGCCCAAAAGGCCGGTGTTCCCTACAGACAGCCATCCTAGTTGGCTCGGCAAAATTTCCATCTGTTCTGGGATAACCGTTATGCTTCTTGTGCTCGTTTCCAACGACTATGATAGTCTAGTTGTTCATGAAGTGGCAATGTATGTTTTTAATGTCTGCAAACTGTATTGTTCTATTATGGAATGTGAGAGGGCTAAATAATCCAGCGAAGCGAGAGAGCATTAAGCGGTTTATTCAGTCGAGTAGAGTTACTATAGTGTGCCTTCAGGAGACAAAAATAGACAATTGGACAATTGGATTGCTAAAGGAAACTCTGGGAGCTCGCCTAGCGGCCCAAACCACCTGTATTCCATCGGACGGCTCCTCTGGTGGCATCCTGCTAGCAGTTTCGGAAGATTCCTTCGATCTTCACAACACTAGAATCACTCCGCATACGATCACCGCAACAATTACCTCTAGATATGACGCGATAGATTGGGACATTACAGGAGTGTACGGCCCCCAATCTGTGGACGACAAAAGAAACTTCCTAAATGAACTGGAGGCCCTAAAGGATTCGGTGCTACCTAGGTGGTTGCTGGTAGGAGATTTTAACCTCATTAGACAAGCGAACGAGAAGAACAGAGGCCTAACAAATAGGAAAATGATACAACGCTTCAATTCCACCATCAATAGGCTTCAATTGTTAGAACTTGACCTTCAGGGTCGTCGTTTCACGTGGTCAAACGAACAGGATCAACCAACCATGACAAGAATAGACCGTTTTCTTGCATCAACGGAATGGCATGAGGCCTTCCCAAACGCTGACCTGTCCGCAGCGGCGACAATGGTATCTGACCATTGCCCTCTATTAATGCAAGGAAATTCAACCTTCCAGTTATACAAGGGTTTTCGTTTTGAGGCATGCTGGACTGTGTTGCCAGGTTTTCAAGAGACAGTAGCACAAGCTTGGGCACAACCGGTCCACACGGCCAATGCCATGCTCAGGCTACATGTCAAAATGTGCAGAACTGCTAAGGCATTAAAGACGTGGAGGAGGAAAATGTTCGCAAACTTATCACTGCAAACAGCGATAATTCAAGTCATCATCACCATCCTCGAGAACGCTCAACAAAAACGGCCGTTATTGCAACATGAAGTGGAACTCAGGAAAACTCTTAAAAGCAAGCTGCTGGGAATAGCTGCAATTCAAAAATCCAGGGCGCGGCAACACTCCAGATTAACAAATATTAGATTGGGGGACTCCAACACGTGTTTCTTCCACTTAATGGCAAGCGCAAGAAGACGTAGGAATCTGATTAGAGTCCTACAAAGAGAAGACAATGTTATGCTCTCGCAACAAGATAAACTGAAAGAAGCTTATCAATATTTCAGAAAAAGCTAGCCGGGACGGGCTTGCAAATCCGGACCCTCGTGTATTCAGCACTAGTCGAGGATCACGCTAGTGCACACAGATCTCAACATTGGTACATATCACGGTCATAACCAACGAAATAATAAGTACTTTGATTAAATATTCAAACTAGTTGATTGATCTTATGGTCAAGTTACAAAGATCGCCTCATGAGCGAAGACTTATTAGAATATTCAAATGCAAATGAAATAAAATAAACTCGTGGCGCCAACCAATTTGCCACGAACAATCGATCGGGCTCGCTCCTAGTTTGTCGTCTCCTCGATACTCCTCCTCTGAGCGGGGTTGCTTCTTCTTCAAGCGAAGTTGTGTTGTTGTGGGGTGAGTACTTTGAGCACTCGACAAGTCATGCCTGAAATGCAATTCTAATATTCTACATGCATGGCTTAGTATAAAAGATAGGCTATGGTTCATGAGCGATCTGACATTTAAGAATAACGGTAGTAATTTGCAAAGCGACAAAAGATAATAAGAATAGTAGCTTTCACAAACATTTTAATCACAATCATATTTCCATCCTATGTCCGGTTCCTCATTACCAACCCCAAGCATTTTCCATAAACAATTCATTTTCATGAAAATCTAACCCTTGGCCAGTAATCACCGAAGCGATGCTCAATCTAGTGAGCACGGCTATTCGAATAGGTTGTACACTCTGCGAGAGGTTATACACTTTACCCACAAGATACAGTCAAATACCACCAAGGCAAATAACCAGAATGAAGCCTTTCCAAAGTTCCATCTAAACCCGATCTTGCCGCTAAGGTTTCAACACTTGGAGGGACTGGTTACCACACCAGGCCCCCCTCTTGCGCCATGTGAGTTCTCATTCCGCTTCTCCTGCCTCACACCACCACGCAGTACCAAAGAATAGATTTCCCGGTTTACTCATTAAGTCCGTCCCATTCACGGAGCTTGTGGTCATATGAGAGACTCAGTTCAAATGCTGCAAGGTTAAGTCCTTAGTTGACCGAGGCAAGACTAACCAAGTGTGATCTCAATTATCCAAAACCAATAAAAACCAAATCGACCGCCAGTTGCCACTCTTGGCCCACGAAACAATCTTGCCATTTGCCCCAGTCTAAATCATTTTCCCACCCGGTTCTTTACCATTGCACCACGTGCCATCATCAACTCAATAACACATGTCTTATTCACAAATCATGTTCCATATCTCATTAGGTCAATATTTACTTTGGTATTCCAAAATCATAAAATGTCCACGTGGTAGGGCTAAGCATACTACTTGGTCTACTCAACCCATGTTGGCCAATTATACAAGTCCAACTATTAATCCATATCCTAGGGTGACAAAAGATTCATGGCCTACAATTATATATGACAAGGTGGCATCTGACAACTTAGGCATTTAACTAATCCCAAAACTTATTCAAAATTATTTCTATCAAATTAGCATGCAATAGTTTAAATAAAAATAATTTGCTCTAGTAGGTTCAACATGATCAAACACAACTTGCCTTCAAAAAGTCTTTGGTTCGGTTCTGAACTTGCTCTCGGTCGAACTTCTCCTCGAAACCGTCGGGCACTTCAACGTCTCTGTGAAAGCGTAAATAAATAGCAATAAATAAATAAAACAGAGAGCAACTCAAGCCTAAAATTCAAATAAAATTCATAAACAGAAAGAGCTTGATTTTACAAATTTATAGAAATTGGAATCACTCAAATCGGAGTTAAAAGCATAAAGTTATAAGCGTTTGAAGTTTCAAAATATATATTTAAAATCAATATACCGAATTAAATAAATATTTTCTTTTTCGAAAAATTAATTATTAAGTCATCTGTGACACGTGTCGCCACCAGAGAGTGACACGTGGCCTTCTTGACGCCGACCGACCGGCAAACTCCGTCTTGACGTCGGCATAGCGTCATCATTGACTCAGCGGCAATTGGGACCCACTGGCGTCGGCATGATGTCGCCGGTGGCGTCACGCAGCGACAAAGTCGTCTTGGTGACGATGGGCCCGTCTTGTCGGCGACTCATCTTGTATGATCGGCTCGGTGTGCCCAGCAGCGTCGCGGCGTGATTGATTGGTTGGTCTTGGTGCGATCCGAGCCGTTGAATCTAGATCTAACGGATGAGGTTGGAAGATGAGATTTATTGTTCAAGGGCGGCGTGGCAAGATCTGGGTCGTTGATGCGTGATCGGACGGTCGGCGGAGCTCGGGCGGCGGCGATGGTCTGGCGGCGCCGCTTGACGGTGGGGAAGATAGCGATGCGCGGGCGCTCGGCGTGTCTCCGTCGAATGGGTTACCTCCTCGGTGCGCCCCTCTCCGAGAACTTCGGGAAGACCTTCAAAGCGGCAGGCGGCTTCACCGGCGTCAACGAAGAAACCAGCGGCGGCACGACCAAAGCAACTCGGCGAGTAACTTCGCGAGGATTAGGCGGCTCGGCACGAAAGCTAGGGCATAATGTGCGCAAGGAAAAGGAGAAAGCGGCGAAGGTCGGCTCGCCAACTGACCTCGGCGTCCGAGTTTTTCGCGGAACCCTAACGGACTTCGGTGGCGGCGGCCTTGATCCGATTCGGACTTCAGCGAAGACGGCAATCGGCCAAATCCGCGTGTCGTGATCCAACGGCTCGCGCACAGCGCGCAACGCGACGATCGCAACCGTCGGATTGAGATCACACGTTGGCGGGATTAGGGTTTCAAGAGATGGGCCGCACAGATTGACCCAATACTATTCATTGGAGTTTTAATTCTTTTCGATTAAAATAATTCCGAAAATAAAATAATTCATTTGGGACTTTAAAAATACTAGAAAAATTCGGAAAAATTCCCAAAAATATTTTAAGACATTTGTGACTCAAGTAAAATATTTTCAGCAAAATTTTATTTTAACTTTTCTATTATTTAATTAATTTGTTAAATGGTTTAATTCAAATAAACCCAAATAATTCCAAATAAATCCAAATAAATTCCAAAATTCTCAAAATTCAAAATACCATTTAAATGCAAGAAAAGCAAAAATTGGGGTGTTACAAACCTCCCCCTTAACGGAATCTCGACCCAGAGATTGTAGTGACAAAGGAATAGGTTGAAATTCCTTCTTGAGTCCTCTTGGCTCCCCAAGTTGCTTCGCTCTCGGAATGGTTACTCCACTGAACTCTGCAGAAGCGGGTCGATTTATTTCTCGTTTCTCGATCCATTGTGTCCAAGATTTTCACGGGGTACTCTTTATAGGTCAAATCCTCCTGCAGCTCGACCGACTTTAACGGCATCTGCTCTTCTGACACTCGGAGACATTTCTTTAATTGTGACACATGGAACACATCATGCACACCTGCTAGAGACTGCGGTAGCTCCAACTGATATGCTACCTCACCTCTACGACTTAGAATCTTGAATGGGCCAACATATCTTGGCGCTAACTTCCCTTTAGTGTGAAACCTCTTAACTCCTTTGAGTGGGGTAACTCTGAGATACACAAAATCTTCAGGCTCAAAGCTCAAATCCCTGCGGCGATTATCGGCATAACTCTTCTGTCTTGATTGCGCAATTTTCAATCGTTCCTTGATCATGGCTACCTGCTCTTCAGCTTCTTGAAGAATGACCGGCCCAAACATATGACGTTCTCCGGTCTCATCCCAATTCAATGGCGTTAAGCGGGGTCTTCCATATAGCGCTTCGAATGGTGACATCTGCAAACTTGCCTGGTAACTATTGTTGTAGCTGAACTTGGCGGCGTACGGCAAACACTTATCCCACGAAGTTGTATAAGCCAATGCACATGCCCTCAACATGTCCTCTAGTATCTGGTTAACTCTTTCCGTTTGCCCATCATGCCTGTGGGTGATATGCAGTACTGAAGTTTAGGCGGGTCCCTAGGGCCTCATGCAACTTATCCCAAAATCTTGAGGTAAACTGGGTACCTCTGTCCGATACAATTTTCTTCGGAACTCCATGTAGACATACAATTCTTGACATATACAATTCTGCTAAGCGGTCCCCGAGTCGTAGTCTTCTTGGTATGAAGTGGGCAACCTTTGTCAAACGGTCCACTATAACCCATATGGAGTCATACCCTGTCTGGGTCCTCGGTAAACCAGTAATGAAGTCCATTCCAATTTCCTCCCACTTCCACTCAGGTATCTTCGATGGTCAGAGTAACCTACTAGGCCTTTGATGCATTGCTTTGACTCTTTGGCATATGTCGCTGCGCAACATGCTCTGCAACTTCACGCTTCATGCTTGGCCACCAAAATCTTTCCTTGTGTCTTGATACATCTTAGCGCTTCTGGATGAATGGAGTACTTGGAGTCATGAGCTTCCTCCAGAATCAGCTGTTTCAGTTCCTTCTTATGCGGTACGCAAATACGATTCTTGATCCATAATGTACCCTGCTCATCCAGCTTGAAGTCCTTTGCCTTGCCTTCCTCCATTTTAGACTTAATCCTCTGAATCTTGACATCATTCTTCTGTCCTTCACGAATATGATTTTCCAAGGTAGGCTTCACTTCTAGAGCGGCTATAAATCCTTTAGGCACAATCTCCAGTTTTAGCTTCTGAAATTCCTTGCATAACTCAACCTGGTTTTCCCCCACCAACATGTTCACAGAATGGCTTTTTCGACTTAAAGCATCTGCCACCACATTGGCTTTTCCGGGGTGATAATGAATCCCCAGATTGTAATCCTTAATTAGTTCCAACCATCTCCTCTGCCTCATGTTCAGTCCGGTTGAAGTAAAATATATTTAAGACTCTTATGGTCCGTGTACACCTCACATCTGTTTCCAATCCAGATAGTGCCTCCATAACTTCAAAGCATGCACTACGGCTGCTAACTCCAAGTCATGTGTTGGATAGTTCTCCTCATGCGGCCTCAACTGCCTTGACGCATATGCGACGACCTTCTGCTTTTGCATTATCGCATCCTAGCCCTTGGCGCGATGCATCACAAGATATATCAAAGCTCGCTTAAATCCGGTAGAACTAACTGCGTGCCGATGTCAATCGCTTCCTCAACTCCCGAAAACTCCGTTCACATTCCGGCGTCCATGTAAACTTCTTCTCCTTTTTCAACAATTGCGTAAGAGGTCTCGCAATCGTTGAGAATCCTTCAATAAATCGCGGTAATAACCGCCATTCCAAGGAAACTACGAATTTGAGTCACCGTCTTGGGTGGCTCCCAATGCAACATCTTGCTTCTACCTTACTTGGGTCAATGCGACTCCTTCGGCGGTCACCACATGACCAAGGAATTCCACCTTGTTCTTCCGAAATCACACTTGCTAAACTTAGCGAAAAGTTCTCGCTCTCTTAACCTCTCGAGAACTAGCCGGATGCTCGCATGCTCTTCCCCGGTCTTGGAGTAAACTAGAATGTCATCTATGAACACAACAACGAACTTATCCAGTATTCCATGAAAACCTTGTTCATCATGTTCATGAAATATGCAGTGCATTTGTCAAACCGAAAGACATAATCTGTGAACTCATAATGTCCATATCTTGACGAAAATCTTTGTCTTGACACATCCTCCGTCGAATCTTCATTTGGTGATAACCTCGATCGTGGAGTCAATTTTGGAGAAAACTCCAGCTCCTCTCAAGCTGATCAAATAGGTCATCAATCACGGGTAGCGGATACTTATTCTTTATAGTGACTTCATTCAAAGCTCGGTAATCCACACACATCCGTAACTTCCGTCCTTCTTCTTGACAAAGCAGAACCGGTGCTCCCCATGGCGGCGAACTTGGTCGATAAATCCCTTATCCATTAACTCCTCAATCGCTTCTTCATTTCCACCAACTCATCGGTTGACATCCGATAAGGTCTCTTAGCTATCGGGCCGTTCCCGTTACTAACTCGATTACAAACTCTATGTCCTGTCGGGTGGCATCGAGTAAATCCTCTGAAATACATCCGGGTATTCTCGACAACCGGTACGTCTTCTATCTTGACGGCCTTCACATCGCTGACCATCAAGCTGTCCATTCGAACAGCGATTGCTCGAAACTCTATTTTTCTCCCACAAGGGCTCTCGTGATATGACTCTTCGTCCACGTCTAACACCACCTTGTGTTTAGACAACCATCCATTCCCAAAATAACATCTAGGTTCTGGGTATCTAACACCACTAGGTTTGCTAGGAACTCTGTTCCATCTATAAGCAACTTTACCCCAGAACATCCTACATCAGTTCGGAGTTCTGATCCCGGGGATTGTACTAGCAATACATGTCTAAGGTTCACCATTTTCAACCCATTGTTCACAAAGAAAAAATCCGAGATATAAGCGAATCGAAGCTCGAGAATCAAATAAAAGCTGGTGCAGTCGAGTTGACAAGTAACTTACCCAAGACGACATCCGATGTATTACGCCTTTGCATCGGCGGTGACATGATTGACTCTGCCTCTTACCACAGTTTGTGTGGCAGCTCCAGATTGTGTAGCTCCACGACTTGCTCCTGACGCGGGTGCCTTCGTTGGAGTAGTCCCAAGATTGAAGCGAACTGGTGTCACTCCTCCTCCCTTCTTAGGACAATAATTGGCAAAATGCCCTGGCTCGTTGCAGTTATAACAACGTTTAGCGCCGATTCTTCAACTCCCTACGCACTCGCATTCTAGCCCAGTGTTGGTGTGCGGAAATTTTGTCCGTGAGGTCTTGATCTTGGCGGCGGCGTCGTCATCACATTTCTTGGCTGAAATCAAGAACGGTTTGGCGCAACCCTCAAGCAGCTGCGCTCCTGGCGTGCTCCTGTTGTGCCATCCTGCGCTTCGGTTGTCCTCTAGCTCCTTGCGCTTATCCTCCAAAATCGCGCCTTGTTCACCGACTCTGAAAGTCGGGAAAAGTGTGGGTTATGAGTCCCACTGCGATCTTGAATTCATCCTTTCATGAATCGAGATCGCCGGTGTCGGCGTATTCCACGAACGAGCCCGTGATCTCTGACCGGGTTTTGTTCGGTGGGAGGCGTCTTCGTGGTCGGGTTAATCGAGGGGCGAAAACCCTAGAGGACTCCTCATGAGGGTTTCTGGCGCCTCTGAACTAGGAAGAACAAGTGATTTTTACCTGTGTTCGTGCCCCTTGTGAGAAGGGTAATAACCTTACGTCTGCTAAATTTCTTATGGGGTGTATCGAACCCGATCTGAGTTCTCGAGTTACAAAGCGCATCCGCTAGCTTTCTCTAGTATTGCTTGGTCGACCGATCTAGGATCCGATCCCCTTCCCCATGCACCCGAGGGCCCTTATATAGGCCAAAGCTAGCGGGGGTAGGTACAAGGAGGTCATCATCTTGATCTAAATACATTTAATGCTTCCTCTCGTGTTGTCCCGTTCCTCGGCCTCGTTAAATGCCTCTGGCGTGCCCTTGCCGGTCCGCACGGATGGGACCCCTTGTGACAGTAGGTGAGGCGTCGGAGGAATGGGCTTGTTGCGAAACCCTTGCAATCGATAAGCTGCTATGGCGAACTCGCTGTTCGACACGCATGCGGCGGAAGGAGCCGAGGCGGTTACCGTGTGCGCTTACCTTCTTGCCTTCGGCGGCGCGGCGCAGCGTCCTCATGCTCGCCGCCACCCGCCACGTGATCGGGCGCCGGGCGGCGGCGTGCTTCGCCACTGCTTTCGCCGGGCGCCACGCGAATCGGCGCTGGCCGGCGGGCGTGATCGCCGCCGTCGCCCGAGCAACCCGTGGGTGGCGGCCGGCGGCGAGCGTGTTCGCCCACCGCCGCCGGCGCCACGTGGGCCGACGCTGGCGGCGCCGTGATCGCCGCCGATGGTCCGGCCGCCACGTGAAATTTGGGCGCCGGCGCGGCGTCTTTTCGCCCACGCTTTCGCCGGCGCCACATGGACCGACGCTGGCCGTGAGCGTGATCGCCGCCGGCGGGCGGCGCCGCCACGCGGCCTGGGCGCCGGCGAAGCGTGCGTGCTCGCCCACCTGCGCCGGGCGCCACGTGGACCGACGCTGGCGGTGGCGTGATCGCCGCCCGATGGCGGCCACACGTGGACCGCACTTTATGCGGTGGAGAGGGTACCCTAGCGTATAATACGCTGACAGTAGCCCCCGGGCCTGCCCTAGAGCGCAGGCCTACGACTCCTTTTTTAGAACCTTCACTTAATGCACTTCAATGCTTGGTGCGCTCTTGGGCAGGGCCACCACTCATGAGGATACGACCGCTTCGGTCCCTCAGCGTATCTGCGGTTTTCCCTTGGGACCCGAAACGGCGCATAACTTTGTCCCTTCGCGAACCGTCGATGTGGGGTACGCATATATAGATGCATCTGTATTGAGCGGTTCACGCCTTCTGTTTTCTTGCGCACTTTGCTTTCTTGTTCCTTCGCCTCTTTTTCCCAAAGCTCTTTGTCTTCTTCGAGCCACCATGGTGAACTCCATTCCAAATTTCTACTATTGGCCTTGCCGCCAGTAAGGCGAGATGGGGATAATCGCCGGAAGGCACCTTCGATACCGTCAGGGACCGCCACGCTGTGTGCCTCTCCGACGAGATCGTCTTTGCACACAGGCCATGATGGCGGGCCTTCTTCCACCCTTTTCTCAATTTTTTCTCACCGTCCTCCATTTCTACTGAAATCCACCATCTTCATCTCACCCCAATTCTATCATCTTCCTCGCCATCTTCGCACACCTCTGTGAAATGTTCATGGGGTGATGCTGAACCTTCCTCTCTTTCACCATTTCTTCATTCTCATACCCACCAACGCATTTACAGCAAGTAGTGGGGAGTTGCTATTTCGCCGGGGCGGATGGCCTCCTTCCACATTCCCTTCAAAGACAGTCAATCGGAGGGCATGGCGCGGCGGATAGGGTCAGACATCCAGATGACAATGAATCGACGCTACAGGTGTGTCACGGACAGCGCGCTGAGAAGCTGAGCTCACGGGTCGAAGAGCAGCGAGAGTCCGCGAATGGCGGCCCGTGACGGCGGGTTATGGACGCCGGACGGAACGGAGGCTGGTAGCCGGGACTACGGCCCGGAGGATCGGCCCTCTTCGCGGCGCGTCCGACCCGTGGCAATACACGGTGACAACGACTGACAGCGACGTGGGTCTTGGACGTAAGCCTTGTCTTCTTCTAGTTTCCTTCGCACATGTTTCTCCTGCGGCTTCCTACCGACCGCCATCTTTTTTCCCTTTCTTCTGACAGGCGAGGGCAACTTTGAGGAGCCAAACTGGGCGGTGGCTTGCCGCTACCGTCTTCTGGGTCCCAATCGACACACCTTTTCCGGCGGAGGCCGGCGCTTCGCCGACCGAGCACGCGGAGCGCTCTGCGGTCGTCGAGTTACTCCGCCGATGGACTCCACGGACCGGCCGTGATCCGCCTCGCGGCCCCACAGTGATCGAGGGCGTGCGCCGCCGCGATCGGTCGCGAAAGCGGCGGTCGCCGCCGACATCGCGGGCTCGGACCTAAGAGGGCCCGCCACGGACCAGCACCGCCACCACCGGCGGCCGTGGCGGTACCCTCAAGGGCGGGGCACAGGGCGCCCCGCCGCGACTTCATCTCCGGCGCCGCCGCCTTCCAGAAGACCGCTCCGAGCCTTCACCGGGCGCCTTCTCCTCCGGCGCGACGATCGCGGGCGCCGACAACCACGGCGCGGGAGCTCGGGCCACCGCTTCGGCCAGGGCGGCCTCACGCTCCCGACGGCGGCTTGAGCTTGAGCGCCACCAAGCGGCCTCGAACGCGCCAAGGGTGCTAACACCCGGCGCCACCGAGACAGCGGAGGCCTCTGCGCAGCGCCTCCGCCGCCACTGTCGCCAGGTCGGAGACATGCTCGCACCAGGCCGCCGGAGTTCTTGCCCTCGCGCGCCATCGCCGCCTTCACCCAAGGCCGTCCGAACTCTTCACCTGTAAACGATGATGCGCGGCACTAGGCACCGTTCTTGCCGCCGCCTCGAGCATGGTGCCCAGACGCCCAACAGCCTTGCCTCGGTGGCGGCGAGCCGCGGGGAGCGGGAGAGGTGGCAGCGAATCGGGCGCAGAGAGGGCCAACACGACCGCAATGCAAAGAATGGGCGGAGCGCCGAGACACGGCGGAGAGGGCCGAGGCGGCGAAGACTCGACACTTGAATCCTTCCAGTGCGGCGCAATCTCGCGACCATCTTTGAAGAAGGCGTTCGAGCGCACAAGAGGTGCTCGAACCCTTAGGCGTGAGTGAGTCGCCCTGGAGGACTCGGCGCTTCAATTCGCCCATGCGACCAACCAGCCGCGGGCGTTCGAGACTCCCCGCCGCTAGCCGCCGCTCCGCCACGGAAGGGCCAGGTCGCGATCATGGCATAACCTACACGCTGGCGCTGCGCCAGCCGCGACGCCGCCTTTGATCCCATGGCGGTGGTGACGGCCGGTGTCGGGGGAGACGCGGAGCAGGCGGCTCGGGCGGAGGCGCGGGTGCGTGGCTTGCGAATACGTGCCGAATCTGCAGTGGAGCAACCGGTCATGGGCGTCTCCACCCCGATCGCCAAGCGCCGACGAAGAACTCGACTTCGGCGAGGACGAGGAGTGAAGGCGGGCGGCTTTCTTCTGTTTCCCCCTTTTTTTTGTTGCTTTTGTTGATGAACCTGCGTCCAGAAAAACCTTGGACAACTTTTGGATGAATGTTAGATGTTTAATCGTTATTCATGCGTTTGCTCATTTTTGCATGCTTGAATTCACCACATTTGCTTGTTAGACGGCCGTCATTCAGACTTAGCCAAGACGCTTTTTAGAAACACCTAATTTAGGGTAGCGTTTCTAAGTCCTGCCAAGTGATTTCATGTGCCCGCTGTGATCGCGAGCATAGATTATGCGGACCACATAAAATGTAGGTGAAAAATGTCCTTAAATCGAACAAGGAACATAAGACCACAGAAGGCCTTAGCGTCGAGTTTCATGGAGATTATCGCAGTTTCAACCTTCCGGAACTTATACCACGATGATCGCTAAAATATGCTACTGGCGTGAACGCGAAACAACAAGTTCTCGGAAGTGCTCTTAGGCCGAAACACTCAGCGGAGGCGACCGGCGGTGCTTGAGGAGCCAACCCGAGGCGTCTGAGCCGTGTAGGAGTCTTGTGTCTAATCGACACTCGATGACTTGGTCTCATGGGGCGTTAACACTTAGCACATCTTCTCTTATCATGAGGAGCCGTTGGTTTCCAACATTTGCGATAACCACGCGCATCTTGACCTATCTCAGGATATGATCGCAAGGAAATGGCCAAAGAACGTGGTATAAAGCGCTTATCTTACTTCGTATGCCGCGGGATGAGCGACTTGACGCTACTGGCGAAACCACGACGAAAGCGGCGGCTTCGAGCCTGGCGGCGGCATCGAGACCAACTGAGCGACCGGGCGACTTAGGCCAGGCGACCAACAAGCCGGCGCCCGGCGAAACACGACGGAGGCTGGGCGAGCAGCTCGAGAACCTTTAGGCGCAGCCTGAGCCATCTGGCGACCAACCTTTCGAGAGTCAGGCGACCAAGAAACGGGGCGCCGGGCGAGCACGACGGAAGGCTGGGCGAGCAGCTCGAGAACGCATCAAAGCGACCCCCAAGCCATCAGGCGACCAGCGAAGACGCAGGCCTTTCGAGGAAGTAAGCCAACATCGTTATGCTTACCTGCTGTCTGAGCTGACTCATGAGAAGGTGAGTAGGCATCACGGAGAGGTATCGCAAGGTAAGCTTTAAAAACATTCTAAGCCCCAAAGATGAAGTGTCTGGCTCGCCTGCTTTTGGATCCTAAGTCCTTGTGAAATACCAAGAATTCGATCCGTGGCGCCATGTGCTCGGCGGCGAAGTTTCTGGGGTGGCATTAGTCGACGGCTCATGGACGCGACCAACGGTGCTTCAGGAGCCAACCCGAGGCGTGCGAGCAGCGTCTCGAAAGCACCGCATCTAGCCCGCCCCGATCGCTGAGCTAAGTATACCGGCGTCGAGGATCGTCATGGACTCCACAAAGGAATTAGCAAACGCGGAACCGCCGACATTCATGCGCATATTCGCCACTCAAGGCACTGTCGAAGAATAATAATGGCGAAGCAAAGAGTTTTTCGACAATGACCTTCTTGATCGCCAAAGAAGCCGACCACCAGAGAGGGACGTACCTCGAGGTCGGCCGGAGCAAATCATTGGTACTTATAATTCCTTAAGGGTAGAACTTCCGAGCAGCTTCGATGTTGTAGGAGTTAAATCGACTCTCGCCGCCCTCGATGGCTAACTGCATCACCGGCCGAGATCTCGAGACCACCTTGAAGGGGCCCTCCACCGGGAGACGACTTTATGTAACCCGGCATGCGTCTGGTCTGCGCAAGAAGACCAGTCACCCACCGCCGTTGTTCTCTCGAGAGACGGGTGGCGTGGTACCGCTGAGCTTTTTTGATAATCAGGCGGCACGCAAAGCGGCGATCCCGCCTCCTCCAGAGGTTTACCTCTTCTCATGGGAGACCTTCTTGGTCTTCTTCATTGAAAGCGAGAAGGCGCGCCGAAAGCGACAGCTTCGGAGGGGAGAATGCCTCGGCGCCATACACCAAGAAGAAGGGTGTCTCATGGGATGCACGGTGGGCGTGGTACGGCGACCACGCAGACCTGGTGGGAGTTCTTCCGTCCATCTTGCACCCGCTTGTGGAGTCGATCAAACGCCCTTGTCTTGAGGCCCTTCAACACTAAGCGCATTGGCGCTGTTCCGCTGACCATTGCTCATGGGATGGGCCACCGGTTAAACATACCTTGGTGCCCATTTCTTTCTGAACTCCGAAAAAGCCGCTACTGGTGCTGGTGCCGTTATCGGTGATGATGCGGTTGGCGACTCCAAAGGGTGAAAATCCCGCAAGATGAACTTATCTGTGGCGGCCGTGATGGCACAAGATCGCCCGGCCGACCCACTTGGTGAACTTGTCGATGGCGGCGAAGAGGTGGGTGAAGCCCCACAGCGCGAACGGACCCAGATATCCGGCCCCGGATCGCGAACGGCCAAGATAGCGGGATGGTTTGCGAGCTTGGGCTGGTCGGTGGCTTTCGTCCAGATGAGAGCGAAGGTCCCCACGGTTCCTCGAGGAGCCGGACCGGATGGCGCGCCGTTCCTTGACCCCGCCCACTGGCGGGGCCCTTCTCGTTAGGCGACTTCGAGGCTGAGAGCCTCTACATGCGCTTTAGGCGCCGAGGTACGCCTTCGGTGCTGGGCCGGGAGCCCTACCGGCGGGCGCATCCACGAGGCCAGCAATGCCGCAGCCCACGGAGTGGCCGGAGAGTCCGCGCGAACTCCACCGTGGTGGTCGAGAAGAACACGCAGGCGTGCAAGTTCTGGCGGGTGGCGCCTCCATGGCGACCTTGACGACGGGCTGCTCCACCGCTTCGGGAGCAACGGCGGCCCCGTCTGCGGCGCACGGCGGTTCCTCGACCGCGCGACGGCGGAGGCGCCTTGGTCGTCGCTTCGCCCGCGAGATCCCGTCTTTGCGCGGATCCGCCATCTTCTGATGCGTGAGCCTGCTTCTGAACCGCGAACACCGAAGTCCGCCGGGGAGTTAGCCGGAAAAGCCAACCACTAGCCCCCTACCTGGCGCGCCCCTGTCGGCGTATTCCACCAGACAGGCCCGTGATCTACAGACCGGGTTTTGTTCGGTAGGAGGGCGTCTTCGTGGCTGGCTAATCGAGGGGGCGAAAACCCTAGAGGACTCCGTGCGAGGGTTTCGCGCCTCTGAACTAGGAAGAACAAGTGATTTTTACCCAGGTTCAGGCCCCTTGTGAGAAGGGTAATAACCTTACGTCCTGCTAAATTTCTTATGGGGTGTATCGAACCAGTACAGAGTTCTCGAGTTACAAGCGCATCCGCTAGCTTTCTCTAGTATTGCTTGGTCGACTGATCTAGGATCCGATCCCCCTTCCCCATGCACCCGAGGGCCCTTATATAGGCCAGGCTAACGGGGTAGGTACAAGGAGGGTCATCATGCTGATCTAAATACATTTAATGCTTCCTCTCGTGTTGTCCCGTTCCTCCAGCCTCGTTAAATGCCTCGCTGCGCCTTGCCGGTCCACGGATGGGACCCCTGTGACAGTAGGTGAGGGCGTCGGAGAATGGGTTTGTTGCGTAAACCCTTGCAATCGATAAAGCTGCTATGGCGAACTCGCTGTTCGACCGCAGACGGCGGCGGAAGGAGCCGAGGCGGCCACCGTCGCCCACCTTCTTGCCTTGCGGCGCGGCGGCAGGCGCCTCGCCAATCGCCGCCACCCGCCACGTGGATCGGCGCCGGGCGGCGGGGCGTGCTTCGCCCACCGCTCGCCGGCGCCATCGCAACCGGCGCTGGCCGTGCTGCGTAATCGCCGCCGATCGCCGCGAGTACCCACGTGGCCTGGCGCCGGCGAAGGCGTGTTCGCCACTCGCTCGCCGGCGCCATATGGGACCGCTGGCCGGCGACGTGATCGCCGCCCGATGGCGCCGCCACGTGGCTGGCGCCGGGCGAGCGGCGTGCTCGCCACACCCTCGCCGGCGCCACGTGGGCCGACGCTGGCGCGGGCCGTGATCGCCGCCCGATGGCTCCGCCGCCACGTGGGCCGGGCGCCGGCGGCAGGGCGTGCTTTCGCCACTGCTCGCCGGGCGCCACGTGACCGACGCGCTGGCGTGGGCGTGATCGCCGCCCGATGGCGGCCACACGTGGACCGCACTTTATGCGGTGGAGAGGTACCCTAGCGTATAATACCGACACTGCCTTATCCGTTGCTACATCCTCAAAGCGTAAGCGTGCCAAGCTGCGTGAACTTATTCAGATACTCGGACACCGATTGATTTCGCTTCAAAGGTTCTAAACTCCTCCTTCTTCACTCCATGATGCCTTCGGCACATGGTATCGCCAAAAGCAATCGTGAACTCCTCCCACCGATGTCCTGTGGGTGCTCATGAGCGCGCGATAATTTTCCCACCATTCGGCAGCTTCCTCAAGTCGATGAGAGCGAGAGTACCCTCTCATTTCCTTCACACCGGGTAATGTGCAACTTCCTCTCTATAGTCCTCACCAATCATCCGCCTCCAATGGATTGGCATTCCCGAAAAATGTGGGCGGTCGTGTCCTCATGAATTCGACGACCTCGAGTGTGGCCTCCAGACCGGGTTGACTCGGTTAACTTGGGCGGCGGCGGCGGCAAGGCGATGACTTGTCAGATGGCTGCATCATGGTATGCATCAAGCGAAGTCTGCGGCAAAGAATGAAGGCTCCAAGGTTCGCATGTCAACTGGTGGTGCTGGGTTGGGGTCCTTGTCCGTCATCATTGATGTTTCGGAGCGTGAACCACTCCCATTTCCTCCTTGGTTTCACACAGTGTTCACCATCCGCCGATTGCGCCATAGTTTAGAGACAAGAGGGGAATAAGAATAGACGAGTAATGGAATACCTATCTTGGGTCAAAGTGTAACACAAAATCTAACTTTATTACTTTATTAATATCTGGTATGGTTGCTCACAATGCCTAAAGGCCTTGCAACACATACCGATCACTCACAGCATGAAAGAAGCAAATCAAACTAATATTCGAGTCAAACGCCTCTAAGGGTGACTCTTATTCCAAGACGCGACTCATCGCAGAGTCTCAATCGCTAATCCTAACGCCACTCCTCTAGCCATCCCCACCGAACTCCTGGTGGATACACCGGGTGTCTTTGGTCGGAGTACAAACCTATCCCAACGATCTCACCGATGCGCCTCGCACGGCCTCAACCTCCACTGGCTCGCTTGACCTCCACCGGCTCGCTTAGCCTCCACCGGCTCGGCTCGGCTTCACTTCCACTTGCTCGCTTCACTTCCATCGCTCTAGCTGCGGCTCTCGCTGTGGCTCCTCCGGTTCGGGTCGTAGCTCCTCCAGACTGCTCGGCTCGTCAGTCCCGTCTGTAGTGTCTCCAGCTCCCCAATCCTCTGGATAGAGGGGCCAAGTACTCACAAGTCTGCAACAGATGAGCCCTAAGTCAGTGAACTCGCCACGAGACCTCTGCAGCCTCTGAACCGCCTCGTCGATAGCATCCTCTTGAGCGATGACATATCCGCCGATGGGTGATCGTGGCATCCTCCTCCTCGATGGGCTCTCGGTTGTAGCGAGTATCTCTGCGTGATGGTGACGTAAACACTGTGCCATCCAACTCCTCGGGTAGGTACGAGCAATCGCCTCATCGCCAGACGCGATGTCTCCTCGAATCCCAAATCAAATGACAACCTCCTGGCGGTGATGCGGATCGACGACTCGCCTCGCCCTATCCCTAGCGAGACCGTGATAGTGACATCCTGGCAATATCGATCTGCCCGATCCACAAGAGTCCCCGTAGATCGGCTGTCATATCCTCCAAGCGGTGTGCATCATCGCCAAAGCTCATGGCGTACCCTCGATCGCTCACCAAAAGAGTGGATCATCCTCATCACAAAGGTCACTCACGTGAAACCAGATTTTTTAAACAAAGCGTACATGCGATAAATTCAGCAGGGGTATGAAAAGACGTATGGGATAAGTCGAGATTGCATTATCATCTTGGCACATTTTAGCTTTTAGAAAATAGTTTTATCCTCACTACGACCATTCTAACTAAGGGCCGTCCCTCTGATCAAGATGGCTCGATACCACCTCTGTCGGGACCCGGCTTGCAAATCCGGACCCTCTGTGTATTCAAAGACTAGTCCAGGATCACGCTAGTGCACATCTCAACATTGGTACATATCACGGTCATAACCAACTAAATAATAAGTACTTTGATTAAATATTCAAACTAGTTGATTGACCTTATGGTCAAGTTACAAAGATACGCCTCATGAGCGAAGACTTATTAGAATATTCAAATGCAAATGAAATAAAATAAACTCGTGGCGCCAACCAATTTGCCACGAGCAATCGATCGGCTCGCTCCCTAGTTTGTCGCTCCTCCTCGATACTCCTCCTCTGGAAAGGGTTGCTTCTTCTTCAACTGAAGTTGTGTTGTTGTGGGGTGAGTACTTTGAGCACTCGGCAAGTCATGCATGTAATGCAATTCTAATATTCTACATGCATGGCTTAGTATAAAGGATAGGCTATGGTTCATGAGCAAGACTGACATTTAAGAATAACGATAGTAATTTGCAAAGCAACAAAAACAAGAATAAGAATAGTAGCTTTCACAAACATTTTAATCACAATCATATTTCCATCCTATGTCCAGTTCCTCATTACCAACCCCAAGCATTTTCCATAAACAATTCATTTTCATGAAAATCTAACCCTTGGCCAGTAATCACCGAGGCGATGCTCAATACCGTGAGCACGGCTATTGAATAGGTTGTACACTCTGCGAGAGGTTATACACTTTACCCACAAGATACATCAAATACCACCAAGGCAAATAACCGTGAACGAAGCCTTTCCAAAGTTCCATCTAAACCCAAGATCGCCGCTAAGGTTTCAACACTCGAGGGATGGTTACCACACCCAGGGCCCCCTCTTGCGCCATGTGAGTTCTCATTCCGCTTCTCCTGCCTCACACCACCACGACAGTACCAAAGAATAGATTTCCCGGTTTACTCAGCTAAGTCCGTCACATTACGGAGCTTGTGGTCATATGAGAGACTTCGATTCAAATGCTCGCAAGGTTAAGTCCTTAGTTGACCGAGGCAAGACTAACCAAGTGTGATCTCAATTATCCAAAACCAATAAAACCAAATACGACCGCCAGTTGCCACTCTTGGCCCACCGTAAACAATCTTGCCATTTGCCCCGCCTAAATCATTTTCCCACCCTGGTTCTTTACCATTGCACCACGTGCCATCATCAACTCAATAACACATGTCTTATTCACAAATCATGTTCCATATCTCATTAGGTCAATATTTACTTTGGTATTCCAAAATCATAAAATGTCCACGTGGCTTGCTAAGCATACTACTTGGTCTACTCAACCCATGTTGGCCAATTATACAAGTCCAACTATTAATCCATATCCTAGGGTGACAAAAGATTCATGGCCTACAATTATATATGACAAGGTGGCATACAACAACTTAGGCATTTAACTAATCCCAAAACTTATTCAAAATTATTTCTATCAAATTAGCATGCAATAGTTTAAATAAAATAATTTGCTCTAGTAGGTTCAACATGATCAAACACAACTTGCCTTCAAAAAGTGCTGGTTCCTGTTCTGAACTTACTCCTCGGTCGAACTTCTCCTCGAAACCGCTTGCACTTCAACGCTCACGCAGAACGCAAATAAATAGCAATAAATAAATAAAACAGAGAGCAACTCAAGCCTAAAATTCAAATAAAATTCATAAACAGAAAGAGCTTGATTTTACAAATTTATAGAAATTGGAATCACTCAAATCGGAGTTAAAACATAAAAGTTATAAGCGTTTGAAGTTTCAAAATATATATTTAAAATCAATATACCGAATTAAATAAATATTTTCTTTTTGGAAAATTAATTATTATGTCATCTGTGACACGGTCGCCACCACAGAGTGACACGTGGCCTTTGCCGACGTCGATACGACCGGCTCCGTCTTGGCGTCGACAAGATGACGTCATCATTGACTCATCGACAGAGTGGGACCCACTGGCGTCGCCAAGATGACGTCGGCGGTGGCGCCACGCCGCACAAGGCGCGGTGACCGATGGGCCCGTCTTGTCGGCGACTCATGCGCGCAGATCTTGACTCGGTGTGCCACGCGTCAGCGGCGTGATTGGTTGCGGTGCGGTCGCGATCCGAGCCGTTGAATCTAGATCTAACGGATGAGGTTGGAAGATGAGATTTATCGCTCAAGGGCGACGTGGCAAGATCTGGGTCGTTGATGCGTGATCGGACGGCCGACGGAGCTCGGCGACGGCGATGAAAGTGGCGGCGGCATTCGACGGAGCTGGAAGATGACGATGCCGCGGCGCTCCGCGTGTCTCCGATCGAATGGGTTACCTCTCGCGCGCCTCTCCAGAACTCGGGAAGACCTTCAAGGCGACGAGCGGTTTCACCAAATACAAAACGAAGAAAACTCAGCGGCACGCACCAAAGAACTACGGTGAGTAACTCGCGAGGATTGGCGGCGCGCACGCGCAAAAGCTAGGGCATAATGTGCGAAGGAAAAGGAGAAAAGCGGCGGGTCGGCTTTAAATACTGCCTCGACGTCCGAAGTTTTTCGCGGAACCCTAACGGACTTCGGTGGCGGCGGCCGCGCGATCCGATTCGGACTCGCGAAGACGGCAATCCCAATCGGCCCACGTGTCGTGATCCAACGGCCGCACACGTCTAGAACGCGACGATCGACAACCGCTTCGGATTGAGATCACACGGTTGGCGGGATTAGGGTTTTAGCGAGATGGGCCGCACAAGATTCGCCCAATACTATTCATTGGAGTTTTAATTTTTTTGATTAAAAATAATTCCGAAAATAAAATAATTCATTTGGGACTTTAAAAATATTAGAAAAATTCGGAAAAATTCCCAAAAATATTTTAAGACATTTGTGACTCAAGTAAAATATTTTCAGCAAAATTTTATTTTAACTTTTCTATTATTTAATTAATTTGTTAAATGGTTTAATTCAAATAAACCCAAATAATTCCAAATAAATCCAAATAAATTCCGAAATTCTCAAAATTCAAAATACCATTTAAATGCAAGAAAAGCAAAAATTGGGGTGTTACAAAAGCCCTCGGGGAGCCCGGTCAAAGGGACAAAGCACTTCTGTGGGAGTCCCTTGGTTACAATGTGTTTGATCTTTCTGACTTAGAAGCCCAGATCACTGAGGAAGAGATCGTATCTACCATCCAGGATTTACCAACTCAGAAAGCCCCAGGTCCTGATGGTTTCATTGGTCTATTTTACAAAGCCTGCTTCAACATCATCAAAGAAGACCTTGTCCAAGCGGTTATGGACTTCTTCAACCTTCGCCATGACAAGTTGCACAAGTTCAATGAAGCCAACATTGTTCTTCTCCCGAAGACGGTTCAGGCGGACAGACTGGAATGTTTCAGGCCTATCAGTCTCATAAATAGCTTCATGAAGGTCATCACCAAAATAATGGCAAACAGGCTCGCGACCAAACTAGATGATTTGATTTCAATATCACAGAATGCATTTATAAAAAAGAGATGCATCCACGATAACTTCATATACGTGCAAAGGGTAATCAGGAAAATGCACAAAGAAAACAAGTCGGCTCTCTTCATCAAACTTGATATTTCAAAAGCATTCGACTCTCTCAACTGGTCTTATCTCTTGGAGGTGCTTCAGGCATTAGGCTTTGGATGGAAATGGCGTGAATGGGTGGCTGCAATCCTCAGGACATCATCTTCACATATCTTAATCAATGGTCAACCTACGGCAAATATACAGCACACGCGTGGAGTACGTCAGGGAGACCCCTTATCCCCCTTACTCTTCATTCTTGCAATTGATCCCCTTCAGAATATTCTTGAATTAGCCGAGAATCGAGGTATTCTTAAACCAGTACTCCCCACAAATGCAAGACTCATTGCTCCTTATATGCGCATTTGACGCAGATCTTTTAAATGCCAATACGTAAGAATTGTCGGCCCTTAGTCGAATTCTTGATATCTTGACGATGCTCGTCTCAAGATTAACATCTCCAAAAGCAAATTTACCCGATTAGATGCCAAGATGATCTGATTCAAGAGGTGTTGAATGTCTTTCCAGGCAAACTATCCACCTTCCCGGGAAGGTACCTCGGGCTTCCCCTTCACGTCAGAAAATTAAGAAGAGTAGAATCTCAACCACTGATTGACAAATTGAGCAGCCGTTTAGCAGGGTGGAAAGGCAAGCTTCTCTCCAGAGCTGGAAGGGAGACCCTGGTCAAATCCGTGCTTACCTCGCAACCTATATACCACTTGACCATCTTCCCAACTCAAAAATGGCTTCTGCGATGCATTGACAAAATTAGACGAAGCTTTCTATGGAGTGGAAAGAACTAGAATACTGCAACGGTGGACGCTGCTTGATAAATTGGCCGGTTACCTGCTTACCCAAAACCAAAGGGGGTCTAGGCATCAAGAATCTCGAGAGATTCGCTAGGGCTCTCAGACTTCGGTGGCTATGGTACAAATGGACAGACACGGAAAGGGCATGGACCGACTTAGATATTCCCTGTGATGAAACGGACGTAGCGCTTTTCAATGCCTCCACGGTTGTCACAATTGGCAACGGCAAGCTAGCAGACTTCTGGAGATCAAGTTGGGTGCAAGGAAAATCTCCCAAAAGCATTGCACCAAACCTCTTCAACATGCAAGAAGAAAGAATATCTCGGTTCAAAAGGCATTGCAAAACAAATACTGGATCCGCTTTTGTACTACGGTCATCTCCCAAAACGAGATTCGGGAATTTGCCGAGCTCCACGAGGCAATTAGTAGTATTAACAGAGACGAAGAGAGGGAGGATCAGATTATCTGGCGATGGACTTCCGACGGGCAATACTCTGCTAGAAGCGCCTACCTAGTGCAATTCGACAATGTTTACAGCAAAATGAAAATTTCACCAATATGGAAGGCGAAAGCGCAACCTAAATGCCGTTTTTTCGCATGGACTTTGCTTCACAACAAAATTCTAACAGCTGACAACATGCTCAAAAGGGGTTGGCCATGTAACGCGATCTGCAGCCTTTGCAACACGGCTCCGGAAACAACCTCTCATCTCTGCAAAGACTGCTACTTCGCCAGACAAGTTTGGGGGATTATTATTCGGTGGGGAAAGATGGAACATTGGCGGACTCTGAGTTATAGTGGCTCGATCTACAAATGGTGGCACAGGATGAGAACCCAGTGCGACAAAGACAAACGGCGTGATTTTGACGGATTACTCATTTATTTCTGGTGGAATCTTTGGCTCGAACGCAACCAACATGTTTTTCAGGGGCTGTCTAGAACTTACGAACAAGTGGCTATTTCAATTAAGGAGGCGGTACAAAATCATCAGCTTGCTTGGTCTAGGGTGACCGCGGTCTAGTTTCTATAGGGCCATGTCTGTAACTTTATAAGTTTTTTTCATTCAAACATGGTGGTGAGGTTTTTAGTGAGTAGACTGTCGGTGAGAGTGGTGCTTTTGTTGTAAGGTTTTTTCGGACCCGGTTTTTTCCTATAAAAACGGGGTCACCCCTTTGTTTGTTCTTTCCCTCTTAATTTATCTTACAGCATCTCTCTTGCTGTTCTTTCAAAAAAAATAATTTGATAAATAAATTAGTGATTATGGATTTCGACCTACATATTCTTGTTCTTGATGTTTTCCTACAATTGTTTTTTGGTTTTCTTGTTTAATCTAGTTTTTTTTATGGTCTTAGATCCTTTATCCTAGATTGATTCTTTCTGTTTGATCATTATTTTATTAATCTCTAGAATTAATAAAAACAAAAAAATAGGTTTAGGTGTAAGTTTGCACCTATTGACACTTGGTGCGCCTCGATACTTCCACACTCTTACTAACTCTAGTTTTCATGTTTACATAGGTTCTGCGAGCGAGATGTCAACCAGTGATCTTTGAGTGAATAATGAATACATCAACATTCCTAATGTTCCATGTAAGCTGCTTTCCTAATTTACCCACTGTAATCTCTGTTACTAGCAATGGCTTATTAGTTACCATGTCCAATGCAGGATTGAAAGACGAGACGTTGCGCACACAGGGACTTTTGTCTAGACAATTTTGGGTGCAGTCTACTAAGCTCATTTGCCAACTGTGATTAACAAGTAGATTTAATTACTGATGGAAGTGTGCAATGTGGCTTTTGTATGTATGTGTACACTGCGTAGTGGGAAGCTGGTCAGCAGTTCCTACTTCTAGTCTTGAGATATTTTAACCTTACCAACATTTCATCTGATGATCCTTGATCATTATGTTCACTCGTTCAGATGTTTACTTATATTATCTTCTAGTGCTTTTGAGTTCATCCCTCTACTCTCCAGTCCTATTATGATTTCCTTAGGCTAGAATATATGTTTTGCTAAGTCCTGTACCGGATTAATTTGCTGGTCAAAAAAGTCCAGACTTTCTCTGAACAATGATACACCACCTTGCCTTTTCAGCGCGCACGCACGCTGCTAATCAGGCTTTTGCCACTTCCATAATCATGAGCCTGGATGCATGGATCACAGACCAAATTACCAATTAATCCCCCACCCATGCAACTGTAAGATCTGGATCTGAAACATCTGAGGGACCAGGCACAGAAATTACCGGCTAGATAACCATCGCGCGAACCGCGAGGCCCAGCTTGCAAAAATGTTCATATAACAATAGAAAGCATCTCTGTGCAACTCTATTTTCAGAGCACAGAACTCACCTGCTGAACTAAACTAAGCATGATCACTGGGCATGGCATATGGATCCGGATCTAGCAATTCTTTATTGGCTCAGCTCAGTTCAGCTTCAATTCAGTTCTTCCAAATTCAGACTGACCATTGTGCAGCCTGCAGGACAGTGAAACTGAATCCCAAGAACTAAGCGGTGGGCGGCCGGAGCTGCGCCGATGCGCGGAGCAACACGTGCGCGGCTCGCTTCAGCTCGACGGGAGGCTCGCTGGAGCTCGACCGGTAGCGTGGACGGCACCTGTCCAGGCTGTCATCGCCATGAACAAGTAGGCTGACCGAGCTTTTTACCCTAAACACTTCATCACCAGCAGTGTTGTCCTCGTCTGCCGAGTTTTTTACGCTCTGAAACACTGAAACGCATGTGCCCGGCACCTGACAACGCACACCGGTAACCTTCTGAAATTCAAACCGGGTTCATCTCGAACCTCGCGAATTCTAGATGAAAAATTGTGATACATCAGTAATAAAGTAGTAATTTGTATTCCAGCAGATTGCAAAAATGGAAATCTGGCGATTTTGTGAGCGATGTGCAGGGGAATATGACGGATGGAATAGGCTTTCGCTTGCACAGTTGCATCCTAACTTTCTGTCCATGTATAATCTGCAAAGTTGCAAACCACTCACTCCATTGAACACTCGGTTTCACCATGGTAATTACACGAGAGATGAAACAAGGTTCCTATTGCTCCTGCTCTGATTCTCTGATTTACATTTCTTTTTTGGGTAGGTCCAAGCACTTTATACTAAGAAGAAAGCAAGAGCCAGAGGAGAAAGAAAAAAAGAAAGAAAGGAGAAAACCAGATTGTTTCATCAGTCCGGTGACTAGCTCGCAGTGGATTCAGAGATGCTGCTGCTCTGGCTCGCGGCTTCAGAGATGCTCTGCAGAGATGGCCGCCAGTGCCGCCCTCGGCTGCTCCCGGGAGGCGGCGCGCCTGAGCTCCGGTGCCGGTCCTTCTCCCGCTTCGCGTCCTGAGGAAACAGAAACACACGAAGGCATCAGCAATCGCTTCTTGCAGGTAGGAATTTTATCTGGGAAATGCAGAGGCACTGACCTGATCACAAGCGCTCTGCTCTGCCCCGTCGGCGAGAGGCTCGCCGCGCCGGAGCTGCTCGTGCTGCTGCCTGATGGCCTCGCACCGCCGCATCTTCTCGCTCTTCCTTTCCCGCAGCGCCTTCGTCACCTCTGCACAGCGCACGCAAACACACGGATGATTTGAATTGCTGGAACGAATGGCAAATCCAATCACAAGAACGAGCTCTACGCCATGGCCAATAACACGGCTCTTGATGGACTCATGGATGCTACTAACCTTGCGAGGTGATGAGGCGGTAGACCTGGCCGAGCAGCAGCGTGTCCTTGGGCTTGAGGAGCTTGACCCTGGTGATCTTGGCGCCGCCTCCTGCTCCTCCACCCCCGGCGGCGGCCACCGCGGCAGCGTCCCCGGCAGCCTTATCGGCGGAGACGCGGAGGATGACGAGGGCGACGTAGTGCCCGGGGTTGGTCCGCATGACGTCGGCGGCGGCGGTGGGCCAGTATAACCGCTCCACCTTGCCGCCAGGGTGCTGGATGACGACCGCCGCGGCCTCCGCCGCCTGGCAGTTGCCCATCGCGCCCGCCTAGGCCTCCTCGCTTGAAAAAGCGGCAGTTCAAGGCCCGCGGCGGTGGTGGCGGCTGTGCGAGTTCTTGGGACGGAGGAGGAAGAGGTTGTGGTGGTGGTGGTGGAGTTCATGCAGTTGCTGTTTTTGAGGGGGAGATGGTGTTAGATGTGGTGAGGGCGTGGGTGACGAGGGTTAGTAACTTTTGGTTCCGCATCCGGGTCAGAGTAGTAGCACCGTATATGTCAGTTATCTATAAAAAATATACTGTATAAAAATTTAGATGACACAGAAAAGAGAAAAATATGTTATCTACTATTTAAAAGATGATTTTATAGGTAATTTTATGTACAAACAATCTATTTATTATATGAAAGATTATTACAATCAACTATATAGACAGTCTATTATATAAATTATCTTTAGCCCTATCTATAGATGACGTAAAGGTGTATTACAGACAGTCACTTCATAATGGTTTCAAACATCCGAATCATGTAGGAAGATGTAACTATTATATAAATTATCTTTAAAACATTATACATATGTTAAGTATGCTATATAAAATTTTAGATAATACGAAAAAATGCTATCTAATATTTAAAAATAATTTTATAGGTTTTATTATAGACATTGTACACTAATATATAATGGTTTCAAACATCCGAATCATGTAGGAAGATGTAACTATATATATTTCCAGTAGATATTCGTATGTTCTAAACGAGGCCTTAAAACATTATACATATGCCTAATTTGTGTCGTAAAGTGCGTGTTAAGGAAGCGGATCATCCTTCCATGATACATCGAACGTATATCGAAATTTTGAGCCTGTCATATACATATTTTTAGTTTTTATCGTTATACACGACTATAATTGAGATGGCCAGCGACAACGGGAAGACCGTTGTCATTATCACTTTATCAAGAAGCTTTTATAGGTTTTTATATTAGATTATCTAGCGGATTAAATAGCTTTGAACCATTATGAAAATAGTGGTATTCTGACTCACCCCTTGTGTTGTTAGCATGTCGGATAAGCAACTCGGCGGTGCAGCTGTGTAGCGTTGAAAGTCGGACCGCATCGGTCGGAGATGGGGTTTCGTCACGTTCACTTCAGTTTAATTTGCATCTGCACGTACGTACGTCTATATATGCGCAAAAAACTTGGTGCTTATCTGCTCCTGCAGCCGACTTTCCTCCTGCTCCTTTTCGTTCTCTCTTTGTTTCTTCTTCTAGATCTTGTTCACATCATCGATCTCAATTTCTTTCCTTTTCCTGCTCTATACGATCTCAGTTCTGAGGTTAATCATATGTCGGAATGCCATGGTTAATTCCACGCAAGGTTACTACTAAAATCCGGTGATCACGACATGACTTGGCTTCAAAAGTATGTACTCGAAACAAGACATCAGTTAGCACTGGGATTTTACTCTTAATTTTCGAGAGGTTTTGTTATATTAAAATCCGTGATTACGACATGGCTAGACCTGAAAAGTATGTACGAATGCCGCGGTTAATTTTGATGGCCGCCTCGCCAAGCACCATCGTCCATTTCCATGAGGGTGGCCGTACATCTGGGCATCAGGCTGTGGCAGGACGGCACGCCCCGATAGGTCTAGACTGTGCCATACTGTGATGGGTCAACGTGACTCGCCATGAGTGAGCTGCACGGCTTGCACATTGTGCAATCTCTATACCACGTCGTTGGTCCGGATCATATTCGGACTGTTGTAGAGAGGAGGAAAGAAGCCACAGATAAGATAGGCATATATCAATGTGGTCGTGAGGATGGAGTGTAGCTTGGCCAAACGAGAGAAATATATTAGCATTAAAGAAGAAGCACGCCATAGTGACTAGAGACGATGGCAACGTGATGCGGGAAGGCTAGATTTGGTGTCGTCACTATCTTTTTCCTCGAGATGGGCGGCGAAGCTAATGGCGTGATGCCTCGAGGCCATATATGATAGCAGCGTGACCAAAGACCGTTGGATCTGGCACCGAGACGGCAGGCTCATGTTACGGCACCGAGAGGAAGTAGGGGTGAAGAAAGGCTAGAGGAGAGGGATAGAAGAGACGATGGAAGCGCGGGGAGATAGCGATTGCATTGGATGGGTCATGAGAGGACACAGATGAGAGATGTAATATTTGATGATGGGCTAGATCGATGACTAAGATAGAAGTAAGATAGTTTTTTATGATAAGATCATATTTATGCCATGTTGATTTGTCCCAATAGGCTGGTTAGGTCAGACCATTTTTCGTGTGGAGTTTTTAAACCTTACACGGCCTATTATTTATGCTATGCAAGAATGGTCCGACTTAACCATGGACAGCCCCAAAAGGCACACCGAATGCTCAGGTCTAGCCGTGGTATTAATGGCTCTAGCATAAGGTGACTGAGACGCTACATGACCTGACATCGTGACGTGGCAGCAGCGGGCATTCCGGCGGCCCCAAGGTCAGCCTCAGATGCTTACATGTGGGCCACCACGGTATGGGCGCACAAGATCGGTCTGGCACCGTGGAGTGCGGACCACCGCATGCGAACAGGCGCGAGGAGGTCGTCCGGAAGATCGTCGGTGTATCTGGATCAGATTCTCCTCGACCTACACATGCCACTCCCGTCGTTCTCTTCAGTTTTTGCGGTACTGCGACTCCTGCCACAAGTTTGTCTGAGCACCTGAAAGATTTTGCGGTTGCAAATATGTTTTGGCATGCTTCTATGAAGCGGCAGTGTCGAAATATTAGGCAAATACTGGTAGGGGTGATCGTCCCTTGCAACAAGATCAAAGTAGGTGATACCCACCATAAACCATGGTCTAAATCATACAATAAAGAACATACTAAAATTTCGTAAGCCCAAATTATTTGCTTAAGCACACTAATGGAATTGCAAACATGTGAGGCACTTTCTGCTGCCTAATCCTAATATGAATTTCACATTGATATTTTTATTAGACTCTTTCTTACGTAGAAGGGAAGCTAAGGATCCCTTGGTTTTGGTCTGGGCTAATGAGGGTCAAACATCATTTCTTCAGATTTAGATCCTTTCAACTTTGTAATGGATCTCAAATTTGATTTTGACAGAATATATGGCTTGCAAACAACCCCCTCAGCGTATAATACCCTCGACTCTTTCAAATTGTCCAAAAAAACATGCCACGGTGGTTGAAGTGATGAGCTCTATCCCACTCAATGTCTCTTTTCATCGAGCCATTACGGAATATAATTTATTGACCTTGCATGAGCATATTATAAAGGTTGTTAGTGTGCAGTTAACACCAGAACAGGATATATTTCAATGGAATCTCCATCAGAATCGATAGTTTTCAGTTCAGTCGATGTATCAAGCCTTAATGCATCAAAATGTCACCGCTACAAATCATCAATTATAGAAGTAAAGAAATTAGAATGGTAGTAAAAAATATTGTTTTTATAACAACGAGGAAACTATTCAACACCTCATTTTTTTTAACTACCACTTTGCTCATTTCGCATAGCGCAACATTCAAGTGGTTTTTAATTTGTCATCTCCTAGTGCATGACCAATATGTTTGAGAGCGGGTTATTGGGGCTGGAAAAAGATTTAAGGGCTTACATTTTAGTTGGAGCTGCCACTTTGTGTTTGTCAATTTGGCTATATCAAAATGATGTGGCTTTTGATAAGAAAAAATCTCTAATCCGTTACAGGTTATCTATATTTGCATCAAATGGTTACATTCGTGGTCTATACTGTAGTTTCAAGAGGTCCGAGATGTGGTGTCAGCGGGATGTAGATTGTTGGAGATCGTGATCAAGAATCTCTTCATCAGGCATGGGTGGAGATATAGTAACAGGTTGTATGTGGATTGAAACATTTTATTTCATATTTCCTATGACTTGTTGCAACTTTCCTACAGAACCTGCTTATATCTTTCTTTTGAAAGCAGTTTGGTTGTAGACGTGTAATAAATGATTGGTTGTGTGTATCTCATAATACAAAGGCCAAGAGATATAATATTCTATTATCTTAAAAAAAGTAACCTTACACAGCTATGAAGAAAATAAAGATAAGGTTTATGTAATACAATATCAACAAAAAAATAGCATTACATGTTATTTTCACCCTGAGCCTATAAGTCACCCTTTTTGTAGACAATAACAGTAAAACTACAAACCGTCGCATATGAGCATGGACTATATAAACAAAACCAATTAAATCAATTTTTCGATATTTATTTGTTACTATCTATCAATATTTCTAGGTACTAGATCCGATCACCATAGGAGGTGACACCACACCCTATTAGGGCTTGTTTGGGTCAATATCCTAGCCTATTCATGTGGATAGATCGGAATTTTAAACTTCTCAAATAAAGCCTTAAAATGAATTAACCCGCACACCTTGCATCTGATTGCTCCGGCTATTTTAGTGAATGTGGTAAAGATTTAGCCAATAACCAGGCCACAATATTAATATATGACCTCTCAAATATCATTCGACAAAGATAGTAAAAGTAAAGGAAAAATAGAGGACCACTTTGGCACTAGGGACAAACAACAGCAGATTGTATGCTGTATTGCTGTTAATGACTTTCCAATCATTTATGATATGAAGAACCTGTTCCATCCAAATACAAAATTATATCAATAACAAGAAAACCAATATTATAATTCAACAAATTCATTTTGCTAAAAGCTAAATATCTCATCAAACAATCTTATATCCTCATCCTCTTGATTTGATCTCCATTCTTTTTTCCTCTGTTCTCTTTCACCTTTGGTCAACTATGCTCATTGAGCACAGCATGGACAGGATCACTGAAAAACAAGGTTGTTGTTCCTTGGGAAAAAAAAAGTTTGTTGCTAGGACAGTTGGGCATTTCACCTTTCCCTGAGGGCCTAGTTGCAAGTTCTAACCCTTTTCAACGACATAAAAGCATCTGCTCCCTGCTTGTTTCTTTTCTATATGTAAAAGAAAAGTAAAATACATGGTGGTGGTATGTACTCTACAAATACCAACAGGGCCCACCTGTCAATGTCACTGCATACACAAAAAGAGGATAGGTTCTGCATTGGTTTGGTTCGTAGCCAAATCATGATGGTGATGTTTTAAGGACACACCACTTGTGACCAGTCAGGTAGTTGCAGCACAGGTTTTAAAAACCGGCGACCGTTTGAAAGGTGCGGTTTTCGATTTTATTGTTTCAGTTCAAAATCCAAAACTGCTTTGGTAAACCGATTTAATTAAAAAATAAAAAATTTAAAAATTTTGAAAAAAATTATGTGTTCAAAAACCGTTGAAAACCAATTTTTCGCGATTTTTACAGTGAAAATCTCTTAAAAACCCCATTCAACTAGTTGGGTTGGTTTTCGTGAAAACCGAACGGTTTTCGATTTTTTATTTTTTTTTATTTCTTAACCCTTCGGATTCTAATGGTTTTCAAGCGGTTTTTCGAGTGATTTTTGCTATTTACGTGCCATGAATTTCGAACCGATTTTTTTAAATTCGGTTTTTGAAACCCTGTGCATGTATGCATAAGCTTTTGTTGAAGACTTGCAGCGTATAAGAAACGACTTGCTAGTTGCTGCCGTAGGCATTCAAGCTATATATAGTAATACAATCTCCTCTCGTCCATGTCCATTTCTACACGCTTTGCTCAACTATGGTGGATACTAACAATAAATAAATAAAGGCAAATTAATGATCTGCAAATATGTGTGTACATTTGGTAAATGCAATGCAAGAGCATGGTTAACAAAAAAAATTGTTATTTTGCAGAACATTACAACCCTACCGCGGAAGTTAGCAATTATACTCCATTTTGCTCCATTATTCACCGAGCGATCTGGAATTTTAAGCAACCGGAATGAAAAACCCTGGTCTTTTTTAGAACACAGAAATTTTATAGGAACAGTTCGATTTTCATAGGACTGGAGAAAAATTCTCGAGTTCCAATATGTCCACTCGTTTCGATTCGCAACTATAAATAATTAAACGTTGGTCAGACAAATTAGCCCGAACTTAACTTGAATCACAACTCGGTCAGCCTGCCCAATGAGTTAAAATTTTGGATCTTTTTTCGCTTATAATTAGGACTCACGGTCTCATGCGCGCCATGGTCCATTATGTCACTAACATGGAGCAACCACAAGTAATTATAGCCCTGACGCACACATGACCCAGAGGAGGATTTGTTGCTTAATTAGTGCACCACTTGATGATCTACGGGCTCCTTGGTTTGATTAAACTATGATGGGAATCTGCAAATACTTAAAACGAAAGCCCTCTTTAACCATAATCAATCTGACAAAGAGGGATACAACAAGCTAGTACTAGTAGTAATCTACTCCTAGTGCTTCTTCTGCTTTCCTACTTTTGCACCGTATTGTAAGCTAGCACGAAGATCTAGCAGATCATGCCATGGACCAAAAATGTGTAAAATTTTAGGGTTCCAAGCAAGGTTGGGAGGTCAACAACTTTCTTACTTTTAGGCTAAGCCTTTGGGCCCTAGGCCCTAGCACCTGCGGCATTTTCAAATATATATACAAGTAGCTGTGTGCCCGTTTTGCCTGTTTAATTGCAGATGGGTCAGAAGGAGTGGTTTGCCTAAGTTCTACCTAGCTAATGTCTCGCTCTCGTTTGAAATGTTATGGCCCTGTTTAGAAACAATGTATTTTTATAGTTTTTAGGTAATATTATGGTATTTTATACCATAAGGTGTTTGGTTACCATTCCAAAAACTCTGTATTAAAAACTATGGTTTGATAGATACCATGATATTTTTGGAATATTTGAAATTCTACTCCAATCACCCAAAGTTTTTATAGTTTTGATTAACTTCTTGCCTATTTCTACTCAAATACCATGGTTTGTGATGTTGCATTCAAACAGTTGGTAGTTCCAAAAAATACCATGGTTTTAAAGGGGTTTGGTAAAACCATAGCATTCATGACAAAACAATTGTAAACCATAGTATATCAAAACTATAGTTTTAAAAAATTATGCTTCCAAACATGACCTAAAAGTTTTTAAAGTTCTTACGAAAACTGAACTGTGCCTAATGAAATTCATATGGAACTCTAGCATTTGGAAAGGTTGTACCATGAACTCTCCAATTCTATGAAAATTACCACCTCAAAAAAAATTACTCTCTCTAATCATAAATAGTTATTATTTTAAGCACTGACACGATGTTTAAAGCACAACTTTGACTATTAATTATTATAATATATTTATAAAAACTGAATAAAATTATAATATTATGAAAGTACTTTTCAAGATAAATCTATACATATGATTTTCATGTATCTAATTTAGATATTTAAAAATATATTAACTAAATTATCTTTAAACTCTTGTACCTTTTGGTACTTCTATTTTTAAAATTTTTGATACTTTCTGATACTAGTTTAATGTATATTTTAGTATCTCTTACGAATGATAAAAAATCTCTATGTTTTAACAATACAAAGACTGGTATGATCAACACCTGTATATTTTGTCCTGCCCGAGATTGGCTGCATTAGGACCGAATGGTCCATTTATAAACTAGCATGTGTTAGTTGTTCATTTGAAAAATAAAAGGTCGACACGTACGTACACTACAGGGACTTGCAACCAAACGGGTATTTGCGTGTGAATTTGAGTTACATTTGTCGAAATATCCCAAGTCATTCTAAATTATGAAAGGCTAATATATACTTATAGTCGTGCTTAGTTAGGCCTAATGCCATTAATTAATTACTACAGGAAATGATTTTACTGTGAAACATGTGCACAGTCGAATTATAAATATAAATCTACTTTCGAAGTGCTTGTGGAATAAAGTTGGATTCCTTTGACCTTTGCATTTCTCTCACGCAGATTTCGCAGAAAATTCTGAGAAAAGAAGGACGACAAGGAAATTAGTTAAAAGGAAATATATGGAGAAGATAACGACTCATGTCACATGATTTTGGCATTTAGCAATTGTGTGTGTAAGGACTTGTGGACACTCAAGCCTGTTAGGACATATCGACACTCAAGCCAACTGAACAAGCCAAATACTGAGTCTGGTTTTGCTTATTTGATTAAATAACTAATATACTCATCAAATCAGGTTAATTTCCCCAGCACAGCCAGGAAGACACACATATGTTAGCTTTAAAATGGTAACTAAAATTATTCAAAATTTTAGTAGAAGAAGATCAAGCATGGTGTGTTGGTGGCTTGGCCTAACTAAACTGTAGTAAATCTTATACTCAATGTTAGTAGTGATCTTCAGTCATAACAGGAAATACTGAAAATTAAGGAAGAAGATCCGTGATTAGGGGCTAGGCCCACCTCTAACGCGCTCTGATTGGGAGCCTTCTAAAATTGTTGGTTTTGGTCCTGATAACCATCGCCATATAAGATAGGAAGAGGTCAAGTTGGTTTTGGTCCTGATAACCATCGCCATATAAGATAGGAAGAGGTCAGAACTCAATAGATTAAGAAGAAAAAAAGACTTAAGTCTCGCCATCTTCCGGACACCCCTTCCGATCTAGGGTTTTGGCGCACAGGTTGCCGAAGACCCCTACCGCCACCGAAGAAGGTCTCGGTGTCCCTCTCCTTCCTCGCGCGGTTCGGTGTCATCTTCAACACGATCTTCATCGACGCCAAGAACACCTACCGGACCCTAATGGCTACTTCTTCTTCACTGGGTCAATGTATTCATCTAATGATTTATTTCCGCATTATATTTTTGGTGATCATGACTTAGGCTAGCTAATGTTGTTCATTAGTTCTAACATTTGGTATCAGAGCCACCTAGCCTAAGTTTGATCCCTTTTAACCCAGATTAAGTCTTTTGTTTGTCGGATTAATGTTCTTTTCAGCTCAGATTTGGATCAGGTAGCACTTAGAAGGAGGAGATTAAAACCATCAGAACCCAAATCTTGAAACACCAATCCCCAAATCCCAAATGCAATCAAGAACTCTAATGTCTAAGAAAGGGGGTTTCTGGGCTTACCGTGCTCACCGTCGCCGGCCCTTGCCTCGCCGTGGGTGCATCCAGTGCGTGTGTCGCGCTCTTGTGCCTCCTTCTCACCGCGCCGCATTAGGCCGCCGCCCACGCGCAATCGCCTCGTCGGAGCCATGCACGGCACCGATTCGCCACGCATGCGTGCCATTGCGCCGCTTCGCCAATGCGTGAACGCTCAGCCGCTACTGCGCGTTGTTTTTGGGAGCCCGAAGCGAAATGGATTAGAGTTAGGGCTTCTCCTCGCATTTGTTTTTGTTTCGGTTCGGCGTCATCTCGACCATCCGATCTCCATCGACGGCTGATGCCGCGACTTGTCATCCCTCCTGCCGCTTCTTCGCGGCGGCGCTTTGCATCCCATGCGCGGCGCAGTCGCCGCTTTGCATCGCGTGCACGACCACGTGATCGAGCAGCTTTTCGCGTCGTGCGGGCCAACACTTCTGCTCCTTGAGTGGGCCGCACTCTGGACTAGGCTACCGTCCGTCCCGCGCACTGAGGCCGCGCTGCGCGAGGCTGGGCCAGTCAAGTTTTGTGGAACACAACAGAGTTTGGGCTATGGCAATATCGGTTTTGGGCCGAATTCTTATGGTATTTAACTCATTTTATTCTCTGTATTCATTCAGTCTTTTATTTCCAACAATAAGCACTATTTAATTATTTATTTCTTGAACATTCATGTTATGTTTAATTTTATGATTAATTTCATGATTAATTTTCTTGGCTAATTAATTGATGTGACAATTAATTTTTGATGTAATGATTATTTATGAGTATTATCTCTAATTAAAATAGAACCAACAGGAAATTTTAATTAGAGATTATTGTTTAATGTTTAAAATTGGGATTATGTTATGACCACGATCATATACTGACCAACGTTGTTTATGAACATGTGTCACCCATAAGATAATTTAGTTCCTTTTCGTTTCTGCCCAACAATGATACGAAATAGAATTTTAAAATTTTCTTGTCATTAGTATGATTATTAATCAGACCAATGTAGGTTTAATTTTCGTGCAAGACATTTATTTTTCAATATTTGCTGATTATATTTTATTTTTGATTCGGCTATGCATTATTAATGAGCCCATCTTTGGGCATAAGTTCTAGGCTGATTTTTGAATGTTGTCTCAGATAGGCCACAAATAATACTTTAGTGCATTCCGGGAATAAGCTAAGATGGGATTAGTTAAGTACTATATTTCTACCTGAGTTGTTTATATTTCCACATATGTTACAATTTCTTATGCCATAAATTATGAGCTTAAGTTTTTCACTTATTTTCAATTTAGCATTAATTATTAATTGTTTATGCTTCCGCAATTAAGTACTTGATGTCTAATACTCAGTAATTTTGATTGTGTGATTAATTTTGTCTCTTATTAATGTATTCTACTTTGAGACAATGTGATTATGATTAATTAAATACTTCATGACTATATACTGACCAACGTCTTTTATGGGTCATATGATATTTAATTAATTCTCATATTAATTAAGTTATTGAGTCTTTTCAAGCATTTATATGATAAAGACTACAATATAATTAAGATATCTCTAATTAAGATGGAACCAACAAGAAGTCTTAGTTAGAGATTTAATGAAGTTTTGGGATTATGTTGTGGCCATAATTGCATTCCGGCCAAAATTGTTTGCAATTGTGTACCATTCCTATAGATTAAGTTTTTTTCCGTTATGTACCCAAAGGTGATACGGTTTGGAACTGTAGTCATATTTTGGGATTATGTTGTGACACACGGTTATATTCTGATCAAAGTTGATTATAATCATGTGTCATTCCCATAGCTTCTCTAATCAAAATAGAAGCAACGAGAAGTTTTGGTTAGAGATTTCATATTGATTTAAGGATTACGTTTTTATGGCTCATGGTTACAAATTGACCAGCATTGTTTGTGATCATTTGCCATCCCTATTAGTGAATCCAGTTATTGTTTGTTTTCTACCAAAATGTGATATGAAGATGGACTGTTGATTCTTTTCTTATGTTAAGTTCTTCTTCATTTTTGCCCAATGGTGAACCGAATTAGAATTGTTAAGCTTTGTCATTAGCATGTTATAAAGTTGATCAACGTAGGGTTAATTTCATGATAGAAAATCATTCACATTTTGTGGATATTAATTAATGATCAGTGTTATATCCCTATTATCAATTCAGCCATAAGTTCTTCGGCTGTTTCTAGTACCCTAATAAGAAATAGAGTAATTTATTAGCATATTATTCTTGAGGCTATTGATTATGCACACAAACATAATGTTGATGATTAGCTCCTATTAGAAGAAGTATATAATAATTTAGACATTAGCAAGAATTCAATATTCTGATAACTAGTGGGAGCAATTTAAGCAAACGTCCCTTTTGATCATAAAATTTAGAATCTAGAGGAGCAATCCTCTAGTTAAATTATGACTATATGGCAATAATGGAAAAGCATTATAAAGCTCCTCAAAAGTTCTTGCTAGTATACTGATCATAAGAGTGTTCAAAGTCAATGAGCTGGGACATTAAAAAAATTAGCGGAGCCTTTTTAATACACTTCATTATGTCATTCATAGAGAATGTAACAATAATAATGAAGAATGAAGAATGAGAAGTGAATTATAAGTGTGCCTATGAATGTGTGCATTCATAGAGAAAATTGGCTAAATACTAAGATAGAAGACTGTGTTTATACTGCCAACATTACTTCAAGACTATGAAAGTTTTAAAACGAAACTTTAGAGAATGAATAGGAGGCTAATGTTGAAACTGTTGGAAGTTTTCCATCAGTACTAAGTTACGTTTTCACCCTCCATCCTAATAATGTAATTTATGTTCCCAATATAAAAGGTAATTTGCTTATACTCTTATAAATTATTTGGGGAGCATTAAGTATGTTGCAATTGAAATATTTATGAGAGTTCATCGAAATTGTGGAATTGACACTTGTACCACATTTCGAGGGGGAGAGTGGAACGTCTCATTGAGAAAAGAAAAGCTTCATTATGTGTGTCATAAACCCCATGAACAAATTCTTTACTCTATTAAAGATATTCTCTTTCTCAATAAGTTTAATCGATGGAAGGATCAAAGATAATTAATATCAATATCTTACACTTTGGAAAAATTAAGATACTTATACACTTGGGACTGTCAAGCTTCCATCCAGACTAAAGGGTGCCACCGAATTTGTAAACCACTGAGTTGATAGAAATGTTGATTCTAGTGGGAGTTCTGAGAGAAGGCAAACTATACTTGGCACAATCGTGCTTATATTCCAATGCCGATAGTTCGAGAGAATAGCAATCTTTTGTCTCTAAAAGTTCCACCTCCAGTTGCTTATGGAGTTTATGATAATATGAGCCTCACATAAAGATACCTTAAGTTTTAACCTTAAGACCAGTAGGAGTAAATTTAACCTCTTAGTTGTTTATATGGACTTAATTGTTTATATAGACGATGCCTTATTGACTATCAGCAATAGGGACAATAATGTTTAAGACCCAAATATTCCCTTTCTCTTCTTGGAATTAAGTTTGTCTTGGTGATGCCTCTTATGTTTTGACTATTAAGATTCACCGAGATAGGTCTAATATTAAGGGAGTTTACTCCGATTATTAAGGGCGACAGAAGTTTTTCTTATGTTCTGCTGTCATGAACATTATGTATACTTAAGTTTGTATACGCCCTTATTTAACGTTTTTAACCTGGATACTTAGCAAATATTAATTCAGGACTGGACCACCGGAAAATTACTAAAGACACTTTGCATCATAGGCAAAGTCCTAATGATTATATGCTCACATATGAGAAGTCTGATAATCATAAAGTTGTGGGTTATACAGACACAGATTATGCAAGGTGTGTTGATATTAAGAAATCCACATCAAGTCAAATCTTCAATCTTGCAGAAAGAGCCATATTGTGGAATGGCTCTAGTTAATATCTTAAGGCGTCATTAATGATGCAAACAAACTTGTGGTATGTCATAACACTATTAGATAATAAGAAATCCACAATAGGCTATTGCGGTTTAAGAATAAGAAAATTTATTTTTAGCTTAAGATTCTATCCTGGAATTTATTATGTAAGAGCGCAATTTTTGCTTCAAGTAACAATATGTCAAGTTGTGTTGCCAAACATATGACGTTGTGAAAGATATATATAATCCAAAATCAAATTATTGGAGTTCAGCCTATAAGAATTGAGTATCGTGTTTAATATATAAGTTTATGTATCATATTTAGTTTAATGATTCTCTGTTAAAATCTTGTCTCAAAATTAGTGCCGGCAAAAGACTTATTGGCAGCCTATACTTCTGGGACAAATTGAGATCTCAAAACTTCGATTCTAGAAATTACAAAGTTTGTTTTCACTTTTTTTAATGTGCATATGATGACAAATGAAAACAAATTGCACAAAAAGACTATAAGAATAAAATCAACTCCCATTAAGAAATAATTAATTATCCTATCGAGATAGAATAATGCACTATAGATACTGGGGTTGCAGCGGTGCTTAAATTAATCGTTGTAATACTTTATCTTGGTGTGTTGTTTTGTTAAGTGTAGACTTATGATATTAGCCTTCGATCAAGTGGGAGAATGTTAGTTGTGATCTTCAGTCATAATAGGAAATACCGAAAATTAAGAAAGAAGATCCGTGATTAGGGGTTAGGCCCACCTCTAACGCGCTCTGATCGGGAGCCTTCCAAAATTGTTGATTTTGGTCCCGATAACCGTCACCATATAAGATAGGAAGAGACCAGCACTCAAGAGATTAAGAAGAAAAAAAGACTTGAGCCTCGCCATCTTCCGGACACCCCTTCCGATCTAGGGTTTTGGTGCATAGGTTGCCGAAGACCCCTACCGCCACCAAAAAGGTCTCGGTGTCCCTCTCCTTCCTCGCGCGGTTCGATGTCATCTTCAACACTAATCTTCACCGATGCCAAGAACACCTACCGAACCCTAATGGCTACTTGTTCTTCACCGGGTCAGTGTATTCATCTAATGATTTATTTCCGCATTATGTTTTTGGTGATCATGACTTAGGCTAGCTAATGTTGTTCATTAGTTCTAACACTTAATTCCTAAGAGCAAGTGCAATAAGGCTATCTCAGTTTACTATTAGCATATACACATCAATTTTATCCTATATGGAAGAATGAGAAAAGATGAGACAGAAGAAAACCAGCTCTTATTTATTAGCCAGCATTGCATTGAAAAATAGGTGCTGTCGCTGGGTAAACACCAGTGTTGGAGCCAACACGAGTGGTTGTTAGTATTAAAGTTAGTGTTATGACAATAGCCACAAAAAAGAAGTTAGTGTTGAATGTCCAAATTAAAATCTGTAGTGCTTCTCTAGAGAAAAACTTTAGAGATAGTTATTGTTGGATTATTTGAGCCAAGCCCATTTAATTGAGACAAATAATTTCTAGAAAATCTCAAAAGCCTATCTCATGAGGAGGCATGTGCACTAACAATAGTCCCACATTGCTAGCCTAAAGTGGTGAACACTAGTTTATATAGTGGAGTGTGATCCACCATGGTAGAACCATGTGGGAGAGAGGGAGGAAAATACACGCCGCCACCACCGGCCGGGCATGGGCCGGGCGAGGGCGCGAGCGCATGCACTGCGTGAATGGTCCGCCAACCGTCCAGGCCTTGCGCAGACGCAACCTCCTTTTGCGCTTTATTCTTTTGCTACCCGGATTGTCGCGTTGCAAGATGAGATAAGGACTCAGAATGCAGACTCGATCGTGGCATCGCCGAGTCACGCTCACACGACTATCCCTATATATATTGTGCCCTGTCACCCGCAGAGAAGGATATACAGAGAACACCTTGAGTTAGGGTTTTGCCATCTCTCGCCGTCAAGGCCGCCATCGTAGCCTTCTCCATCCCGAAGCGCCGACGCATCCGCGATAGGAGAGCAGTCTCCTAACCCTTCATCTTCGAGATCCCGCACCGGAGAGGGCGAATAATGTTTTAGGAAGCGCCCGCGATCGCTTTCAAGATCTTCACCACGGCTCGTCTTCCTGCTCTCGCCGGACGCCGCCGCCAATGATCTCGCGACACGCCATCAACAATGTCGCCCACGCTAACGCCGCGATCGCACCAAATGCACGACATCTCGTGATCTTCTTCCGCCAAGACGCTCGATCCGTCCTAATCTCGTAGTTAGTCATGTTTATCAAGATGATCATGATGTTCGTGGTTGCCTAGTATGTTAGAGAAATACATGCTAGTTTCGTGATGCTATTCATGATTTATATTCAAATTTAATCAAAACTGCTCTAATTCTTCAACAATCCAAAACCTTATTGTAGACAATTTCCTAGATTAACAATGGTCGGTTTTGCCGACGACCGAGGCCGGAGATTAAATTCTCTCGAGTGCACTTTAAGAGGTGGCAAGTCAAGGTCACGCCTGCTTACGGCTATGAATGTATTCGGGTTAGTAAAGGCAAGCTCGAAGGTGATCTCTCACGAGCAAGCAGAAGAGTTTCACGGATGTCAATACTCTTCGTGGGATGCATTCTTAGCGTTTGCCGACCGTCATGCGATGTGTACATGCACATAATGACGCCAAGGTGCCGGGATAAACCAATGCTAAGTTCGGTGCATCGGATGCAAAAGTGAATCAGATATCATGGAAAACTTTCATGACTATAAGATGGCCGATAATCGCTCTGTAGAGCAAGCCTATGAGATACAAAGGCATTGTCAAGGAACTCGAACTCGAATGTATCTTACCCGATCCTTTTGTGGCCTTGCATCATTGCAAACCGCCTCTCGTGGAGGAGTTTCGCACTACTCTAAAACAAAAGAGGACAAAGATATCACGAAAGTCCGATAGGCCCATTGATGTTGAAGAGAAGGCTCGCTAAGGACTTCAATGGTAAGTGTGGGATATATATACCCCGGGGCCCAAGGCAAAGTTCGCGAGGCCCAACCAAAGTGAACTGCATCAGCCGACTGTGTATACGGAGGCAATCACCGAGCAAGGCGTGAAGAATCGTGGACAACATCGTTAAGGAAACCGAGTCAGATTAGGCAAGGGACGATTGTAATCCAAACTAATATGAAGTCGAATAGATGTAAAGATGTAACCCACCTCGAGTCCGAGTAGGACTCTTCTGTAAACCGCCTCCACCCCGCTATATAAAGGAGGAGACTAAGAAGAGAAGACAGAGATCATCAAGAAATAAGCTAGCCAATCATAATCCCGAGCACAGACTAGGGTATTATCTCCACCGTGGGAGCCCGAACTCAGATAATTTCCCGTGTCTTGTGCTACCATCGAAGTTTGGATCCAGCGCCTAGCCCCTTTTCATTATTGTCGGTAATAACCTCGACGGCTAAGCGCTGTAGGGGTGTATAGGATCGATCTCAGAAGCTCGATGGCAATCTTCAAAGAAAGATAGCCACCTTCGCCCACCCAGCGCGTTCGCCGAAGTCCGAATTCATCGCCGACGATTTTGGTCATCTTACCCTTTCGGATTCAGATCAATTCCAATCTGAGGCAATCTTGAGGTTCCTTTAGCCGACAACCACTGGATCGGAACAGCATGGCCATCTGTCCTTGGACGGTAAGCCAAAGATCTGAACCTCGTCTTGAGCTGGAACCGGCTAATAGCGCACCCCGAGTGGTAAAATATACTAGAAAACCACTCGGATTCAAAGGTCAACCCCCCTCATCTTCATGTTCCTCCGATTCAGAAGACGAGGCGGAAAATCTTCAGAGCTTTCGCGGCATTTTCATGATCGAAGAGTTGTGAACTGAATCTCAGCAACAGAAGGACGCAGCAAACGCTGCAGAAGAAAAGCGTCATCATCAAGAAGGCCGCGCGAGGCTCCTCCAGAACAGAGGCCGCAATGTCAATGAAGAAATCTTGCAGACGAAGGTAGGGAACCAATCGGTTTTCCATACTCCTCAGCAGAATATCGTTGCCACCAAGACGCTTCTTGATACTTTAGGACCACCGCTGGTCTCGACAAATGGCCGCCTCGATCAGTAGCCCAAGTTCAAAGCTATGGTGGCGGCGGTAGCAATTCAGCAAAGACCAGAGGAGCCAAGGAAAAGGAGCCATCTTGTACTCGCCTCCTCAATTCACAGTCGCTAGCAAAGAATACGGCACGCAATGTCACAAAGTAGAGCTTCGACGGGAGAAGATGTCCGATAGCATCACCGGAACCTTCGCGGATTTAAATGCCGACGGCGTGACTGGAAGATGAAGAGCGCCGAGGCGCAGAGATGACTATGAACGCTTTGGCATTGGCCACAACGACCGGACGACGATGCGCAATAACCTCCGCTATTATGGAGGGAAAAACGAAGACCGCCGAGCTAAATCACCCTATCGACGTTCTCCACGGCGCAACGACGTCCTATTGAGGGCATCCGGCCACCTCGCCGCCGAGTGGTTTGACCCGGGATTCAATCCAAGAGCATCACCAAATTGACGGAGAAAGAGATCCGAAGCTTGGCTCTGTGTTTACTCTCTTGAGATCATGGTCACGGGGCGATCGCAATGTGATGGCTAATTACCTCCCAACCATGCTCACCTCTTCTACCAAGCATGGCTCACAGACTTCCAAAATTCCATAGATTCTGGGAGGATCTTTGTGAATAATTTATCACCAATTTTCGGGCACTTACGAGCGACACAGAACGTAATGGGACCTATACTACCTCCGCCAAAAAGGAACGAGACGCCCGAGAATTCATCCCGGCGCTTCATGCAAAAGAAGAATACGATCGTGATATTTCGTAAGCGGCAGATCATTGCAAAGATTCCGTAGGGTGTCAACGACCCCGACCTGATCAAGAAGATATCACTGAAGCCACCGACCATGGTAAGGGAGATGTTCGAGCTGGCAGATCATTATGCGACGGCCTCAGATGCTTTGGCCGAACGGCAAGATGATTGCCCACGACATAAAGATAAGAAGGATTACGCCGAGTCATCAAGACAACGTGACAAAAAGCGGAAGTTCAAGAGATAGTGGCGGCAATCGAAAGCAAGGCGGCATCGCAAGACCACGACCGACGACTACGACACGGTGATGGAAGCTATTTGTCCTTTTCATCCAAAAGGTAAACACGCTGCAAAAGATTGCTTCACTTTGAGGAGGTTCGCCAAAGAATCCAGAAAGCGACCAGCCAGAGGCGAAGCAAAAGATGAAGAGAAGAAAAAACAAGATCCCTTGAAGATGATGAAGGCGAATATCAAAAGATGGAACATGAACTCAACTACATTTACGGAGGTTCAATGGCTTACGAGTCAAAGCGAAGCAAAACTCACGACCGTGGACGCCAACGCCGCCATGCCGCCAGCCTCCCCAGATCTTAGATGGTCCGAGGTCCCCATCACTTTTGACCGCTCAGATCACCCGGATCTCATCCCTTATCCTGGGAGATTTCCGCTGGTGTTGGACCCGGTGGTGCGCAATGTTAAACTCAAGAGGGTGCTGGTCGACGAAGGGAGTGGACTCAATGTTCTCTTCTCCAAAACTTTCGATGATATGAAGATTCCCGCTCCGAGCCGAGGCGGGTTCATCACCATTCCATGGAGTAATTCTGGAACTTCTTCGATTCCACTTGACAAATCACCTTGCTTGGCCACGCTTGGAACCAAGGAGAATTTTCTTTACGTATACCTCAACTCAAGTAGCCGACTTCCGACGGCATATCATGCCATCTTGGGAAGGCCCGGCCATGGATTCATGGCCGTACTTCATTACACTTACCTCGTCCCGAAGATGCTGTGGCCAAAAGGGCATCATTTCCATCCGTGGCGATGTCAAGCGCTCGTCCTCAAGCTGATAGAGAAAGCTGCGAGATGGTCAAGATCAAGAGGTGGCGATGATAGAGAGAAGATCCGCAGTACCGACACCAAGAAGACGAAGGAGAAGTACCGACCAAGAAGCAGGTCAAAATAGGCCTGAAGCCTGACGAGGGGGCCAAGAAGGTAATCCTCGACCCATCCAACTCCGCCCAGACAGCCCTGATCGGGACAGGCCCCACTCCCAAATAGGAAGACGCGCTCGTTACCTTTCTTCGGTCCAACCGGGACATCTTCGCGTGGAAACCATCCGATATGCCCGGTGTTCCCAGGGAGGTGATCGAGCACTCTTTGAACGTTGACGAGAAGGCCAAGCCCATCAAGCAACGGTTCAAGATTTGCTCAAGATAAGAAAGAAGCCATTAGGAAAAATCACGGCTTTTAGCGCAGTTTCATAAAAGAAGTGTACCATCCCGATCGGTCAAGCGAACCCAAAGGTTTGTTCGCAAAAAGAATAAAAGTCGGGCGCATGCGTTGATTATACCGATCTCAACAAAGCTTGCCCGAAAGATCCTTTTGGGCTGCCTCGTATAGACCAAGTGGTAGATTCGACGGCGGGCTGTGAACTCCTCAGTTTTCTAGATGCTTATTCGGGATATCACCAGATCAGGCTAAAGGAAGAAGATTGCATCAAGACTTCATTCATCACTCCGTTTGGTGCATTCTGCTACGTCACGATGCCGTTTGGTTTGAAAAACGCTGGCGCAACTTATCAACGCGCGATACAGCGATGTTTTCACTCCCAGATCGGGCGCAACGTGGAAGCGTATGTCGACGACGTTGTTGTCAAGACTCGCGCGAAGGAAGACCTCATATCTGACTTAGCTGAAACCTTCGAGAGCCTAAGGGCTTACAAGATGAAGCTCAACCCGGAAAAATGTGTTTTTGGAGTCCCATCAGGGAAATTACTTGGATTCATTGTGTCGCAGTGGGGCATCGAGGCGAACCTTAAAAAGATCAATGCAATTCTAAAATAAAACCTCCAACCAACGGAAGGACGCCCGAAGCTCACCGGATGCATGGTGGCACTCTGCGGCGATTCATCTCTCGGCTTGGATCACGAGGAATGCCCTTTTTCAAACTCCTGAAGAAGCAGGGTAACTTTCAATGGACCACCGAGGCACAGTAAGCTTTCGAAAAAACTGAAGACATTCTTGTCATCCCCACCCGTACTGGTTCCTCCAATACCCGAAGAGCCCCTTTTGCTCTACATTGCCGCGACGACTCATGTAGTCAGCGCTGCAATCGTGGCAGAGCGGAAGGAAGAAGGGCACCTCGTAAAATCCAAATGCCGCCTATTTCATCAGCGAGGTACTGGGAGAATCCAAGGTGCGCTACCCACAGGTACAAAAACTATTGTACGCCGTGTTGCTTGCCTCTCGCAAACTCAAGCACTACTTCCAAGAGCATCCAATCTCGGTGGTCACCACCTTCCCGCTTGGGGACATACTCCACAATCGGGAGGCCACCGGAAGGATCGCAAAGTGGGCAGTCGAGCTTGGGGCTTTTGAAATCTCCTTCAGGCCGCGAACGGCAATAAAGTCTCAAATACTTGCCGACTTCACCGCCGAATGGACAGAATTACAAACTCCGACGACCATTGGAGAGTTGGAATACTGGACAATGTATTTCGACGGATCCCTCATGCTCAGCGGTGCAGGAGCCGACGTGGTCCTCATCTCTCCAACAGGTGAGCGCTTGAAATACGTCCTTCAGATCCACTTCCCAGCGTCAAACAATGCCGCCGAGTACGAGGCACTCATCCACGGGCTTCGCATCGCGATATCCCTTGGTGTCCGGCGGCTAACTATTCGGGGCAACTCCATGTTGGTAATTAATCAAGTACAAAAGGATTTGTCGTCGGCAAAGACAACATGGCAAAGATAACGCCAGAGGTACGGAAGTCGAAGGAAGTTCGACGGCCGAGCTCATCCATGTGCTCCGCCATGACAACGGCAAAGCAGATTTAATTGGCAAGGCCGGGTTCCACTCGCAACAAGATCGCCGGCGGTGTGTTGTCGAAGAGCTCCATAAACCTTCAATAAGTCAAAAGCAGAACAAAACAAATCGTAAGAAACACCCATTGAAGAAGAAATCTTAGTCATCAACGCAGATTGGATGGCTCCTTTTCTCAATTACTTGTTAAGAGACGAACTTCCAGAAGACCGAACAAAGGCAGAACGCATCTCGCGACGTAGTAAGAATTACATGGTAGTAGGAGAAGAATTATTCCGAAAAAGCGCCCCCGGAGTTCTAAGGCGATGCATATCAGAGCAAGAAGGAAAAAACCTACCCAGAGAAATCTATTCGGGAATCTGTGGGCATCACGCGGCGTTAAGCACACTAGTGGGCAAGGCATATCGACAAGGCTTCTTCTGGCCGACTGCCGTAACCGATGCAGAAGACATCGTCCGAACTTGTGAAGGATGCCAATTTTTTGCTCGCCAAATACACGTGCCCGCCGTGGCTACAGATAATTCCGATCACTTGGCCGCTTAGGTCTGGGGCTCGACATGGTCGCCCATTGAAAAAAGGCTCAAGGCGGTTTCACCCACCTCTTTGTAGCAATGACAAATTCACCAAGTGGATAGAAGCAAAGCCAAGAGCTACAATCACAAATGCCAAGGCCAAAGAATTTTTTCAAGAGATCGTGCTAAGGTTCGGGCGTACAAACAGATTATCACGACAATGGAACCCAATTCATGGAGAAGAATTTCAAGATCGGTGCGACGAGCTCGGCATCAAAGTTTAGCCATTCCGTGGCTCATCCAAAGAGCAACGGTCGTAGAAAGGGCAAACGGCATGGTGTGCAGGCTTAAAGGCACGAATTTTCGATCACTCAAACCGTGACGCCACCCGATGGGTAAAGAATTGCCTTCAGACTGGGGCTGAGAACCACCCCTAGCAGAGCTACCGGCAGTCACCTTTTTCCCCGGTATACGGCTCAAGCGGTCCTCCCCATCGATTGACCTTCGATCCCCGTCCGAATTTCAAGGAGGCCGAGTCGAGGAAAGGAATGGAAGACATCGACGATTAGAGGAGGCAGGAGATCGCCATGTCCGGGCCGGCCAGATACCTCCAGTTCTCTGCCGCTACCATGATCGAAACGTCCGAAACCGGGCATTCTCCAAGGGCGATTTGGTCCTAATAAAAATTCAGAAGCACGAGCACAAGTTAGCTCCGAATTGGGAAGGCCCCTACATCGTCGATGAGGTGACACGTCCGGGAGCTTACAGGCTTAAGTGAGAAGACGGCGCCATCATCAGCAACTCATGGAACATAGAGCAGCTACGTCGCTTTTACCCTTAAATGTTTTAAGAATGTTGAATCTTTTCCTAGACTTGCTACTCAATTGTTACTCAATTAAGCAGTAAGTCGGGGGCTACACCTAATAGTGTTGCGCATGCGCAACTCGGCTGGGAGGATTACTTGTTTTAAGAGAAGCCATGTACCAGAATTCTCTATTCAATTGACTTGCTACTCAATTGCTTCTCAATTAAGCAGTAAGTCGGGGGCTACACCTAATAGTGTTGCACATGTGCAACCCCGCTTGCGAACCAACTCCTATCCTTTTTCTTTTCCCTACGATCACGACTAAATCCGAGTGTTCTAAACCCTCGATTGTGAAACCCCAAACGAAAAAGTTTAGTTACCTGACGAAAAGCATGCTCGAGGAAAAGGCTGAAGGCCAACTCGCGATGCTCGGGGCTACACTAATCGGACGGGTGCTTAAACATAAGGGACGATGAAAACCACTTAAAAGTCGAAAGGATCTAAATAAGGAAAAAGAAAAGGCAGGCTACAACTAAAGCATCTTACAAAAGTCCAAAGATTGTCCAGAGAGCATAAAGATATATACAACAAAAGTGCTACTTTTCTTGCAAAATAAAAAAATCTACCCCGGCCTACCTTGCACGGCTCACGAGGGCGCCCCGGCTTCAAGAAGCCTAGGGACAACCTCGATCAAGACGTCGACGGCGGCGGTATCCCGGGCAACGGCCTCCTGCTCCGCAGCCTCCGCCATGGCGAGATCATACTCAGCCCAGAGCTCGGCAAGTTCATCCTTAGGCTCCGCAGGGGCGTCATCTCCAAAATTGAAGAGCATGTTCTCGATCCACGGTTCAACCGGCGGACCCGGGGATTCTGGAGGGAGAGACAAGGGAGAGAGATCCTCAGAAGAAGAAGAAGAATCCATGAAGAAGAAGAAGAAAGGAACCTGCAAAAAAGACGAATGATCAACCGACAGTCACAATTCCATAAGCACGAAAAACGAAGAAATCAAGCAAAGAGGAAGGCGAACGGACGAGCGTTTCAAAGAAACAAGAAGAAGCTCTTGAAGAAAGAAGAGGAACAAACCGGAGGAAGACGGTAGTGCGCTGCAAATCGCAAAAACCAAGGCCGAAGTTCACTTTATACGGGCAACGCTCTATCTTCGAGAGAGACTCGCTCGCCAAAACGACGCTTTGCCGTTGAGGCGGAACGGTTCACCTCCTGGGCGTGCTAGACGTAACGTCGCACATACCTCAAGGGGAGTCAGGCGCCATAATGAACGAAGATTTCAAGACGGGCCAAGATGTCAAGAATGCCTCTTAATGGGCCCTAGCCTAACGGATGCACTAAAACAGGAATTAGACATTTTTCACAAGGCAAATCCAGCCCGGGGAACTTTTTCAAAGATTGGAATAATTAGCCCGAGGAAAAAAAGCCACAAGGCAAGTCCAAAGGTAAACAGAAGATTACACAGACCCTGTCCAAGTTTTAACTAAAATGTATAAAGGTGTCCTTGACTTCATCCATAAGGGCGAGTGCTTGATCGTCATCAACAAGACGGGCAAACCCTCCTTAAAAACCTCGAGCTCCACCACGGATACAAGGACTTGATGATCGCCAACACCGGCAAAGCGCCAGTAATCGCGATGTCTTCCAAGTCGCGAAGAAGCTTTTAGGGGCTTCTTCCACCTCTGAATTGTGATATCGGCGTCATAAGGAACATCGCCGGTGCCGTCCAGATTCGTGATTCGCAGATTCTCTTAGAACTGCTTTGGAGACGGTTGACTCAAGGCTTCAAGATATTTGATCTTGTCATCAAGAGCTCGGCATCGAAGTTTGTGAGTTGACCCGATGCATCGCAAGATACCAAATGTAAGCCCAAGACCGCCAAAAGAAGAACGACAAGGCAAAAGACAAAACCGAGAGCTCATCTTCCACTTCTCTTGTCAGCCTGGCCACTTCTTTCTTGGCATCTTCTTCAGCTTTCTTCAATTCCTCATTTCGGGAAAGAGAGGACTCAAGCTTCTCCCGGAAATCTGGAAAAAGCCAAGGACCGAGGCATCAAAAGATTTAAGAATAGAGCCGGCCTGTGGCACTTTGACAAGAGAATTACCGTCGAAAAATTAATCAGGTTCAATTTCTCCGCCGAGACCGGATTCGACTTGAAGCCCTTCCAGCCTTCCTCTCGCTTCTCCACGCGGATGCGTGTGAGCTCTCCTCCACTTCGAGACGGATCTCGCTTAACTTAAAGATAATCCTTCCTCATTTTCATCCTTGGGAGCAATTTACGAAGAAGGAAGTTCCGGTCTTTGGCGAAAGACGACAGGCGCTGAAGATGACAAAGCAATGATAGGCTTCAAGCAAAGCAAAAAGAAGACTCCCAAAGAAAGCGCAGACAACTCACATTGCCAAGACGATAACAGGTGTAGGCGACATCACAGAATGACTCCCAATCCTTGTCCTCGTCCTTGCCATCCAACAGGACCACATCACCGTCGTCATCAACAAACGCAGCTCGCACCGGAGATTTCGGCGCAGGAGGCGGGGATTTCTTCACATGGTGGTGATGGGAGAGGAGGTGGCGTGATCTTCAAGGCCAAAGGAGGAACAAAGAAGATTAATCTGGGATGCGACGCGACAATGGACCGAGAAGGAGAGGCGGCCGAACCACCCGACTCCAAATTGGCTTTCATTGCTTGTAGCCTCGGGGCTCATGGGAGAACCGCCTCGACCGTTCTGCAAGAACGTTAGAAGCAATGACGCAGCATCAACCAACCCTTCACCATCCAGCACGGGTCACCCGTGGGCATCACGGAGAATCCAGATACGGCGTTTCGTGAAGGACTTCATCAACAGGATCCCTACGAGAAGAAACGATCAAGACGCGGTCCAGGGGAACAAGGAAGGGATAGCAAGAAAATCCAACCTGTGGGATCTTGTTATTTTGCACTTTAAACCCTCCCACGGAAGGACTACCAAATAGAGCTCTTGTAGGCATACTTTATGCGCAGAAACAAGGAGTCCCAAATGGTCTTGCAGGCGAAGGCACACTTTCAACCGAAGGATGTGCCGGGGGCTTAAATACTTCGGGTCCCACAGACTGGCTTGAAGAAGAAGAAGTCAGGGGAGGAGGCCACACGGTCGTAGGGTCCCGGATCTTTGGACCACCAGTCGGACGTACATCTTTCGCCCACTGCTTCTTCTTAGCCTTGCAAACAACCTGATTTTTTCTTCTTTCCGGCAGTGATCATCACTAGGATCATTCACTCGCTTCCACTTCGCACTCGGGCAGCGAAAAGAAGGCCAAGGGAAGTTTCGCTTGTCACCCTTATGAACGGGAATTCAGGAGTGGCGATCGAAAAAGAAGGCATCACGCCCCTGCAAGTACGAAAAAGAAGACACATATTCAGATCAAGGTCCTAACAAAAGTCAGAAGATTCAGCACGAGAAGACGATGGAGATCCCTTACCGGAGGTGCAGGATTGAGCTTTGTAAAAGGTCTCGGGCTCCTGGGAACGACGATCTTCTCGTTTGGGGTGAAAAAATCAGCGGCACGACCGAAGAACGCTGCTGAGGTAATTTCCTCAGAAACCTCCCGTGTAGGATTGTGGGGACCCTCATATTCATACCCAGGATGAACTCGATTCTTGAGAGGCTGAATTCGGCGGGTACAAAAGTTGGCAACGACGGCCATACCAGTGAACCCATTCTCCTTCAACTCAGCAATTAGTCCCATGAGATCAATCACTTGGTCCATCCCATCATCTCGGAGAAGCGATGTCCAGTCAGAAGAAGGCTTGGGTGGCGTCCCAGTAAAGGCGGGCAATGGAGGATCAGGATTAGCATAATAAAACCACTCTTGGTGCCAACCCTTATTGGAGGTCTTGAAAGGAATGTTAAAGTAAGGCTTTTTCATGCCATCCCTCAGTTGGAACCCGGCACCCCCAACCACTTTGGGGGAGTTCTTATTAGGAAAAGGCTTAAGAAGGAAAAGGTGGCGAAAGAGATTGAAGTGGGGGTGAATACCAAGGAAGGCTTCACAGAGGTTGACGAAGGCAGCGATTTGGAGAATGGAGTTGGGGTTAAGATGAGTTAGCTCGATCCCATAGAATTCAAGAATGCCGCGGAGAAAGGGGGATGCCGGAAGACCAAGCCCACGCATAAAGAAGGATTCAAAGACAACTACCTCCTCAGCACGAGGGGTAGGGCAGAATTCACCTGCAGCAGGGCGGGAGGCGAGCATCACCAATGGCGGAAAAACACCGACGCTTACTAAATCCTCCAGCCGCCCCTCCGTCGTTACCGAGGTAGCCCAATCCTTGGTCGAGGCGGACGGGTGAACGGTTGTGGGAGAAGGAGACGACATCCTGGAACGAAGAAGCCTCGCGATCGCGTGAGATTAGGGTGACAAGAAGAGTTAACCCTAGCGGCAGGAGTCGCGAGGGAAAAAGATTGGAGAACAAAGGGGGCAAATGGGAACAGTGCAAAGCCACTTCATTTGCTCCATATTGATGGGGAGTGGCGCCGATTCTCGCCTCGAGCGGGAAACTGCCTCACCCTTCCCATGTCCTGAAGCCGCCCTAGGGAGCACTTCAGGTGGGTCGCGCACGCACGTCAGGCACGATCGCTAATGGCCCAAAAATTGAACTGGAAACAGTACGCCCCAAGATGGGCCAAAGCCGGCCCGTGACATACGGGATTACGGTACCACCAAGGAATAACATCCTCTTATGGTATGCCTCATGATAGGCCGTAGTCGATAACGCTCGCAACGAGGTCGCACCGTAAAGATGACTCTAAAACATATGCCTACAAGGTATGAGGATCGTGACCCCAAGAAGGGCGGCGGATGACACCGACGGTAGGTGAGATGTGCTCAGAAAGGCCAAGGGTTATGCGCCGGGATCTTGCCGATACCACTTATGAATACAAAGACAGAAATATACCAAGTAACGAGTCGGCCTGGTAAACCGGGTCAGAGACAGCTCGGGACAAATCGCACAAAGAATTTCATCGAGTTCTTCTTAACCGCCTCGCCAAGCGACAAGCACTCGGCTAAAGGCACTCGGGAAGGCTTGACCGCGGGAAGGCATTCGGTCACGAAGCACTCGGGGGCTACTGTGGGATATATATACCCCGGGGGCCCAAGGCAGGCCTGCGAGGCCCAACCAAAGTGAACCGCACCAGCCGACTACGATGGCGGAGGCACTGGCCGAGCAAGGTGTGAAGAATCAGGACAAATACTGGTTGAGGAAACCGAGTCGTATTAGGCAAGGGACGATTGTAATCCAAACTAATATGAAGTCGGAATAGATGTAAAGATGTAAACTCCACCTCGAGTCCGAGTAGGACTCTTCTTATAAACCGCCTCCCCCTGCTATATAAAGGAGGAGACTAAGAAGAGAAGACAGAGATCATCAAGAAATAAGCTAGCCAATCATAATCCCGAGCACGTGACTAGGGTATTATCTCCAATCAGAGGAGCCCGAACTCAGATAATTTCCCGTGTCTTGTGCTACCATCGAGTTTGGATCCAGCGCCTAGCCCCCTTTTCATTATTGTCGGTAACAACCCTCGACAGTAAGGGAGTCGAGGGCCAGTCCAGCGCCAACATGGTTCAGAAGAACTACGGCAAGAACAAAGGGAAGAACAAGCCTAACAAGACTACCAACTTCAAGAAGAAGATGATGAACAAGGCTGAGCTGCCCTGCTCCACATGTGGTGAGGTCGGGCACTTTTCCAAGGAATGCCCAGATCGTGCAGACCGTCGAGAGAAAAAGGCCAACAATGGACAGGCGTCTAAGGCTGTCAACACGGTGACCGCTAGCAACGCTGGAGACGCAAGGTATGGTAATTTACCTTCTGTGTTCTCAGTATTTCAGTCTTCTAGTTGGTGGATTGATACGGGTGCTAATGTTCATGTGTGTTCTGACATTAATATGTTCTCTTCTTATCAGGTCACTCGGGATTCCTCAGTCTTGATGGGGAATGGGTCACATGCTTCGCTCATGGCACCGCACAAGGATCCGAAGTTCACTTCGAAAGATCGTACCAAGAACGCAAAGATGTCCTTCTATCAACAAGAATCTCGCCGCTGGCTCCCTTCTATGCGAGATGGGTTTAAGGTAGTGTTAGAGTCCAATAAAGTAGTTGTGTCGAAGCATGGACTATTTATTGGTAAAGGCTATGAGTCGCGAGGCTTGTTCCGCTTTTCCTTTCGGATTTCATAATAAGTCCGTGAACCATATTTGTGGTAGTGTTAATGATGATGCGAGTAATTGGCACTCGCTTATGCCACATTAATTTTGGTCTTATGAATCGGCTTTCTAGTATAAGTTTAATTCGAATTTCACTATTGCCAAAGGTTCTAAGTGCCATAGTTGTGTGCAATCGAAGCAACCTCAAAAGCCTCACAAGGCGATTGAGGAGAGGAACTTGGCACCTCTAGAACTCATACATTCGATCCAGGCGAGATGAATGGTGTGTTGACAAAGGGTGGAAAGAGATATTTCATGACATTGATTGATGATGCGACTAGATTTTGCTATGTTTACTTGTTGAAAACTAAGGACTAGACGCTAGACTACTTTAAAATCTATAAAGTCAAGTTGAAAATCAACTAGGAGAAAGATCAAATGTCTTAGGTCGGATCGTGGTGGCTAATATTTTTCCAAAATCTTTGATGATTTCTGTGTGGAACATGGTATTATTCATGAGAGGACACCTCCTACTACCTGAATCAAACGGGATTGCCGAGAGGAAAAACCGCGACGACCGACTTGGTGAATGCCATGTTAGACACTCTTGGTTTATCTAAGGCATGGTGGGGGAGGCAAGGTGTTGACTTCATGTCATGTCCTCAATAGAGTTCCTAATGTAAACATGGAGAAGACCCCTTACGAGAAGTGGGTTGGGAGAAAACCATCACTTTCTTACTTACGCACATGGGGATGCTTACGCAAAGTCAATGTACCGATTAACAAAAAGCGTAAGCTTGGGTCTAAGACAATGGATTGTGTCTTTCTGGGATATGCTCAGCGGAGCATCGCTTATAGATTTTTAGTAGTTAAATCTGATGTGCCTGATATGTATATTGATACTATTATGGAGTCTCGCGATGCTACATTTTTTGAGAATATGTTTCTGATAAAAGATATGCATAGCACTTCTAGATTTTCTTCTGAGATAATTCCTGAAACTATTACACCTATTGTGGGATATGTATGCCCCGGGGCCCACCAGGCAGTCCAATAAAGCCCAGCCAGGAGAAATTGGGCCATGCCGATCGGATGAGGTCAAGGGCTATTTAAATGAGCGAAGCGTGAAGAATCAGGATAGAACTTAGTTAAGGAAACCGAGTCGTATTGGGCAAAGGATGACTGTAATCCAAACCAATACGGGTTCGGGATAGAAATCCCTACTTGTATCCGAGTAGGATTCAATATGGTAACCGCCCTTCTCTATTATATAAAGGGAGGGAGCGGGGCACCTCAAACACACAATATCTCATCAGCAATCAGCTAGCCACATATAATTCCAGAGCACAGGACTAGGGTATTATCTCCATCGTGAGAGCCCGAACCTGTATACATCGGGTGTTCTTGTGTTACCATCGGGTTTGGGTCCAGCGCGTAGCCCCCTTTTCATTATTGTCGGTAACATACGTCGGCGGTTAGCGCGCCGCTGTAGGGTCTGCGCTAGATCGATCATGACAAGCTCGATGGCGATCTTCGAAGCATGGCCACCTTCACGCCGCCGTATTTCGCTTTGGAAGCCCGGATTTCATCGCCGACAACTTTGGTCATCTTCCGCTTTGGATTCGGATCGCCCGATCCGAACCAATTCTGAGGTTCTCTTAGCCAACCAACCACTCGGATCGGGAGCAGGTGTGGCCATCTGTCCATGGACAGTAAGCCAAAAACCTGATCCCCGTCTTAAGTCAAGGCTGGCTGATGGCGAGCCCCGAGTGGTCGAACAAGCAGAAAGACCACTCGGATTTACTGTGTCAAGATCTTCATCCTCCTGCACCTCCGATTCGTGAGGATGAGGCGGAAGTTTCCCAAGCTGCAGCGTTTTTGTGATCGACGAGCTGCCAACGAACCATCAGCAAAAGGATGCGGCAAATGCTACGGAGGAGAATCATCACCATCAAGAAAACCATGCGAGACTCCTCCAGAACAGAGGCCGTAGTGTGAACGAAGAAATCTTGCAGGCAAAAGTGGGGAACCAATCGGTTTTCCATACCCCTCAACAGAACATAGTCGCCTCCAAAACGCTTTTCGACACTTTGGGACCATTACTCGGACTTGATAGTCCGGCCGCTCCAATCATAGCCCAAGTCCAGGCTATGGTTGCGGCGGCGGCGATTCAACAGCACCAAGAGGAGCCAAGAGAAAAAGCACCATCTCGTACTCGCCTCGTCAACTCTCAGGCCGAAAGCAGTAATACGGCTCGCAATGTCACAGCGGAGCTTGGCGAGAGAGGACGCTTCGAGACAGATCAACCGACCTTCGTACGGATTTAAACGCCAGACAACGGGACCGAGAGGAAGAAGAGCGCCGCAGGCGCAGGGATGACTACGAGCGTTTTGGCATTAGCCACGACGATCGGGAAGACCGTCGAGCTAGATCGCCTCATCGGGCGTTCTCCGCAAAGACGCGGCAATGGTCCCATTGAGGGCATCCGGGCCACCCTCGCCGAGTGGTTTGGCCCGGCGATTCAATCCAAAAGCATCACCAAATTTGACGGAGAAAGAGATCCGTGCTTGGCTCCAAGTTTACTCCCTTGCAATCATGGCTGCCGGGGGGAATCACAATGTAATGGCTAATTATCTTCCGGTTATGCTCACCTCTTCGGCTCAAGCATGGCTCACGGGACTCCCGGCGAATTCCATAAATTCCTGGGAAGAACTCTGCGAGCAATTCATCACCAACTTCCAGGGCACTTACGAGCGACCCGGAACGCAGTGGGACCTATACCAGCTCCGCCAGAAGAAGAATGAGACGCTCCGAGAATTCATCCCAAGGCTTCATGCGAAGAAGAATACAATCGTGATATCTCGAGGCGGCAGTTATTGCAAAGATTCCAAAAGGGCGTCAATGATCCCGACCTAATCAAGAATATGTCCCGAAAACCACCCTCCACCGTAAGAGAGATGTTCGAGCTGGCGGATCGTTATGCAACGGCCTCGGATGCTTTGGCGAACGACGTGATGATCGACCCGATGTAAGGACAAGAAGGACTACGCCGAGTCATCAAGACAACGTGACAGAAAGCGGAAGCCTGAAGAGATAGTGGCGGCAGCCGAGCAAGGCCGACAACGCGCGCCACGAACCGACAACTACGACACGGTGATGGAGGCAATATGCCCCTTTCACCCAAATAGTAAACATGCTGCGAAGGATTGTTTCACTCTGAGGAGGTTCGCTAGAGAATCCAGAAGGCGACCCGCCAAAGGCGAAGCAAAGGAAGAAGAGAAAAAGAAACAAGATCCCACTGAGGATGACGAAGGAGAATATCAAAAAATGGAACGGGAACTCAATTACATCTACGGGGGTTCAATGGCCTACGAGTCGAAGCGAAAGCAGAAGCTCACGGAAAGGGACGTCAACGCCATCACGCCAGCAGCACCCCAGTACCTCAAATGGTCCGAGGTTCCCATAACCTTTAGCCAGATCACCCGGATCACATCCCGCACTTCTAAGATTTCCGTGGTATTGGACCCAAAGGGTTCGCAATGTCAAGCTCAAGAAGGTGTCGGTCGACGGAGGGAGTGGACTCAATGTACTCTTCTCCAAGACTTTCGATTTAAATGAAGATTCCTCGCCCGAAGTTGAAGCGGGTTCATCACCTTCCACGGGGTAATTCCTGAACTTCTTCCGCTCCACTCGGCCAAATAACTTTGCTTCACGCTTGGAACCAAGGAGAATTTCCTGACGGAGTACCTTAACTTCGAGGTAGCCGACTTCCGACAAAGATATCACGCCATCTTGGGAAGGCCAGGCCTGGCCGATTCATGGCCGCACTATTATTACACTTATCTCGTCCTAAAAATGCCGGGGCCAAGGGGCGTTATCTCCATACACGGCGATGTCAAGCAGTCATTCGTCTGCGATAGAGAAAGCTGCGAGATGGCCGAAGCTCAAGAAACGGCAAGCGACAGAGAAAAGATCCGACAGGCGGCCGCACGTCAAGGAGACGAAGGAGAAGTACCGGCCAAGAAGCAGGCCAAGACAAGTTTGAGGCCCGATGAAGGGACCAAGAAGGTAATCCTCGACCCATCCAACTCTAGCCAGACGGCCTTGATCGGGACAAGCCTCACCAACAAATAGGAAGACGCGCTCGTCACCTTTCTTCGGGCCAACCGGGACATCTTCACGTGGAAACCATCCGACATGCCCGGCGTTCCCAGGGAGGTGATCGAGCACTCCTTGAACGTTGACGAAAAGGCCAAACCCATCAAGCAGCGGCTCCGAAGGTTCGCTCAAGACAGGAAGGAGGCCATCAAAGAAGAAATAACGAAGCTATTAGCAGCAGGTTTTATAAAAGAAGTGTACCATCCTAAATGGTCAAGTAACCCAAAGGCTTGTTCGCAAAAGAATAAAGTCGGCGCATGTGCGTTGATTATACCGATCTCAACAAGGCTCGCCCAAAGACCCTTTCGGTTGCCTCAGATGACCAAGTGGTAGATTCCACGGCGGTCGCGAACTCCTTAGTTTTACGATGCCTACTCAGATATCACCGATTAGGCTAAAGGAGGAAGACGCATTAGACTTCATTCATCACTCCGCTTTGGGGCATTTTGCTACATCACAATGCCATTTGGCTTGAAGAACGCCAAGAATCTTACCAACGCCGCTAATACAACGATGTTTTCATTCCCATCGATCAAGAACGTGGAGGCGACGTTGATGACGTTGTCGCCAAATCTCGGGTGAAGGAAGACCTCATATCGACCTAGTTAAACCTTTGAAAGCCTAAGGGCCTACAAGATGAAGCTCAACCCGAAAAATGTGTCTTTGGAGTCCCGTCTCGAAATTACTTGATTCATTGTTTCACAACGAGGCATCGAGGCAAACCCAAAAAATCAATACAATTCTGAAGATGAAGCCTCCGCCAATCGGAAGACGCCCGAAGCTCACTTGGATGCATGGTGGCACTCGCAGATTCATTTCGATCGGGGTCGCGGGAATGCCTTTTTTCAAACTTCTAAAGAAGCAAGGTAATTTTCAATGGACCATCAAGCACAAAGAAGCTTCAAGAATTGAAGACGTTTTGTCATCTCCACTGCGGCCGGTTCCCCAATGCCGAAGAACCCTCTTGTTTTACATCGCCGCAACAACTCATGTAGTCGCCAGCGCAATTGTGGTAGAGCGGAAGGAAGAAGGGCACCTCGTAAAGTCCAGAGACCTGCTTATTTCATCGGTAGGTACTAGGAGATTCCAAGGTACGTTATCCGCAAGTACAAAACTATTATACGTCAGGTTGCTTGCCTCCGCAAACTCAAGCACTACTTCCAAGAGCATTCAATAACGGTGGTCACCACCTTTCGCTTGGGGACATACTCCACAACCGGAAGCCACCGGAGGATCGCAAAATGGGCAATGAGCTCGAGCCTTTGAAGTCTCCTTCAGGCCACTGACGGCAATAAAATCTCAAGTACTTGCCGATTTCACCGCCGAATGGATAGAGCTGCAATCCCCAACAAACATTGAAGAGCTGAATATTGACAATGTACTTGACGGATCTCTCATGCTCAAGATGGCCAGAGCAGCGTGGTCCTCATCTCTCCAACAGTGAGCGCTTGAAATACGCCTTGCAAATCCACTTCCCAAAGATCAAACAACGCCGAGTACGGCAATCGATCCACGGACTTCAGATCGCGATATCTCCGCATCCGTTGGCTAACAATTCGAGGCGACTCCATGTTGGTGATCAATCAAGTCCAAAAAGATTGGTCATGTATCGAAGATATCATGACGGCATACTGCCAGGAGGTACGGAAGCTTGAAGACAAGTTTGACGGGTTGGAGCTCATCCATGTGCTCCGCCGTGACAATGAAGAAGCAGATGAATTGGCAAGATTGGGTTCCACTCGCCATCGCCTTGCGCCGGGTTTTTGTTGAAGAAATCTACAAGCCCTCGATAAGCCAAAAGCGTAACAAATCAAGAGAAATCCAACGAAGAGGAGGTCCTAGTCATCGGCCTGCATCGGACGCCCTTTTCTCAATTACCTATTGAAAGACGAACTTCCGAAGACCTAATGTATGTATGCATCTCGCAAGGCAAAGAAGAGCTACGTGGTGGTAGGAGAAGAGTTATTTTAAAAGCGCCTCGAATTCTAAGGCGATGCATATCGCCAGAAGAAGGAAAGAACCTACTTAGGAAATCCACTCGGAATTTGTGGGCATCACGCGCGCAAGCACACCGGTGGGCAAGGCGACGACAAGGTTTCTTCGGTCGATTGCCGTGACCGACGCAGAAGACATCGTTCAACTTGTGAAGGTGCCGCTTTTTGCTCGCCAAATACACGCACCGCCGGCCGCAAATAATTCCAATCACTTGGCCATTCGCAGTCTGGGGGCTCGACATGGTCGGCCCATTAAAGAAGGCTCAAGGCGGCTTCACCCACCTCTTTGTCGCCGTCGATAAGTTCACTAAGTGGATAGAAGCAAAACCAAGGCTTACGATCACGCGCCAAAGCCAAGGAATTCTTCCAAGAAATCGTGGTAAGATTTGGCGTACCAAACAGATTATCACGACAATGGAACCCAATTCGAGGAGAAGACTTTCAAGATCGGTGCGATAAGCTCGGCATCAAAATTTGCTTCCATCGCGGGCTCATCCGAAGAGCAACGGTCGGTGGAAAGAGCAAACGGCATGGTGTTTGCAAGGCTTAAAGGCACGGATCTTCGAATCGCCTCAAACCAGACGCCACCCGATGGGTAAAAGAACGCCATCGGTACTCGGGGTTGAGAACCACCCCAAAGAGATCTACCGGCAACACCCTTCTTTTGGTCTATGGCTCTGAGGCGGTCCTACCTACCGATTGACCTTCGATCCCCTGTCCGGAGCTTCAAGGAGGACGAGTCGAGGAAAGCGAATGGAAGACATCGACAGTTGGAAGAGGCAAGAGAGATCGCCGAGTCCACCACCAGATACCTTTCAGTTCTCTAGGCAGATCACGATCAAACGTCTCAAACCGAAGCGTTCTCCAAGGGCGATTTGGTTCTGATAAAGAGTCAAAAGCACGAGCACAAGTTATCTCCAATTTGGGAAGGCCCCTACATCGTTGACGAAGTGACGCGTCGAGGCCTACAAATAATAAGCGAGAAGATTCGCCATCATTAGCAATTCATGGAATATAGAGCAGCTACGCTGTTTTTATTCTTGAAAAAGTTCAATAAGGTGTCAAATCTAATCCAAAATTGACTTGCTACTCAATTGTTCCTCAATTAAGCAGTAAGTCGGGGGCTACACCTAATAGTGTTACGCATGCGCAACTATAATGAAGAAGATACTTGTTCAAAGGTAGCATTATGTATCCGAAGTTTATTCAATTGACTTGCTACTCAATTGTTCCTCAATTAAGAAGAAGTCGGGGTTACACCTAATGGTGTTGCACATGTGCAACCCAAGCATGCAAACCAGCCCTATTTTTCACGATCACGACTAGATCCGAGTGCTCTAAACCTCCGATTATGAAACCCGGACGAAAAAAGCCTAGTCACCTAAAAGCACGCTTGAGGAAAAACTCAAGTTGTTCGGGGCTACGCTTAATCGACAAGGTGCTCAAACACAAAGGAAAAATCACTCGGAAAAGTCGACTCAAGATCTAAATATGGAAAAGGCGTATATGGCTACCGTTAAAACAATATTACAAAAGGACCACCATTGTTCATGACTTCAAAGATCCTTCAACAAATATACACACAGCAAAAGTACTCACGCAAAGTTCTTGGACAAAGAAGCAAAATAAAAAAAAAGCCCTTCACGCCTCGACGCTTCAATAAGGGCGCCCCCGCCCCAACAAGCTTAGGGACGACCTCCATCAAAGCGTTGACGGCGGCGTGTCCCGGGCGACGGCCTCCGCCTCATTGCTTCCGCCATTGCGAGATCGAACTCGCCCAGAGCTCGGCGTGTTCGTCTCCTCCTGCTCATGGGCGTCGCCCCAAAATTGAAGATCGTGTTCGCGATCCACTACGCGACGGCGGTCTTGAGACTCGGAGAGAGGGCAAGGGGAAAGATCCTCGGATGAAGAAGAAGAGTCCATGAAGAAGAAGAGGAGAACCTGCATAAGAGGGGTGATCCAATGTCAGATATAATTTTTCAAAAAGATGAAGAAATCAAGAAAGAAGCCAAACGGATGAACACTTCAAAGAAACCCCTGCTGAAGGAAGAGGAACAGGCTGGATGAAGATGGTAGTGCGCTGCAAAATGCAAAAACCGAGGCCGAACTCGCTCTTATACGGGGCAACGCCTGCCCCTGGAGAGAGACTCAACCCCGCTCAAAACGACGCCTGTCACCGAGGCGGGAAGACGGTCCACCTTCTGGACGTGCTGTTACACATATCTCGAGGAGGGTCAGGTGTCAAACTAAAACGGAAACGTCTGGACGGCCCAGGATGACAAGCGGCTTAATGGGCCCAAGCTCAACGGACGCGCTAAAACAAGGATTAAACATTTCGCAAAGAAAAGTCGTCCGGGATAATTCTTTCACTTTTGGAACAAAAATCCCAAAGTCCAAATGCGGAACAAGTTCAGTATAAACAGAGGATTACACAGGACCCAGATCTAAGTTTTTCACCAAGACAGCAGCAGTATCCTTGACTTCGTCCATAAGGGCAAGTGCTTGAGTATCATCAACAGTGCGGGCGAAACCCTCTTGGACAGCTTTGAGCTCCACTCGTGGATACAGAGACTTGGTAATCGCCAACACCTGGCTGGCACTCGTAATTGCAACATCCTCCAAGTGCGCGGCAATCTTTGTGGAGGCTTCCTCTAACCTTTGAATTGTGATGCTGGCGTCATGAGGGACATTGCTGGTGCCGGCTTCATCAGACTCAAGACCAAGAACACCTTCTCCGGCCGCTTGAGGCGATCACCTGGCTTCGGCACATTGGATCTTTTTCATTAAGTACCCAGATCGAGCTCATGAGTTGACTCGATGCAATCGCATTATACCAAATGGATGAGTTCGGATCTGACAAAATGATGACGACAAAGACAGAAGGCAAAAATCAAAGAGCGCACCTTCCAGTTCCCTTGTCAGTCTGGTTACCTCTTTCTTGGCCTCTTCTTCGCCCTCTTGACTCTTCATTTTGGGAAAGAGAAGTCTCGAGTCTTTCCCGGAATCAAGAAACAACAAGCGGGCTTAAGAAGACAAAGAATAGAATCAGACTCAAGGCACTTTGACCAGAAAATACCATCAGAAGAATTGGTCAGATGCAGTTTCTCGGCCTCCAGAGATTGGATATGACATCGAAGCCCTTCCAGTTCCTCGCGATTTTCTACGCGAGCACGCGTGAGGGCTTCCTCCACTGCGTATGAGGCTGCTCAACCTCAAGAAAGATAATCTTTTCACATTTTCATCCTTGGGAATAGTTTGCGAAGAAGAAAGTTTCGGTCCTTGGCAAAGGACGACAGGCGCTGAAGACAATAAAGCAAGGATAAGGCTCCGAAGACAGATAAGAAGACTGTTTAAAAGGAAGTACAACACGAACAACTCACATGGCCAAGGCGGTAGCAGGTGGAGGCAGCCTCGCTGAAGGTCTCCCAGTCCTTTTCCTCGTCCCCGCCGTCCAGGATAACCACGTCACCATCATCATCCACGAACATGGCTTGTATCGGAGATTTCGGACGAGGGGGCGGGGGGATTTCCACACGTGGCGGTGATGGACAAGCAGAGGTAGGAGAATCTTCTGGTATCACAGGAGGGACAGCTGCATCTATAGGCGACACAGCATGATCAGCGGGACCAAGAAGAAAAGGTGGTCGGAACCACCGGCTATAAATTGGTGTCACTACTTGAGCTTCAGGGTCGTAGAAAGAGCGCCCTCGGGCGACATCAGAGTGAGGACGCGCCTCAACCAAGGTTTCGCCCTCACGGCGCTGAATCGCCTCATGGACAACCGCCGAGACTCCCGAGGTGGCGGTTCATGAAGGACTTCGTCGATAGGGTCCCTCGCAGAAGAAGCGATCGAACTCGGTCCAGGGAGCAAGGAAAGGGTGACAAGGGAATCCAACCTGTTGGACCTTGTTATCTTGCACTTCAAACCCCTCCAGGCGGGAGGACTATCAACAGGAGTACCAATCGGGCGTGCGAACGAAGGCATACTCGGTGGCGGGATCGGCCCGGGCTCGAATACTTCATGTACCGAGGACCGGCTTGAAGAGGAAGAAGTCGGGGAGGAGGTCAAGATAGTCGGTGGTGTCCCGAATCTTGCCACCAATCGGGCATACATTGCTCGCCGACTGCTTCCTCTTAGCCTTACGTACAATTGGTTTTTTCCCTTTCCCAACGGGATCATCGCCAGGGTCATCTACTTTGCTCCGCTTTGCAGCTGGGGCTGCAGAAGACGCACGGTCAGGAAAGGTCCGCTTGTCACTCTTATGTATAGGGAATTCAGGGAGCGGCGCATCGGAGAAAAAGGCTTCTCGTTCCTGTGAGTTCGAAAAAAGGAGAGCACATATTCAGATCAAAGTCCTGGCAAAAATCAAAAAAGATTCAGCATAGAAATACCATGGAGACCCCTTACCGAAGGAGCCGGATGGAGTTTTGTAAAAGGCCTCGGGTTCCGGGGAACGACGATTTTCTCATTTGGGGCGAAGAAATCAACAGCACGACCGAAGAACGCCGCTGAGGAAATTTCATCAGAAACCTCCCGTGTCGGATCGTTGCGGCCTTCATACTCATATCCAGGATGAACTCGGTCCTTGAGAGGTTGAATTCGGCGGGTGCAGAAGTTGGCAACAACGGCCATGCCAGTAAGCCCATTCTCCTTCAATTCGGCAATCAGCCCCATAAGGTCAGCCACTTGGTCCATTCCGTCGTCTTTGGGAAATGATGTCCAGTCGGGAGAAGGCTTAGGTGGTGTCCCAGTAAAGGCAGGCAACGGAGGGTCAGGATTGGCGCAATAAACCCACTCTTGGTGCCAACCCTTGTTTGAGGTTTTAAAGGGAATGTTAAGGTAAGATTTTTCATGCCCTCCTCACCAAACCCGCACCGCCAACCTGCTTTGGGGGAATTCTTGTTTGGGAAGGGCTTGAGGAGGAAAAGATGGCGAAAAGATCAAAATGAGGCCGAATGCCAAGGTAGGCCTCACGTAAATTAACGAAGGCAAAGAATTTGAAGAATGGAATTAGGGTTAAGATGAGTTAACTCGATTCCATAAAACTCGAGAACGCCGCGAAGAAAGGGGGATGCCGGAAGACCAAGCCCGCGCTTAAAAAAGGATTCAAAGACGACCACCTCTTCAGCACGAGGGGTAGGGCAGAATTCACCTGCGGCGGGGCGAGCGGCAAGCATCACCAAAGGCGGAAAAACACCAATGCCTACTAAATCCTCCAGCCGTCCCTCCGTTGTCACCGAAGTGGCCCAATCTTTGGTCGAAGCAGAGGGGTGAGCGGTTGCGGGAGAAGGAGGCGACATCCTTGAATGAAGAAACCTCGCGATCGCGCAAAACTAGGGTGACGAGAAAAGTTAGCCCTAGCGGCGGAGGTCGCGAAGGGAAAGAAGTTGGAGAACAAAGGGGCAAGTAGAAACGGTACAAAGCCACTCTATTTGCTCAGATGACAAGGAAGCGGCGCGATTCTCGCCCGAAGGAAATCGCACCACTTTCCCAAAACCCTCGAAACCGCCCTAGGGAGCATTTCAGGGTGGGTCGGCAGATACGCATGACGTACATAATTGCCGATGGCCCAAAAGAATCAAATTAAGAAGTGGTATGCTCCAAGATGGGCCCAAAGCCAGAAATCCGCGACGCACGGAAAAAATGGGTACCACTCGAGAAACAACATCCTCTTACGGTATGCCTCATGCCAGTTAAAGTCGACAAATGCTCAAGAACGAAGTCAAAAGTCAGAAAGATGATTTTTGAAGATAAATGATTGAAGCATACAAGGAGTCACCGGCTCCGTAATCTGGGACAAAGACAACAAAATAAAGAGAATTGGCCAGTTCTTCGTGACCTCTTTGCCCGACGACAAGCACTCGGAAAGGCTTAGCAATGGAAGGCACTCGATCATGAAGCACTTTCGGCCATGTGGGATATGTATGCCCCGGCCCACCAGTAATCCAATAAAGCCCACCAGAGAAATTGGGCCATGCCGATCGGATGAGGTCATGGGTCGCTTGAAATGAGTTAAGCGTGAAGAATCGAGATAGACCTTAGTTAAGGAAACCGAGTCGTATTGGGCAAGGATGACTATAATCCAAACTAATACGGGTTCGATAGAAATCCCTACTTGTATCCGAGTAGGATTCAATATGGTAACCGCCTTCTCTATTATATAAAGGAGGAGCGGCACCTCAAACACACAATATCTCATCAAGAATCGGCCTAGCCACATATAATTCGAGAGCAGACTAGGGTATTATCTCCATCGTGAGAGCCCGAACTCAGATACATCGGTGTTCTTGTGTTACCATCGGGTTTGGGTCCAGCCACAGTAGCCCCCTTTTCATTATTGTCGGTAACATACGTCGACACCTATTGAGTCTTCTGAGCAACCACCTGAGAAAGTCCTAGAGGAGGATGACAATGAAGCTCCCATAAAGAGCAAGAGACGGGATTGAAAAATCCTTTGGCGATGATTTCATTGTGTACCTCGTGGATGATACTCCCACGCCCATTGCATTGCATATGCATCTCCATATGCGATGATTGGAAAGAAGTCGCCCGTAATGAGATGGACTCGATTCTCGCCAATGGGACTTGGGAGGTAACTGAACGGCCCTATGGTTGTAAACCTGTGGGTTGTAAGTGGGTGTTCAAGAAGAAGCTTAGGCCTGATGGTACTATTGAGAAGTATAAGGCTTGACTTGTGGCTAAGGGTTACACCCAAAAAGAAGGCGAAGATTTCTTTGATACTTATTCACCTGTTGCTAGAATGACCACCATTCGAGTATTACTTTCCCTGGCTACCTCGTATGGTCTTCTCGTTCATCAGATGGACGTGAAGACAGCTTCCCTTAATGGAGAGTTAGATGAGGAAATTTACATGGAACAGCCTGATGGGTTTGTAGTAAAGGGTCAAGAGAGCAAGGTGTGTAAATTATTGAAATCTTTGTATGGCTTGAAACAAGCACCTAAGCAATGGCATGAGAAGTTCGACACCACTTTGACTTCTGCGAGCTTTGCCATTAATGAGGCTGATAGATGTGTATACTATCGCTATGGTGGGGGTGAAGGAGTTATATTGTGCCTTTATGTGGATGATATACTGATCTTTGGCACAAATATTGATGTGATCAATGAGGTCAAGTCTTTCCTGTCAAAGAAATTTGATATGAAAGATCTGGGAGAAGCTGATGTAATTTCGAACGCTGCTTATTAAGGATGAGAGTGGGATTACTCTTTCGCAATTCCACTATGTGGAGAAGGTCTTGAGCTGGTTTGGCTTCATGGACAGTAAGCCCTCTCCCATTCCTTATGATCCCAGTGTGACACTAAGAAAGAATACGAAAATTGGCTTAAACCAATTGAGATATTATCAGATTATCGGTTCGCTCATGTATCTTGTCGGTGCAACGAGACTCGATATATCATTTGTCAGGAGCAAATTGAGTAGGTTCATGTCAAACTCGAAGTTCTCGATCATTAGCATGCACTTGAAAGGGTAATGCGCTATTTGAAAGGTACTATGAGTTATAATGATTCACTATTCAGGCACCGCAAAGCTTGAGGATATAGTGACTCGAATCGATTTCGATGTTGATGAGCTCTATGCTACCAAAGGATATGTGTTTACCATTGGTGGTGGTGCAAGGTCATGGAGGTCTTGCAAATGCACCATTTTGACAAAGTCAACCATGGAGGCGGAGCTCATTGCTTTAGGTACAACCAATCAGAGAGGCAGATTGGTTGCGTGAGTTTGATGGACTTGCCGGTGGTTGAAAAACTAATACCGGCTATCCTTATGAACTGTGATAATCAATCTTTGATTGCTAAAGTGAACAGTGCTAAGGATAATGCGAAGTCATCAAGACATGTTAAAAGACGACTGAAGTCTGTCAGGAAATTGAGAAACTCCGGAGTAATAAGTATGACTTATATTCAAACAGATAAAAATCTGGCAGATCCCTTTACGAAGGGACTATCACGGAATGTGATAGAAGGTGCATCGAGGGAGATGGGTATGAGACCCATATAAATTGCCATAGTGGTAACCCAGCCTTTGTGATCGGAGATCCCGTAAATTAGGTTATGGGTAAAACAAGCTATTGGCGAATTGAGGAGAGTAATCTATTACCCTCTCTAAGTGAAGATGCAATACTCTCAAAAGGCTGTAAGGCAGGATGGTGATATGCCTTAATGTGTTTCTATTGGCTTTAACTAACGAAGATGTTGTCCTACAGAGCATTCTTGAAAGAACACACCTATATGAGCCCGACTGTCTAAAGTCGCAGTCTATGAGACTCGGGTGATCTCTAGTAAGCTCATGAAGAGACCATGGAGTACGACTCATATGCTCCACCCGCGGAGAAGGCTACTGGCAGCTAGGTATCAGTTATGACTTTGAGTGAAATCTGTTCACACAAAACTTGCAATTCAAGGCGTAGTCTATTGCTCAAGTTGTGGATGGGTGTAGCTTGAAGCTCTAGGCGTAAGTTCAACTTAATACTAGCTAAACGCTTGTATATTAAACAAGAGTGAGTATTGGCAAATCTCTAAATGGACTTTGAGATCTGGTGGGGGATTGTTGGATTATTTAGGCCAAGCCCATTTAATTGAGACAAATAATTCCTAGAAAATCTCAAAAGCTCATCTCATGAGGAGGCATGTGCACTAACAATAGTCCCACATTGCTAGTCTAAAGTGGTGAACACTAGTTTATATAGTGGAGTGTGATCCACCATGGTAGAACCATGTAGGAGAGAGGGAGGAAAATACACGCACGCGCTCGCCTCGCCTCGTCGGGGCCAGGCCGGGCACGGGCCGGCGTGGGGCGGAGGGCGCAGGCGTGCGGCACCTACGTGAATGGTCCGCCGAAATCCGGTCCAGGGCCTTGCGCAGACGCAGCCTCCTTTTACAGTTTATTCTTTTGCTACCCGGGATTGTCGCGGTTGCAGTATGAGATAAGGACTCCGTAACAGACTCCGATCGTGGCACGTCTTCGAGTTACGTTCTTTCACGACTATCCCTATATATATTGCGCCCTGCCACCCGCGTAGAAGGATATACAGAGAACACCTTGAGTTAGGGTTTTGCCATCTCTCGCTGCTGCGCCGCCGTCGTAGCCTTCTCTATCCCGAGCGCCGACGTGCATCTGTGATCGGGAGAGCAGGTCTCCGGAACCCTTCGTCTTCGAGATCCTGCATCAGGAGAGGGCGAGGTTTTTGGGAAGCGCTCCGCGCGACTGTTCAAGATCTTCACCACGGCTCGTCTTCCCGCTCCTGCTGCTGGACGTCGTCGCCAGCGGCTCCTGTGACACGCCATCAACAACGTCGTCTACGTCAACGTCGCGATCGCACTCAGCCATTTACATCTGCATCTTCTTCCGCTCAGTACGTTCGATTTGTCCTAATCTCGTGGTTAGTCATGTTTATCAAAATGATCATGATGTTCGTACTGTCTAGTATGTTAGAGAAATACATGCTAGTTTCTATGATGCTATTCATGATTTATATTCGGAATTTAATCTGGAAACTGTCTAATTCTTCAACAGTTATTGTATAAACTAACTTTTTTGTTTACTCTAGATAACATGAATAAGAAATAGAGAAAATAATAGACTTTGTTATTATACTTACTCTTAATCAGTCAAGAGCTCTGCACCTTCTTAATCAAGCGGTCTAGATTATTAATAACGGCATTGTGCAATTTATTATAACACAACGGCAGAGGATTCGAATCCGTACCATGGCGCATCAAACAAAAAATTTAGCTGTAGTCAGCATGGCGAGTTTCCCTTGCACCGAAGCAATCTTGGCGAGTCAAAATTCTCGCGCGCGCGTGCGTGCGTGCATGGCGTTCTACGCCACCTTAGAATAGTGTTCACGAGGCCGTGTATACGTATTTGTGTGGGTGGATGTGCTGCTTTTCAGCCAAATCTCGCAGTTTTTTAGCCTAATCGCGTGGATCAGCTCGACTCTTGAGGCGTTCCTAGCTTCGCCGATCGATCGGTGAGTGGCTCCGCGCACAGGTCAGACGCAGATCCCGACTTTCGAAAAATCTAGGCACACGCAGCCTGTAGTAAAATTACACAAAGTTGATCTAATTATGGTCCTGTTTGGAGCTATTAGCACCAGAATTTAAAAATGTCTAACTGATTTGTAAGACTAAGTTAAAATTAGATATCTAACCGATATCGATTCAAATAAAGAATTTTATCTGCATGAGAGCGGCTAATACGGTTTATGATTTGTGACAGATTGGAAAAAGATATGATCGGTCTAAACGCCATAAAAGGGATTTGAGACGAGCCGAAGAAAACAACACAATCAATCACTTTTATTTACTTTCTACCGACTAGAAGTAGTTTCTTAGACTTAGGATCCTTTCTCTGTAATTCGTTTTTGATCAATAAAGTTGTACATCGTCGATTTTGATCATTGCAGATTTACACAATTTATCTAAGTTTGTTTTTGTCCGATCTTGTTGGGGAAATTTGCTTTTAATCGCCGTAACAAACTACTTAGATTTATCGTTGCATGTGATCTAATCGGCTAAGTTGTTGTCAACGTACTTTACGCTGGAGTACCCTCTCCGACGCACAAAACCGGCCCACGTGGCGTTCGGGCGAGCAGATGGGCGAGGACGCTCTGCTCGCCCCGCCGCAAGGCAAAAAGGTGGGCACAGTGGCTTCACCTCGAAGTCTCCTTCCCCTATCGTACCATGCCAGCACGGCCTGCCAGACGACCTATCAACTGCGAGGATTTCTACTACAAGCCCATTCCTCTGACGCCTCTCACCTACCCATCACAAAGGGGTCACATACCGGACAGACCGGGTGAAGCCATGCGTCGGCATTTAATGAGGCTGAAGGAACGGGACAGCACGGGAAGGAGTAATAAATGTATGAAGATCAGCATGATGACCCCCCTTTTACCTACCCCCGTTGGCCTGGACTATATAAGGGCCCTCTGGTACATGGGGAAGGGGGTCGAAGTATCAAGAGTTCAGCAGGATGGCCTAAGGAAAAACTTGTAACTTGAGAGCTCTGTACTAGCTTCAAACACTCTATAAAAGATCTAGCAGGACGTAAGGCTATTACCCGGGGTTGAGGGGGCCTGAACCTGGGTAAAAATCTGTGTGTCATCTTAGTTCATAGGCTCCGGAGTCCTTCGTGCGGGAGTAATTAGGGTTTTCACTGCTAGGGTTTGCCGGCGCAAGACGCCTCCTATCAACCAAACCCGGTCTCAGAGACTCGGCCCGTCTCGTGGAATACGCCGACGCTGTCGTTTGGATCAGATATTTAGTGAAAACCTAATTGGCTGAAATAGTTATTTAGATCATAACTTTCTTGTCGATTGTAGCATCAAATCGGCTAACACGCCCATACCCAAATTGAACACGGTGTTCATGTGTATTTGAACCGATCAATCCTTTATCATAATTTTCGGTGCCAACAGGGGCTTTAAGCCTACTTCACTTCTGAAATCCTTTATCATAATTTTCGGTGCCAACAGGGGCTTTAAGCCTACTTTAGCTTCTGAAAGCTGGTAAGCTCCCAAACAACTCAGCTTTTGATATAAGCTAGGAGCTATATATATAAATAGCAAAAGTCAAAAGCTAAAAGTTAGGTTGAACTTGCTTTTGCAGATTATTGCTGAGGGAAATTAGTTATTTATCAAGCGGTCTCTTATAAAAATCTATAGTTGTTTTTCAATCTAGTAAGCTAAAAAATAGTTTTTCAGAAAAACTATGGCTCCTTCAAACAGATCCTATGTAATTATGTTGCACCTTTCCGCTCATGTCTAGGCTCCATTCGAAGCTTAGGAATTTCGTGTGAATCAGTTTAACTACCGCACGAATTGAGAAAACATCATCCTTTTAAACTGTTAAAGTATAAATAAATTGTCTGTCTTTCCTTATCAGTTTAAATTTTTAAGTGAATTGGTTGGTACATACAACTCAATATAGTATGACATAGTTAAAAATAATAATTACGACCTACTTCTATTCAGAAGCCTAAAATGTGAGGGCCATTCCACCTCTTAGCTCTGCTACCATAGAGTTGCACTTACCAACTAATTCAATTAAAAACGTAAACTGTTGAGAAAAGATGGATAGTTTAATTTACTTATACTTCGACATAAGCACGGTTTTATCGACTGTTGTTGCACATTATTGCCTATAACTGTAGCTTCTTGATTAGAGGTTTTGGGCTTCGAGTGGAATGACAAGGTGATACTGAGGAAAAGGCACGGTGCTACGGTGCGATGCGATGCGTTTGTCTTCACCTGAATCCTACTCATTGGCAACCTAGGAACCGAATGCTTCTATCCCGGCGGCGGCCTGAGAGATCGCGTGATCACCGCAGATCTGATGCCCAATCTTATATTTTCTTGTGCCCCCGAAAGCTAATTCCAACATGGCCTCTGCACCAGCTATGTAGTGACAAAACACATACCTAATCCTGCCATTTGGCCTTGCATCACACACTGTAAAGAGTTCTTCATGCACAGGCAGCGCTGTTTGGTTGTTGGGTGTGTGTTGGGATGACAGCAGCAGCTTGTTGTATGTGATGTGAACTCATCTTTTAGCTAGAGATAAGTTGGTGCCATCACTTTTTTTTTTTCAATCCCTCTCTTTTGATCCTGCCTAACATATTTGGAACAAAAGGCTTAATTGCTGTTGTTGTCATCATCTCTTTTGCTTATCCAAATTTTGATAATGATGCAATATACGGAACAATGTGGCTCAAGTTTGTCTATGGCCCCTTCAAGACAGCTTTTAATTGTGCATATTCTGGATTATGAGAAAAGCTACTTCTGATTGTGGGAGAATAAGCTGGGCTAGCTGCGTGTGGAGGTGGAGGATTGGGCCAGCAAAAATCAGTTGGCACTCGGATCAAATTCTATGTAGAGGATAATTTCTGATTGTAGGAGAAGTTGTCCTAAAATCCTCCTGTTTGACAAATAATCTAATTTTCTTTTAAGTAGAGGTTGGGTAGAAGCTATCCGAAGAGGCCTATATTGGCCATAAATTGGAGCGTATTGCTTGTAGTTGCCCGGTCTAATTCCAAGATTCTCTCTTACTATAGAAGAGGCCTAGCAGAGCTTGGAAGGCCATGCTTTTGAATATTTAAGACATCAACAAGCTCTAAAATGACATGACCACTAAACATTTAGGGGATCTGAAATTTCTGTGGTGGTATTGCGTTCCAAACAGACCCTCGTACGTTATCATAAAAGAAAGAGATTATAAATAAACTGGTGAAAGTGATATGATCGTCAAATAGCTAAACAAGACAAGGAAGTAGACTAACCTTTGATCTCATAAACATCACCTGGCCTAAACTAGACATGACATACACTAGAAGGCAAAATCACCTTTCATACAGCACAAGAAAGTCTCAACACGTCTTGCAGGCCAAGCTAAAATGGGGAATTTCGTATCACCTTCTAACTAGTCCTAATCAATTGGATTGTGGCCTACTTTTATACCGTAGACACACAATATCTCATTTAACTACAAAACCATTTTTTTGGTTCCATGCGCTTGTTTGTGAGCTGTGACAACAAAAACATAGAAGCAACCTTAATGGACACACCAAAACCTTGTGGTTTGTGGTTGGCCTCCAGCTTGTCTCGTTAATTAGACGACATGGATCCTGCCTAAGTGCAATTGTCTCATGGAGGTAGTGGTAGCCTGGTAGGGCAAGCTAGAGACACAGACAGAGTATTTAGCAGAGAAAAGGTTGGAAAGCAGGCATGTGTACGGGAAGTGTTAGGAGCAAGCAAGAGTGCATAATTGAGAGAGAGCCAAAGAAAGAGAGAGAAGGCTAGCTCAAAAGCCATCAGTAGTTGTTGCTCCAACTCTCCTCCCTCACGTGTCAAGTAGCAATTTCTGACCGTAAAGTTGCCCACAACCTCTTTTCTGTATGTTCCTCTGGATAGATGGACAATGAGCCAACATAGCCGGTTACTTTCTAGGTTACAATGCATTGCAATTTGCAAGCAAGATGGCAGCTTTCCAAACCTCTCTATCCTATTCATGCGTAGGAATGATGAGCTCAGAGGAATCGTCTCAAGAAGCATGGAAAAAGGAAAGCTCCTGTCATCAAACACTAGTTCTTGTTTTCTTGTCTTGCGTCTGCAGGTGTTTCCTAGCGGTGACAGGTGGGACCCGGCAAATACCAAGTCTGCTCTTGGAGGTCATTAGACTTTGACCGGTCAGTCACTTTGTGGAACTTTTGTAACATACAAGTCAAGTAGTAGATGTATTACTCCCATAACCACTAAAATCAAGTTGAATTCTATTCAGTGATCAGACTTGAGTAGATTAAACACTGCTAAGTGTAGTGTGACATCTTTGTTCATGCTTCAACATCTTGAAAGATGACTATGCAATTTTGTAGAAATGTTTTCCGGTGGCTCACCCTCTAGGAAGATAATCTATTTCTGATTGCATATTCCATTCGATCAAAAAATGTATTTCTTCATGCAAATACTAGCATTTCCTTACGAGTCCAATATATAGTGCAATCGCCGATTTTTCCTCTTAGCCTGCTGGACTTGCTGTTAAACTCTTTACTTTAATCGATTGACAGAACTCCTACTATTTTCTTTTAAAAGATGTCCAGTATAGTGTAGAAACTAGAGAACTCTAGACGATTCTAATTGCATGAGCATAGCCATATTAATTGCAGAGGCAGGCAGGTACGATTGGCAACCATAGTGACTTTTCGCATTGTAGACTTCCAATCCAGTGGCTTCTCTCATGTCTGTCTCCTAGTACCATTTTTCCTTCACCTGACTCAACTCAAGGCATCATGGATGTTGAGGTCCGTGCAGGGATGAAAAATGTTGGCATCAGCGTTTAGGTTGGGTCTCAACACCATGCAGATATTGGGCCCTGATCCACACACTTCACCGCATCCTCCCTCTTTTGGCAGGGCGGATCTACGGAGGTTCTTCTATGGAAGGTTAGATCTCGTAATAAATTTATAATTATAAATATCTTCGGTTTAGCAAAATCAAACATAAAGACAGCGACACATAATGTATACCCTACGTCCTGTATGGATGATGTATGAAATTGATGCATCGAATACAGAGCGAGTTGTCTAGCCCTAGTTATAATGAAGATTGGATCTAAGCAATGGCTAAACTACGGCTGGAGGTTGCTGAAGCGTGATCCGTCGGCTCCTGCGTCTTGTAAAAACTCTCTCTAAAGTCTTCTCATCTTCTCTCTCCTCTCTTGAGGATACCTATCCCCAGCCCTATATAGTCGAGGTAGCCTTGCCTTAAGTTGAGTTGTAGTCAGCTTGAGATACCAGTTCGTAGCTGATGAGGAGTCCATCGTCATGTAGATCTTCACAGTATATCCAAATTTCCCTAGATACCAGGCGTACTCAAGTCGGTTTCCTCGTAACGGGAAAATGATCGAGTCTTTCTTAGTATGAAATTACCTTCTCCACGTATATCTTATTCCATAGAATCAGGTCCGCGATATCCGGAGTTTCTATATACTTGCTTAAGCATATATGGTATAATCTTCGTGTTTCCGGTACGTACTCATATCCCATATTTAGATATTCAATAGTAGCCCCCAAACTCTGTTCAGCAGAGGGTCCGTTCAAGCACTTAGTCGATTACTGCCAAGTTCTAGCTTGGTTGAGTAATGCCTCGCCGACTTGTGGTCGAATGATTTGAGCAGATTGAGAATCTCAAGTATCGAGTAGGGATGTTGCCGGGTCAAGCGCCCTACCATCAGCCCATTTCGAGTCCTTAGGTTAGTCATAAGTTACTCGATGTCGACTTACCAACTAGACTCTAAACAGAGTTAGAAAATTCAGAAAATCTAAACGTTAGGAGTTGAGTATTTATTGTTCTCGTCTGTAATGTCAAGGTTTGTGTAGTGCCATCATTCCATTTTCCCACCGATCGAGGCGTCATTGCCACGAGGAGTGAATCGTTCGCCTGAAGAGAAGGTTTTGGCTTATAAATTCTCAGAGCCAGAACTATAGCCATTTCCCCTTTTTGCCTCCATTCTTACTCTCGAAGCCTCCACTGCGCTCCTTGAACCCTAGCGCCGTCACCTTCGAAGAATATTCGTCCCTCATCTTTCTCAATAGCGTCCAGCGCTTCAGCCAGTGGCGGGGAAACGACTACATCTGTTTCCCCCAGTGGCGAAGCGATCTTTGAGGACAAGACCCTCCTAAAAGGTATGGCAAAAATCAGTAATGACGGAGAAGCGCCTTACCGAATTGGTGAAGGACGGCTTCGTTCCTCCTCGGGAGTTGTTCCATTGGAGGCTGTCATAAGATGAGTTATATCCCAGCCCCCAAAATGAGGATGAAACCGTTGTATTTGAGGCATTCTTTTGCTGCGGACTCAGTTTTCTCCCTTCTTCATTCTTACTCTCGGTTCTTGATTTCTACAAAATTCAACTTTTCCACCTAAGCCCCAATTTGATTACCATGCTCAATGTATCCGTCCATCTTTGTGAGGCTTTTTTGGATATTAAACCCAACCTCAATCTGTTCTGCTATTTTTACAATTTGAAGAGGATGACGAAAAACGATGCTGTTGGGGGTGCTGGTTTCCACCTCCGCAGTGGGGTGTCGAGTACATATATTCCTGTCACCATAACTTCTACCTGGTAGTCGGACTGGTAGAAACAATGGTTTTACATCACCTCTTTGGACACCGTGAACTGCCCTCTAGCTTATCGATCACTCCTCCCCAATTCGATTGACCTCTGGACGAATGTCTCTCCTTCGACCGTCCGCAACGCTTATTAAATTCGGAAGATTGAGGAGTCGAGGAAGATCGGATTGACTAGGTGGCATGTAGCTAGAGATTTCATCATACGTCGATCAAGTCCACTGAAGTACTGTGATCACTTGGCCTGGGACTACTCCAGGGTCGGTGACACCATCAGGGACAACCCTGGAGGTAAGTGTTTGCAGTACTCTTGCTCCTTTGCTTTAGTCAATGAGTGGTGAACTGACTCGTATCTTGCCAAATTTGTTGAACTCGGACATCTCCTCTAGGCTAAGCAAGATGTTCCAAGGCTCAGAACCTAGCGCTTGCGGCATTGAAACATATTTGCTCACCAATCTTTGGCCAGAGGTGAGTACTATGTCGTGGTTCATAATGCATCGTTGGTGCATCTACCTTCCACTTTAACTCAGTATTTCCTTAGGAAGCCAAGTTCGACGATAAAAGTGGGTCGATCACCAGAGCCATCGACCTAGAAGACGACGAGCCGACCCGAGATGATGATTAAGCATCGAGCTCTGTCCCCGCCGATGCCGTCGTTCCCTTAAACGATCTGGCGCCTACCATTGTCCCAAGAGATGATGAGGTGGCTTTGGAGCGAGAAGTGGCCGAGTCCCCTTGAGAGAGGAGGTCAGTGTCTCCAATGCCCCGTCGACCAGCCAAGCGTCCTCACACTTTGTGGTTGAGACCAACCAATTAAGTGTTCTTCAATCGCTCGTTTGGATGTTATGAAGTTCCTTCTAACGTGATCTAACAGATATTGGACGACCAGTGGGTCACTTGGGGGGCCGATGTGCTAAGTTGGCGGCTCCCACACAGACATCTCCTCAAGCGGGCTCTCCATCGACCAGGGAGGTCGAGCAGTTAACACCACTATCAGGCATTTGTCGAATTCGTTTTAGGTGAACTTTCGTTTATAGTAACCACTTGTTCGCAGGTTTCATCATTTGCTGCTGATCCACTAGCATCATCTCCTCCACCAACTGCGCCGATCAAGAAACCAACTGCTGAGACCAGACCAGTCCTAACGAAGATGGCTGCACAGTGGAAGAATGTGCAGGCAAAGGTTCGTCTGGTGAAGTAAGTCACCACTCCTTTTTCTTCATGATTATTTTTTTCCTTTTCGGAGGTGTCAAGGAGAGAATTTCTTGCAGGAAGGGTGCATCCAATGGTGTTGTCAATAACATCGCGGCAGCTACCTTGTCGTCCCTTGGCACAGTCACCATCGTTGCAACTCTCTCTTCGGCAGCTCCCGTTGAGCATACCGGCAATTCTGTTACAGCAACAGCTCTATCTCCTCCAGCTTCACAGGCACCTCCAACGTTATGGTCCATCATAAAGCCCCAAATTCGGGTATGTAACCACGAACAAACCTGTGCTGTGTCCTGCTATATTCCTTGCTCTATTTTTATGCTTCTTAGCTTTTTTTAATAGCGTGCTACGGATACTTTGCTTGAGGCTAAAGCCTTTTGTGAGCAAGCTCATCAACAAACGAAGCAGCTCTTGGCTATCAACCAACAAGTGATCAAAATAAAGACGCTCAATTAGGGACACTCAAGGCCGATTTGAAGGTTGCACAAGCAGAAGCAGAGAAACAGAAGATGGAGGTGAAGAAGCTGAGGATGAAAACAGATAAGCTAAAAATGGAGAAAGCTGCTGCTAATGCTACGCTGCTCATGGCCAAGGTCAGTCAAAATAAGGCAGAGCCTAGCAAGGAAGTGATTGAGGTCAAAAAGGCTGCAGTAGATGCGGCACTTGCCACTCTGCAGTTGGAGACACTCGAGCATATGACTTCATCTGCCCATCTTGTGACTTCCCATGTGCTCGACTTGGTGAAAAGTCACCATCCTGGCCTGAACCTCTCGATACTGGATGAGGGATTCGCAAGTGAGACGAGCGAGGCTGCCGACTACATCGAGTCCTTCAGAGACCTTGCTGAGAAGTTCGTGACCTAGTTAGAGCTGTCTCTTACCGGCGACGATGATGATACCAGCTAGGGTCTTTTGGCCTGAACACGCTTATGTATCAGTTGAACCTTTTTTGCTACCGTGATCTTGTATGATATTGCTAATTAAATTGCTTGTCTATTGTGCTTTGCTTGCTATTCTCTTGTCGATGAAATAAAGTAGCACAACCAGATGCAAATCTAATTTAGCACCCATAGGCCCTCAGTAAGTAGCTTCGTTACCACGCGCATGCATGATTGTATCTGCACACAGGGCAAGAAAAACTTTCATTAAATGACTTAGCCCCCGAGTGCATACTCGGAGAAGCCGTATATAACATAAATGCTATATAAGTTGGAGTGAAACTATATGATATTTGCAAGTTTTCATCGACCACCTAGCTTAGACTTTGTAGCAAACATGAACTTGCTGAGCAACGCATGTAGAATCGACTATAGGCCTCATCTTCCACCGTCTACTGAATTTTAGATATCTGACAATCTAGTGCTCATATATGTGTAGGATAAAATTGCTCATCATTAGGTTCAGGCATGGCCACCCTTTGGTTTTGCTCGCTGACATGCTAAGTACGTACTCGAGTAAATGCGTGCAAAAAATCGTATGTAAAAGAAATAAAGAGATTGTGTCTACAGTGCCCCACTCGATAGCAGTATTGATCAGGAAATAGAGCAAGGTATAAAGTTATCTGTAGCCCATGACTCTTTACTCAATGATATCATCAAGTAAAGAGTAGAGTTATGTAAGCACAAAGGTCGTGTTGTAGCCACTAACTCTCTGCCCAATAGTTGGATCGAACAAAAAGTGAAGCATTGACATCAAAGATACCTGTTGCGACTCTCAATCCCTTATTCGATAAATGCATCGACCCGAGAGTAGAGCCAAGTAAAGAGAAAATTGAGCGATATAGCCCTCGACCTTCTACTTGATGAGATGCATATGTGTCTAAAACGCATGATGTAGTCCCCGACTCCCTGCTCGATGATCGTATCGAGAAAGGAGTAGAGCATGAGTATAAAAAATGGTAGCCCATGACCATACACTCATGACGATCGGAGCGAAACCCCATTCCAACAGTTAGGTACTGTTGCAATCTTCGCGCCCCTTCGACTTCCACATAGTGCGTCATCTAGTCAACACCATTACTTGGCGTCTCTTTGGTTTATGTACTTGTGTGTAAGTACAATGAACACCTCGTGGATTAGGACTAAAGCGGATCTTGATGGAGCCATTGCTACAGTACGACCCGTTCCTAGAGCTATAAATAAATGAAACTTGTAGTCGTCTGCCACACTTTGTTTTCTTTCTTGCCTTCTGCCGTAGCGCTTTAGTTCTTCAACCGCACCCATGGCTTCTACTCCACCATCGTCCCTGTTGTGGAAATCCTCAGAGAGTCCCCTCCCTCTACGCCGTTGGTTGCAATCTCTTCGAGATGGATCGTTATCGTCATCCTCGAGGATGAGGAGATCAACTGGGAGGCCATTGAGAAGGAGGTTTGGCTGAAGGAGGAAGATGAGGTCGCCGTCGTCGAAGAAGACGACGCTGCCACCGCCGGGGTAGGAGATGCCGCCGCCGTTGGAGGAGAAGATGCCACCGGGGGAGAAGAAGGTGAAGCTCAAGACAACTTCATCGACCCAACCTCCGCTCGCACTCCACGCTTGAAGATGGAGAGGTCGCCTTCTCCGTCGACAACCGGTCGTGCTTTCGCGCCACCTTTCGGCCCGTATCAAGGGTGAAGGCCCATCTCAGGGACTATCAGCTGTCAGCCCCCAAGGGAGTAGAAGAGGCAGCGTGATGCCTTCGAGGGCAAATAGTTGTAGGGTGCCTGCCTCATATGTAATAGGATAACTTATGTTAGTTAATTTTAATGAACTCATAGTTACCTGGATTTTGGTTGTGATACACTAGTTCTATTGTTCATGCGTAAATGTTTTTTAATTGATCGATATTCCATGAGTTGCCAAACACCATTCCTTCTGTCGTCGATAGTTGTACTGATCTGGGTCAAGTCACCTTGACTACTACGTAGAGACCTTCCCATTTAGGTGATAGCTTATTACTCTTACATTGCTTCTGAACCTGTCATAGAACTAAATCCCCGGTGATGAGTGCTTTTGCCTAGATTTTCTAGCTATGGTATCGCAAGGCAAGGCTTGTTGATACTTAGCTTCTTGAATGGATGCTCGATCCCTGTACTCTTCGAGTAGATTTACATCATCTGTTCGCACCTACACTTATTCCTCTTTTGAATAGTTGTCCATACGAGGTGACCTAAATGTTAACTTAGTTGGAAGTACCGCTTCTGCTCCGTAGATCAAGAAAAACGGCGTTTCACCAGTAGCTTGACTAGTCAATGTACGAACAGCACCACAACATCGAGGAGAGTTCGTTCGCCCACCAGGTCGAATAAGCCTTGAGCCTATCAAACACGCATCTTGATCCCCTGCACGATTATGCTATTCGCACGTTTGACCTGACCGTTACTCTAAGGGTGAGCTATAGAAGTGAAGCAAAGTTTGACACCAAATTCTTCGCAAAAAGCTATGAAAGTATTGCTTTTAAACTGGCTACCGTTGTCTGTGATTACTAGTATGGAATTACCTTCTCCACGTATATCTTATCCCATAGAATTGGACCCGTAATATCCGAAGTTTCTATATGCTTTTTTTTAGATAATGGAAAAATTCGACTTCATCTCTCTTGGAGAGAATCAGTCCAAACTTATTACAATCTGAACAAAAGATATCAATTCGAAAAGATAACCAAAACCTCAAACAGGATAACCAATCCTAAGCACAAAAGGCCAACCAAACGAAGCAAATAACTGCATAGCTACTGTCTCCAGTTGACGACAAACATCTAGAAGACCCTCTTTATTCGATTCACTTCGCTGTAATTTGGCCCATGTACAAAGCCAGTGTGTTCCTCTGAATAAAACCTGCAAAAAGGATTTAGGTATACGCTTTTCAAAAACAGTATCATTCCTGGTGAGCCATAAGGCCCAACAAATCCTGGCAACGCCTGATAGTAATACAGGGACATGAGCTGACCCCCTTTGATTCACCCACCCATTAAATAAATGATGAATATTTTCAGGCGGGCCAATACCCAAAGTCATGTATACTAATCTCCACAGAAATTTAGCATAACAACAATCGATAAAAAGGTGTTGGATAGTTTCAGTTGTACTGCAATAGCAACAAGATTTATCCCCCCGCCAATTGCGTCGAACTAGATTATCTTTAGTCAATATCACACCCATCTTTATATACCATAAAAAAATTTAATCTTTAAAGGTAACCTAGTATGCCAAATCTCCTGTGAGACTTTAATACCATTGTTAACCAAGAAATTATACATGGATTTTACTGAGAACATCCCATTATGATGGAGATGCCACTTAAAATAATCAGTCCCCCCTTGTAAAGAAACATTCATCATTCGCGCAACTAGACTCTCCCAGTCCCTCAGTTTAGTCCCTACTAAGGATCTCCTAAAAGAAATGTTTAGAAAGGATGAACCAAGGACCTTAGCCACAGTTGCATGCTTCTTCCTGACTATATTAAACAAAGAAGGGTATTGAGATCTTAAGGGTAAATTGCCCAACCAAGTATATATCTTCCCAAAACCTTATTTGGGTCCCATCTTTTAAGATATAGGAGCCTAGGCTTAGGAATTGAGATTTTACCCCCATGAGACTGCTCCAAAAATGGGAATCACCTGGTCTCCTTTCAACCTGGCTTAAAGTTTTGCCTTTCAAATATTTGTTTCTCAGCAGCTACTGCCAAATTCCTTGCTCATTACATAACTTAAACACCACTTACTCAGTAGGCTTTTGTTTTGGAAGTCAAGGTTTAGGATCCCTAACCCACCTTGATCTTTTGGTTGGCATAAGACTTCCCATCTCGCGAGCCTGTATTTCTTCTTGTGATGGTCATTTTGCCGAAAAAACAGGATCTATAATAATCTATTTTTTTCAGAACACCCCTTGGGACTTTAAAAAAAGACATCATAGACATTGGCAAACTAGACAAAACAGAATTAATCAGCACCAACCTCCCCCCCAAAGACAGCAACTTGCCTTTCTAGCCACTTAGTCTTTTCTCAAATCACTCAACAACCACCCTTCAATCAGAATTACTCAACTTCCTATAGTGCATCGGAAACCCCAAGTATTGAAAAGGGAAAGAACCTAACTTACAGCCAAACAAATTGGAATAAGCTGCCTGATGGTCTTTTGCATGACCAAAACAGAAAATTTCACTTTTGTGGAAATTTATTTTGAGACCTGAAAGTTGTTCAAAAGCACATGGTAAAAGTTTTATATTTTTTGCCATCTCCAAGTCATGATCCATAAAGATCACAGTATCGTCAGCAAATTGAAGAATAGATAAACCCTCATCGACCAGATGGGGAATCACTTCCTTAATTTGACCATCCTCTTTCGCTCTCGCCAAAATGATAGTCAACATATCAACCACGATATTAAAAAAATTGGGGATAGTAGATCACCCTGACGAAGACCTTTCCTAGTCTGGAAATAAGAGCCCATATGATCATTCACCTTGATTCCAACATTCTCACCTTGAACAAAAGATTTAATCCAATGGCACCAAGTAGGCGAAAAACCTTTCATTCGCAGACGCCTGCTATAAAAAATCCCATCTGACTTTGTCATAAGCTTTCTCAAAATCAATTTTAAATATGCTTGCTTGAGCATATATGGTATAATCTTCATATTTCCGGTACGTACTCATATACTATATTTAGATATTCGACACCTTCAATATAGCACATATAGTTCCTTTAAGCATATAATCCTCTTATTATAAGCTACAAGTTAGTATTACGAGTTTATAATGATCCCGATGACCCAATAAACTTCTCTGCTAGATCCACCCTGCGTTTTGAGGCCATATGCCAACCACAAGCCCTGACCTTTGGACGTAGGCATGTCAAGAAAACAAGGTGGTCACCGCTCTCAAGTCTTCTCGTCATTGCAGCTGCGATTCGGTTACTTGATCTTTGCAGGATCCAAAACTGTGCAAACTAATGGCATTTGAATCAATCACAAGATCTTCGTCTGCCTCCTACGTATGTCAGTGTTTGTGATATATCTCCATGCCCATGCGGACAGCCACTGCATGCCACACCGCCACCAGGGCTTGATAACCAATGCATTGCATTAATTTAGGGCACAATTACATGAATGTATATTGCAGTTTTTTTCAGTTGAAATTTCCTGAAAAAAAAAAGTGTTGAAACTAGAACTAATTCCTTGTGAAAAGGAAAGATCACGTGGTGGACGTCGCTACTCGCTAGCTTTCATCAGATGGTACAAAGACAGAGTCAAGGCAACTTAGGCAAGAAAGAGTAGTAGCTAGCAACAAATATTGAAAGCCCATGGGCCTTAACAGCTCAAAGAAGGCTGTAAGGCTAAGACCCAAGAGGCCTTCTAGATTTCGATGGCTCAATGCTCCTCATCGCCAAACAAGATTTAGGTTCTTCTTCTTCTTCTATAAAGAAAAATCTAGATTTAGACTGTCTTACAGTTGGGCACTCGACTGACCAAAAGTCCAGAACATGACTACCCAGTATAGCAGCAGCAGCATTTTTTCGTAAATTACAGAAGTAGCTAATAGCACAAATGAAATATTTCGCTATGTTTCCGCACAACCTAGCTCCCTTATGTTTCCAGATGGCCCATAGGACACGAGGGCTCAATGAAGGAGGAGCTGGCCAACAGGAGTTGGCTCCATTTGCTACGAAGAGTTATAACCTCAGCGCAACTAGATGACTTCAGTCGTTTGTGGAATGCTATTCGGTAGGTGCAGTTATAGGGCGGTGTACAGGATAAATTACTTGGAAATAGACGTCCAATGGTGAGTACTTAGCAAAAACGGCATACAGGGTCCAATTCATAGGTTTCATTCCAAATCCCAACTACAGTATGATCTGAAAGGCTAGCGCGGACGGTAGATACAAGTTCTTTGCATGGCTCTTTGCCCAGAAAGAATCATTATGGCCGACAAGCTTGAAGCTAGGGGGTGGCCACACAACACAATCTGTGTTCCATGTGGATCGGATGCCAAATCGACAAGCCACCTGCTTTTGCTATACCCTTTCGCGAGGCAAGTGTAGACGCAGGTCTTCCATTATATGGCCATAACCCACATGCCTTCGGACGCTACATCTGGAAGCCTAGGTCTTACTGTTTGGTGAACCAAGGTTCGCACCTCTATGCCAAAACAATGCAGTAAGGAGGTGGACGACATCGTCCTATTCACCATGTAAAATGTCTAAAAAGAAATAAAATAGCAAGATTTTCACAAACACCTATCATACGATAGATCTGGTGGTTAATACTATCGTTTAGGATATGCAGAATCAAAATGTGCTTTCACCACTACATAATGGTTGTGTGGGTTGCATTGCTTTGCAGGCTTCGGATTTGAGTCCCCTTTTCCTGTGTGAATGAGCCTTTCCATATGTCCATATCCTACCAATTCTACCTATAGCTCCATATGTCTATCTTCCGTTTGTCCAAACTTCGGCCGTACTTAATGCATTGGCAGAGCTCCTACCCTATTAAAAAAACATTTCACTATTTACTTTCTAATAAACAAATTAGCATTAGGCCATCATACTGACGATGATTCTACCTGGGCTAGGAAAGCCGCACAATAATACATCGACGGCTCGACAAGAGAAACAAACAGGCTATATGAGACATGCACCCGTGTAGGAGGGAAAACAAACATGGTATAACTCCACTCTAGAACACATCTCCGCTGTCCAATTAGTCTATTTCGCTGATAAAAAACACAAAAACGACGCACAGCGATACAGAAAAAACTTCACAAGGCCAAGCCAGCAGAATTATGTTCAGCTTATGAACAAGGGATCGATCGGCATCCCGCGGCGATCGCGGGATCAGTCCGAAGGGAAGAACCTGTTCAGATCGAACGGCAGCGAGTAGAACTCTTCGGTCCTCGGGTCTTTCTTGTAACTCCTCGACTTGTCCCACCAGTGGTACCCTCTGTCCTTCCTCACCGTGTTATCGCGCGTGTTGATGGTGTTGTCCAGGAAGTAGGCCACGAGCCCCGCCACGAATGGCTTCGACGAGAACGGCACGTTTATCATGTCGTTGAACTGCCGATCGAAAGAAACAACGAAAGCCATCAGCGACTCACGAGCAGCTCAAGCTACGGACGAAAATGGAGCCGAGCCTGTAGGATCTGTGTCTCAGTGGTCTCATACCCATCTGGCACCGGTGTGCACCGGACCATAGCCTGCGACGGCGGTATACTCGTTGAAGTACTGAGGAACCGATATGCCCATGAAGAAAGCGAACCCCATAATGAACTTGGTCCTAAAGCTGTTCAAGTTGCAGAACTGAAGGAAGCTCAACCCAACGGCACCTGCACATGGAAGAACCAATGGATCATACTGTGACATAACATGCTGAAAATAATCAGACTGTCGAACAATGACAGCGGTTTCAGATATCTGAACATACCGACGTATGAGAACAAAATACAGTACATGCCAGCAAATACAGGCAATGGAATGGATGCAAAAAGCGCTCCAAATTTTCCTGTTTTGCCAAAAGAAATAAAATCAGACTAGCCAAGTAGGTCAGGGTAAAGGGTCGATAGCTGTAGAAGAAGTGTAGCATATTTACCAAGGATGGCGAAGAAAATCATGAACCCTGCAGATATTTGCACCACTCTCCGGCTGCCAATGTGTGTCAAGCCAAGTAAACCAACGTTCTCCCTACAAATACAAAATTTACAATGCTAATTAGCAAAACAAATTTTCTGAATAATCATGGATTGCAACTTCTATTATCCACCGACTGTTTTACTTACACTGAAACTGAGGTCCCATTGGCTGTCCCAAAAAACGAATCAACCAAGATACTGATACCCTGAAGATGATGTTTCAGTGTGATCAACGTCGCCAACAAAAACATGAGACAAACTCCACGGCACAATAATTGATTCAATTACCTGCCAACCAATACCCCGACTAACGATTGACGGAGGTATCATAGTAGCACTTGCATACCTTGAAGCAGCAATGAAGGCTCCAGTTGACTACAAGGCAACAATTTACGAGATTGTTACTACTATGATGGATAGCATATATAATATACTAGTATAATATTTTCTTCTTGTTCTTCCTATTTTTGGCAAATTATTGCAGTCAAACCTCTACAAGAGCAATAAATGAAGTCATCATCATTGCGAAAGCTTCTCCAGCATCAAATGTTGGAGCTCCCCATTGAAAGGGATAAGGGACTCTTATCCTACAACAAAATTTCAGCACCTTCATAAGGAGTGCAATCAAAATTACAGTATGAAACGACGTTGTGGTTATCCTGGGATCCTACCAAGGAGCTCCTCCAATAAGCCCTGACCGATCAACACGGCAATGCACCTGTGTCTTTGGTGGAGCATTCTTGTAAGCACCACTGATGGTGAGAATATATGCATAGAGCCACACAATCGAAACGGTGAAAAGAATAGCAAACCGGACAAAAACAGGCTTTCCAAATTTCAACACTTGAGGCAAATACTGTCCAGAATACAAACATGATCAGCACATTACCTTATTTAAAAATTCCTCTGGTTGTAGAGAAAATCGTAAAAAGGCGCTAGTACCTGAGTAAATGCAACCAAGAGAATGACTTCTGGAAGACCAACTTCCACACACTTAGCTACCTGCACTCATCTCAAAACCTTTTTAGCACTCTTCGATGAAGGTAGAAACAAGACAAAAATAGAAAATGGAGCAAATCTAACCGCTGGAAAACCAAGCTCATAAAGCCCAAATCCAACAAGCGAAATAAGGGGAACTGATGACAATGGACTTAGCAATCTGCACCCAAAAAATATGCAGGATAGTTAATTGCACAAACTGAAACTCTGCAGGGTTCAAAGAGAATTTAAATTCAAGAAAAGGCTTTTAAACCATACCAACCTAACAACATTGCGCCAGAGACCACTGAAACCTAGTATGATCTGAATCGTGGATGCAATTATGAGAGCACCTTGTGTTCCCCGCATGGTCCGTAAGAATTTCTTTACAACAGCGATACAAACTTGTTAGCTTTCCTCAACAAACTTGTAAATAGACAAAAAAAAAAAAAGGTTACGAGAAGACCAAGCTGTTGGGCAGTACCTGGTGAGGATCTGCTTCATTGTTGTAACGTCCAGCCAAGATGATTGAGATGGTTGGTGCAACGTAAGTATATGAGCCACCCATTACAACCGGAAGACGCGACCCAAAGAACGTTTGGAATAAGGTGTTTATGCCCGCAACAAACAACAGCGTCTGAATTACCCGGGCTTTCTCGTCCTGACAAAAAGGCAGTACCTATCATTTAGATGTTTGGCTTGGACAAAACCTGCAAATCTAGTGCAAACTTTTGTACTTGTTCAGCAACGCCAAACTCATGTGCCAAGCAAGCGAATATAACCAATATTCAGTGCATAAGTCTTGGTTCTCACATTTCCTCCTCCCATCTGAGGAACAAGTGCGCTTGGTATGATGACAGTAGTGCCCAGCATAACAATGAAATGTTGAAATCCTAGTAAAATGGCCTCAGCTGCATATAAGATCACAAGGGCAAGAGAAAAGTTAGCATACTTGAACACTTCTATGACCATACATACCATTTCAGTACTAAAAGATGTGCAGCTAAAAATGACCTTCTTATTATCAATTCATCAAGGCCAAGGAATCTTCGTAGACTGGTCGATCAAATATATCTTTTTTTAATCAAAAGAACTTAAGAAACGAGCAATAGCAGAATAATATGAACAAACTGGTATGCACTCACAGCTTATAAATACCAAAAAAAAAAATAGTATCAAACCAAAAAAAAAAAAACCTAAGACAAAAGGATCACTAATAAGCCTGGCTACTTCACATGAACAGACGATCACATGTCTCCGCTGTGAAAGCCTCAACATCAGAGAAGAAGCAAAGACAGATTAACACAACAAGACAAGCAGAGCGAACACTAACAGAGAAATCAAAAGGTCCCCGAGGTGGAGTGGAGAAGCAGGGCACGTACGCCATGGCGGTGGGCTCGTGATGCAGAAGGACACGTTGGGCAGCTGCTCCTTGGGCGGCTGCGGCTGCAGCTCGTCAGCCTTGGGCGGTGGCGCCGCTGCCATCCTCCTCCTCTTCCGGCTCCAAAGAAACCAAACTCTTCACTTGAGTTCACTCCACTCACACAAACTTCAAGAAACCACCAGAAGAATCAACCGCTTCAGTTCACTGAACAAAGAGGAGGGCGAGTTGATTCTTTTCTGCGCCGAGAAAGCCGAGAACCAAGAACCCTCACAAGGAAGGAACGATCAAATCATTCACTCCCACAGCCGAAAGAAAGAAAAGGCAGCACAAAGGAGCAAGGGAAAGAAATGGCGGTTTGGTGCTTCCTGGCTGCTCCTTTTTCCCCTCGTCTAGCTAATTCCGCACTGCACCAAGGAATGGAATCTGGCCCAAAAAAGCCACCTTACGCGCACTCTTTCTCCCTCACACGCACGCACAGCACAGCACACGCTCTGCTCTACGATTGATTGATTCACGGGACTTAGCCGCAGCAAAGAAGAGAGATCGAGCTTACGAGAAGACGAGCTTGGCAATGCAGATACTAGTAGAGTAGTACTAATTAGCAGGGATTAGGTTTGGAAAAAAAATGGAAGAGACAGAGACTAGAAAAGCCGTGACAACATACAAGGCTCGTCAGACGCCACGCAGAGAGAGAGAGGTGTGCCGTGCATGCAGGGCAGGCCATTTCAGGTCGGCGGTCTCATGCCCATACCGTTACTGCTCTAGACATTAGCAGGGTTAAGAATTTCGGTTGCAAATTTTTTTTTTTTTGCACCCAGCGAAATCACCAGGTCGGCGGTCTCATGCCCATACCGTTACTGCTCTAGACATTAGCAGGGTTAAGAATTTCGGTTGCAAATTTTTTTTGCACCCAGCGAAATCACCGAACTTCAGAAATTTTGATGTAATTTCAGAACAAATGGCTGTCCAAAAATTTGAATTTTTCAACAAAATTTGACCGAAATTGAATTTTTAGATAAATTTTGACCAAAATTTAAATTTTTGGACAAAATTCAAATGAACCAACCGAAATGTAGTTGAGACAAAAATTTTGGAACCCACCAAAATAATCGAATTTTGGCAGTAAAATTTTGGCAAAATTCGGTAAAATTTCAGCGAAATTCGGAACAATGCCGGATGAACAAGGTTTCTTTTGGAAGAAAGGAGAGGTGGTACTGTCTTTTGTCTCATCTAGACCATCTAATCTAGAAATAAATCTTTGATCCATTCATATTATGTTAAAATTGCGGCTACACCTAACCATAAGTGCTACATTTGCGTGGTGGTAATTCTTATTTAGTGTGGAAGGCTTGTAATTTGCAGTGTTTTAGTTGATCGTTTGAAAGTGTTTTGTACCTATGCGGAGATGCCCTCCGCAACCGTCCGATCTCCGATGGCGACCATCTCTATATAAGTTTCTTCGCTGAAGCATCATGCTTTTGCGAGTGTAATTTTTTTTATATATCTATACCTACCGGTGTGAAATTCAGAGTAACAAGGAATCCAAGAACAAATTCTAGATAGGTGGGGTTGAGGGAATTTATTCTCTAAGTAGAGAGAGGGACACTATAGGTTGTCTACTAACGCAGCCCTAAGGCTTAAAAAAAATTCAGGATCATGCTACACAGAATTAGCTCAAATCTTGGCTTAACATAAGCTGGCCACAAGGAATTTTTGTCAGTAGCAACTAGCAACCTGCATCTGTGAAATAATTAGTATTTCCATGGAATAAAATAAGTGTACCGCTGACAACTCGGCAGTGCGAGTGGAGTAGGACTAGGACAATCTCTTATGTTATTCAAAGCCCCATACAAATCCTACTTCTGTTTTTCTTTCTTTTGCCCCTTGAAAGTTTGGTTTGCAAAGACAGTGCTGTTCCCAACTGTTTTTTTGATCGAGTAGGGATGAGAGGTGCTTTCATGCTTTCCTTTTTGATAATTGCACAAATACTAAAATATGAATGAAGGGTAGATGGTGATTATTTATCCCTTCATTTGCTTCAAAATTTGTACAACTTGTATCGGAAGGGAAAGTATTGAAGAACTGCTCAGTAAAGATGTGCGAAAACATAGGAGTATTCAATGGGAACTAGAAAACAGGGAAAAGTAGGGAGGGGCGGAACTGGTAGGGGTGTTGAGTATGTATCAATATCCCAAAAAATCGAAAAACATTAGGGGATCAGTTCATTATCTATGGGCTATATGTGTAGTAGACTGCTACTTCTTGAAAATTCCAGCCCATCAAAGGCCCACTCACGCTGAGGTCCACCGCGCAGTCTCTAAGTCTCTAGTCCAACTAGGGAGGAGTGGCAGCTGGCTCAGTGGCTCCCAAACCCTAATCCCAAAACGCCCCACTCTCCACCTCATTTGGCTAGGTCTCGCAAGTGTTTAGGCGGTGGGCGACGTGGTAGTGGGTGTGCAAAGGGTGTGGCAGGCATGAGGCGTGTGACAGGTGGTTCATAGTGTGGCAGGCAGGCGATGCGGCTGTGGTAGTTGGCACGGGAGGTAGCTCGAGCGTGCGGTGCAGCATATAGCTTGAAAGCACAAGGCAGACAGGCAGAGGCACAAGCGTACTGCATATGGTAGTAGGCGGCAAGGCGTGCACCGGTGGTAGCCTCAGCCCTCAAGATTTGTGCCTTTTGTTGATTGAGTTAATTCCAATTTGGTGATTTAGGATTTGTGGGATGTGATGATTGAAATTATTTTAAAAAAATATTGTGATTTGAACTATATATATTGTATTTTTTGTAAATTTCAAACTCATATAGTGAATTTATGCCATGAAATTATGTGTGTCAGTTGTCAAGTGTCAAATATACACCTCCAACAAAAGTTTTTTTAGTTCCGCCACGCAGGACAGATGCTTCGCACTTCAGAGATCACAAGCAACATAGTAGTCTTGATATCTGCAGCTGCAATGGCTTTAATGACCAAGAAGAAATACTATATAGAAGGTCAGTGTGAACTGTGAGGTATTAAATTCAAAAAGCACACAAAGCAGCACTGAGAAAGCATTTGAATGAAAGTTGTACAGATTTTAAAACACATTTGTTCCGAGTGAGGGCTAATATTACACTTCTGTTGGTTATATATATTTTTTATTTGGACTATGATACTGCCACTTATTTTGGATAGTAGTACAAACAAACACCCTATCTTTTTTTTTAAGAGGGATACAAAGACATACACAGCCTACGCACGCACCCCTCACACCACACGCATGCTATGCACGCACACCAGCACATCCACCTACACACATGCGAGTCCATTATACGTGTTAAGGAAGTAATTAGAGACTCTAAGAGCCCCATAGCGCGAGAACATACTGTCTCATTGAACTTACGTGCGTGTATATACTCATACCTAATTTTATTTTGAGTGAGGCCCACGATTCCGATCCTGGAGGTCGAACTTGCGACCGGCTAACAGCACACCGGTTCCCAAACCGAGAAACTGCCCTTTCCTCAAGAGACACAGCCTATCTGTGTGTTTTGTTTTGTGCACTAATACAGCACTGGTTAAGTTTAAAGATCCTTTGACCCCTGTTGTCCTTTCTTCAAGGGTCCTTGGGATTTTTTACCAGTCGGCCTTTTTCAAGGTTAGTAGGCTCCGGGAGATTAGCCTATTCTGGCAATAAGATCACTAACGATTCTATGAAATAATTGCTACTGAAGTGGGGTCATCTCATCGAACCTTCGGCATAGGGCATATACAGGTGGTCACTTGAAGAAGAGCATCATTTGCCCTGGATCTCCAACCAATTCAATTCTCCCCTCTAATTCCATTTTCCAAGTGTGTGTCTTTTGTCCATGATGGAAAAAAAAAAAGAAAAAGGGATAGAAAATGTTATGGTGCACCACGACTTAGCCCATCTGCATCTGAATTGATGAGGGTGGTAGATACCAATCACAAGCCATGACCCATGCCTCAATGAGCTGGATGGCTCCTGTGTCCTTGTGAGCCAAGACTCAGGTTTCTGGCCTTATCCTATCATCAATGCTTAAATCTGCTAATTCCTTGTCTCAGTGGACAAATCATTCATTCCGATGATCAGGACCGCTTGATGGAGGGCATGGCCTCTGTTTTCTTACCTGCAGGCTGAATATTCCAATTAGGACTGCAGAACAGTCGAGATCATATGAAATCCACCGAGTAGATCAGAGTTGCTTCTCCTCCTGATACTCCCATTTGTTAAACTAAGATAACCATGCAAATGAGTATGTGAATCCAGGGCGGTACCACCCAAAACTCTGAAAAACGCTACAACATCACTTCTTTATTAGGCCAAATTTGTTGGTTGAATTGGTTTCGATTTTTGTAGTTTGAAAATTTTAAAACCTTTGAACTATTTATATATTTAATTTATAATATTACAAAATCCTTATACAAGACTATAGAATTATTCATACGACGCGTACACCTCACACAAACTTTTCATGTTCTGCCGCTGGATTAAAGGGAGGAGAAATTTTGCGCCTACGCTTATCTTGGCAACAAGTCGTACGGATATCAAAGTGTCACGCACACGATTAAGAAGAAAGCATGTTGCAGCGATCGGAATCAGTATAAAATGTTACAACCGCCCAATATAATTGAAGCTGTCGTTCTCAGCTCAGGCAAGCATCTCTTATTTGCCGCCGCGTGCCTCACCTCGCCAACCACCGCTCTTATCCCAGCATCCTTCTCGATGGATCGATCGGTCCCTGGAGGAAAAGAACATGGTACGTGTCACCCGCGTGTGTAGTTTCAGTGTAAGCAAACGCGTCGCCTTTTGACTGTCAGAGCTGAGAACGCATCAGGATCGCTGTCTCTTGTAGACCACGCCGCGTCTCTTTCCGACGGGGTGTGGATTTCTGTGTGCGATCGATTCGTCCGGTGAGAGCTCGGTGTCAGCTGTTTGGTTAACTCTGGAGTTTGGATGTTCTGGAGCACGGAATAAAGAAAGAAAGGGTTTTGATAATAATCTTCCTGATGTTTTCTTTGGGAAAAAAAATCATCCAAATTCTGGAGCCTTAAATCGGACTGGAGATCGATGCTGATGAGGTTGGATTAAACGGGTCCGCGCGAGTTAGCTTTTTCCCATCCTGATTCGATTGGTGTGGAGATCGATGTTTTACATCCACTTCACTGTGTGTTGTCCGGGTCAAGGAAGGCAGGGGAGGGTGAGAGGGGGAGGCTCAATTGCACACCGTAGAAATCGGCGGCATCCGTCGGAGCTTCGCCGGAGTTCATCCAGAGTCGTGCCGAAGTTGTTCTTTTGTCGACTTGCAATGGTCAGAGGTTTGCAGAGTGTAAACCCTGCCTTTTTCATAGTCATAAAGTTGATAAGTTCGACCAAAATTTTCTACCGAATCATGTGTTTGTATCAAAGAAGTACTTGTAACAATTTTACATTTTTAACAGCCCTATTTTCTGTATCCTTGTTGCAGTTCTGAGGATCCACTAGCCCAATCTAAGTTCTCTCAGCATAATTACAGGGTAGTTTCAAGTTCCACGTATTTCATCACTGCAGAGTAGTTTTTGGGTTCAACCTAGTTTAAAGATTTCCCTACCTAGAATAATATTTTTCTAGGGTTCACTGATCCTAAAGTTTTCTCTTCTTACAATAATAGTTTTGTCTAGTCAACTAACAAAAATTGTTTTGTTAGATGAGAGTGATAGTTTTATGTGTTCATAATACTAATTTATTGTCACCGACGATTACTAGGTTTGTCTGAAAAATTCTTCAATTTTCTTTCAATAACCATTGGGACCAATGTCGTTACCCTTCTGTAATGGCCCACTGTGTTATTCCATAGGAAGCATAATCCTAATTTTTTTTGGTTGTTCAAAGGAGCATAATTTGCAAGCATACCGACCTAAGATGATCATGTAAGCATCTCTAGACTAGTAGTTGCTTCGAAATGCATGTGATATGTCTAACCAAGCCAACATGGCTTGTAGATGCTAATCATACCATATTGTTGAAGAAAATAGTTTGGTGCTTCACAGATTGTTTTTTTTTTTTGAAAGAAAAAGGCAGGAGCTCTGCCATGCATTAAAGAAGGGGTAGAAAACAGTGTAGCCGAAAAGACGCAGCACAAAAAACACACGGAGAAAGCCAGGGGAACCGAAAGAAAGAAAGAAAACTGCTGGGAAACCTTGGAGCTAAAGAGCCTCTCCCCCTGACCCTAGAAAGAAGAAAAAAGAAACCCCAACCTCCTAAATTGGAGAATAAACCAAAGAGGATCTTCTTTTCGCTAGACTTTTACAAGGAGGTCAAAAACTGGCGGATGACAGAAGAGCAGATATCTTCGTGTTGAGGCTGAAAGCGCTCCTTGGTGAGGGCGGGTAAGGACTGGTCTGCATCTTTGCTTCTTGGAATTGCATCAGGACAACGCTGATTAGTCTGAGAACTGACCGAAGTGGAGCACCATCTTGTAGGAGGCGACATCCTGCACGATCCGAGAAAAGACAACATGGGGTGGTTGATAAAGATTATTGAAGATTCTCACATTCCTTTCCTTCCATATGTTTCATAATGCATAGATTAGCATTCCGTCCACCTGTGTATGAGAGGAGGTAAGCACTTTCCATTGGATAAGATACCACCAGTGCGATGCCGATAGTCCTGTGTTGGTGATGGGAGAGTTGGTTTGCAGCTGAGAGAAAACCTTTGCCCAAATCTGGTTGGCGAAAGGGCAAAGGAGAAAGATATGCACTGTCGATTCCGGTTCTGACCCGCAGAGCAGGCAAAACGGGGAATGCGGCCAACCCCTTGCCGCCAACCTGTCTGCTGTGAGCAACCTGTCCTGAATAAAAAACCATGCAAAAAATCTACATTTGTTTTCCACACCGGCCTTCCAAATCCTCTTGTAGAAGGTGTCCGTCACCATCGCCTGGAATTGGGCAAAATACGCGGATTTCGCTGTATATTGTTCATTTGCTGTCCATTTTCAGAGTATGTCATCCGCGGAGTCGGTTTGAAGGTTGACCTGTTGAATAGCCTACCACAGCAAAAAAAAACTCATAGATCTGTGTTGCGGTTGAGATCCTCCTAAGCGAAATTATCCATGAGCTATTGGATAGCTCGTCATAAACTGACTTTCTCTTTCTCCACACTATGCTATGATAGTTTGGCGCAATATGTTTTGGCGAGACTCTATTGAGCCAGTGAGAACTCCAAAACCTGGCCATCTTTCCATCTCCGAGCCTGATGGTAGTGTTTGCCCGGAAGAGCTGATTATCCCTTGTGGTCGATATATACAATGACCAATGAATAACTAAATTATAAGCTTTCTGAATATTTGGCCCTGTTTAGAACACAGAACCTTCATAGAAGACCTACATCTAAGGTCCTATATTTGGAAGAAATTTTTACTGTTATAGCTCTTTAATTTTTTAAAAAAAAAATTAGCTCCGGTCGTAACTTTTTTACAAAAATGACCTCTGAGCCCGCGAAAACCGCACCTTCCAGGCCCGGCTTGTGCTGTACAACGGACTAGGGGCGCAACAATACCCCTAGTCCCCTAGTCTAACATGTGTCACCAGAAAAACAAAAAGAAAAAGAAAAAAAGGAAAAAAAGGAAAAGCATGCAGTGAACTGGGAGCGCTGCTGTCGGCGTATTTCGCCTGACAAGATTCTGCTAACAGAGTGTCTACCCCTAAACGGAAATTATGGTTCGGTAGAGATTATCTTCATGGTTAGAAACCCTAATGTCTCTCGTGGGGGTCTCCGGAGTCAATGGACCGGTGGACACAAGGATTTACCTGTGTTCGGGACCGGTGCGGCTGTGCGTGTAATGTACCTTACGCCCCGCTAATTCTTTGTTGGGGAAACGCTTTAACGGTGTTCTTGATGTTCCGCTTCTCTATGGTGTTTTTGCTCTAGCAGCCGATCGAATTCTCTTCATGCACCAGGATGCTCTTATATAGACGGGCCACCTTGGGCAGGAGAGAAGGTGGCGTCATACTTATCTACAACACATCAATTACACCCATCATTCCAGCTTCCACGTCAACCCACGACTCATTTATTAAGCACGCCTCCGTGGCCTTGTCCTTCGAACCCTATTTAATGTCAGTGAGAGGCCTCGCCCGGTTCGCCCGGGATAGGACGCTTCTACGATGGGTTGGTGAGAGACGTCATAGGGATAAGCTGTCGTCGTGTCGAAAGCTAAATCCTTCACAATTAATGGCCCTGACACGAGGTGCCAGGGGAGGAAGACTTCGGTGGCCATCCCTCATTCCTTTTGTTGCCTTCGTGGCACGACAAGAGGACCCAAACACCGCCTTGCTCGTCAAAGCCGCCACGAAGCCACTCGCCCGGCAAGCGGTATGTCATGATCGCTGTCGCTTCCCCGGGGTTACGGCTTCTCGCTTCGTGCAAGGCGTGTTCGTCAGTGCCGCCGAGGTGCCACGCAGCCGCCGCCCGGCGAAAGGTATGTATCGCCAGGCCGCCGCCGAGGACCACGTGGGCTTCTCGCCCGGTTAGGCGGCGTGCTCGCCAGTTGCCGCCAGGCCATGCGAACGCCGCCCGTGGCGAAAGGTATGTATCGCCAGTTGCTCGCCAGGTGCCACGTGGCTTCAAACCGGCGAGCCACTTCTTGGCCCATCGCTTTTACGGAGGAGGGTACCCCGTGCAAAGTACACCGACAAGAGCCGGGGCCGTCTGGAGCGCCAAGGCCACCGCTTTTAGACCTTAATTAATACCGGCAGCGCTCCTAGATGGGCTCACCACTGCGACGCAACCGCTTCGGTCCTCCCCACGACCGCTGATTTTTCTCGGGACAAACGCAGCGCCGTTGCATCCGACGCGAACCGTCCTTGCAGGGGGCCTATATATGCATACACCCCCACGCAATAGTTCACGCCTTCTGCTTCCTTCAGATTTCGCTCTTTGCCCTTTCGCTTTCTTTGCTTGAGAGACTGCACTTCCACCGCGATGGCACAATCTCTCGCTCCCTCCACCGCCGGCCAACGCCAAATGGACTTCGCCACTAGGGTGGCACCTGGGGGTGCCCTTCACCCCCGCCTGGGGACCGCCGCGCTAGAGTGCGAGCCGGGGGAGATCATTGTCTTCACCTGGGGGCTTATGGCGGGCCTCGTGCCGCCATTTTCCGAGTTCTTCCTCACCGTCCTTCACTTCTACGAGATTCACCACCTTCATCTCTCCCCCAATTCCATCGTCTTCCTCTCCACCTTCGCTTACCTCTGCGAGATGTTCATGGGGGTGATGCCTAATCTACCCCTCTTTCGCTATTTCTTCACCTGCCGTTCCACCCCCGACAGTGGGGGAGTCGTCGGGAGCTGTCACTTTCGGCTTCGTGATGGGTCGGCCTCCCTCTACATTCCCTTCCAGGCCCGCTCCAACTGGAAGAACTGGCGGGGCGACTGGCTTTATGTCGGCGACGACAGCGGGGTTGTCGGTGTTTCGTACAACCGGCAAGTAAATTTGTAAGTATAGGGGATCACGCGTCCCCTCTCCTCGAATGGTTACACTAAAGAAGCCTTGGATGTATACTGGTTCGGGCTGAACGTCCCTACTTCCAGTTTGTGGTGGTGGATTTCATTGCTCAGAGTATGGTGGATTACACGCGAGGACTAAGGACAGGCCCTTAGCGCTCGTGCGAACGGGGAAGCTGAGGAGCCTCGAACGATTGTCCGGGTCGGGAGAGCAAGCGAGATAGGATATGAAAAATCAGGGGGTTCGCCCCGTTGCCGGGGACCCTGCCTCCCTTTATATAGTCGGAGGGGGCAGGTTACATGAGGATTTGGAGAAAAAAGGTAGGGGTGTGTTGCGCCTGGGAGTTCGGTCTTCGGTCCTTGATGATTGACGGGTCCCTGTTCATCCCATGTTGGGTTGGTAGACACAACGGACGTCGTTTCTTCGGGAAGGTGCGCACCCACCTTCGTCGCTTTGCAGATCTTGACGTCAGTCATTTGTCAGTATTGCAGACACTCCTTTGTCCCTGACGTGGTGAATGGACGGGTGCTTGACCCAAGGGCTTCTACGCCACCTTGGGGAGAAGCCACCTGTCCCAGCATGGACGTCGGGTCCATGGACCAAGTGACCAGCTTGAAATCGACCACTGATGTGGCGGAAGTTGTCGAGGTGAAGTTTGTCGGGGCCCTGACCGGGGGCCTTAATCGGAGCCTTTGGGGATCGCACACCTGGTCACCCGGTTGGGCGCCTGATCCGTTCTCGGCGGAGCCTTGAGCGCCTGACGGGAGTTTGTCTGAGCCCTCCTGGCAAACTGACCCAGCCGGCGATCCTTGGATCCTCTTGGGCCCGGAGCCGAGCCGAGATAGCTCGGCCACCGATCCGGCCGATATTTAGGATAATCCCATTTTTGAGGATGGGGGCTTTTGACGGTATTCCTCCAAAGATCAAGATCGTCGTCAACTGGGCTCTGAGCCCAGTTGTCTGCGAGGAATACAATCTTGAAATAGACGTATACTTTGTTGTGGGGTATCCCTGATATGAGTATTCGTCAAGGGTCAACCTTCTCGAGTATGCAGGCGTGCGGCGGTAGCCCACAAAATCGGAGCCCGCCTGCGAGGAGACGGCGAGCTCTGGCAATGGTGACCGCATTGATCGGTGCGCGGGTGTCGGCTGATTAGGTATTGGTAGTCCGAGACTTCGTGTCTCGGAGAATCAGCCCCCTGCGTCGTCGCCGCCCTGCATGGCAATACACAGGGGACAACGACATGACACGCACATACCCAGGCAGTAAGTCTTTTGGCCCTTCTTCTTGAATGCATACTTTTCCCTGTGGTCTTTGTTATTTAGTAGTTCTGTCTTCTTTTGGCGCCAGGGGAAGGCAACCTGAACAACGCCGCCATCTCCCAATGGCTATCCATGTTGATCCCTTGATCTTGAAGCGGCTTGAAGTTTCGGTGACCTTCGGCCACTTTGTGATCCGAGTCCTCGGGCGCCTCGGATCATACAATCCTTCCGACAATGGACTCCACAGTCCCGCCAGTGGTGCCACTGCGGCCCTAAGAATCGAGGACCATCCGGGCCACCGATCAAGCGCAGCAAATGGCCTATTGCTTTGGGCGCCCGGACGCGGACCCTAAAGTGCGCCGAGCTCAACTGCCGCCGCTACACTCGCGACCCCACCGGCCGCGACTGAGGTGACAACGTCTTCTCCCGGGGCGGCAACGCCAGCCGCCCCTTCCTCGGAGCCGGCTGCGCCAACGCCTGCGGCGCCGCTTCCACCGACGCCAATTTCGCCGACGCCAGTTCCAATGGCGCCAGGCCCCATCATCACGGTATCGCGAGCGGACCTCACAGCAGCACCGTATCCTTTAGCCAGATCGCTTCAAGGCGGGCGCTCAAGCGCCCGCGCCTTGACGTCTGGCGCGCTAAGCGGCGGCGCCTCTGCCGAGGCGACTGGCAGCTCGAGGTCTTGGGCTCAATGTTCTTTGGTCCGGCGCCTCCGTTCCTCGCTACGATCGCCCCACCGTCTCGCCATCAACCCACGAACCCTCAAGACGCCAAAGCTTGGCGGGCGCTTCGCCAGCAGGCGCTTTCCTCACGAAGCCACCCAATGCGAAGTCCACTTAGTGCGAGCAAGTGGAAACATTGCGCGGGGCTAGGAGGGCGGAGCATATCGCCTAGGAAAGGGCCACCGGCGACTTTTGCTTGCCCGGCGCAGAGGCCGAGAGTGGCTGAGGGAGGCAATGAGACGCGAGCAGCGAACGCCGCACAACATCGCAACCATGCTCCGATCATCATACCGGCGCATGGTGCGGGTCTTGACGCCGCTCAGGGTAGATCTTCGCGAGCCGTTGGAGCCCATGGTGATGCAAGACGCCCATTTGCACCACCGAATGGTCGATCGCTTATCCGCACGCCAATTGCCGACCGCCTCGCTCCATCTAGGAAGGGCGACAAGTTGCCGAGCCACCGCCGCTGCCGTGCTCTTTGCTACGCCCGGTGCGATCGCTTAACCCGATGGCCGTTGCAGCGGCATTGAAGGAGAAGCCCAAGCACATGCGCTGCGTCAGAGACCATGTGAACACGTCGCCAACATGATGGCGGCGAAGCTCGGACACATGCGGCAGCCATAAGCGAGCCAGAGGTCGAGGCGATGATTTAGGGCATCAAGTCGCCAACGACGAATCGATGACCTGGGCCGCTTCTTTTGAATTTATTTCCTTTTGTTCACCGCTTACCATATGCCAGAACAATATTAATAATTGTAAATGAAGTTTACACATTTTGATTTCACCTGGGCATGTCATCTGTTTGCTCTTTAGATATGCTTGCTTCACTTCGGTTCTCGGCGACATTGACCTACCATGGCGTAAACCTAAATTCTCGTGTCGGTCGATACTTAGGCATTACGTGGGTGATTGTAGCAATGCAAGCGAGGATCATGCGGTGAATGAAGTGCCGAACAAGTAAAGTTTTATCTTTCTTTGTGCAAGGGTATCACTTGTCTCTGTCCTTTTGGAACTTATATTCCGTGATCTCTTGGAATTTCACCGCAACATTGCGCAACAAGGAAGTGAGCTTACGTGAGCGATGATCGACTTGCGGTGTTCAATGAGACAGAAAGGAGACTACATGGAGTTAACCCGGGTGTACGGGCCGCGTTTGAGCCACCATGCCATACCCGCACTCCTAGTCACACATCCTTGCAGTACAAACGTTGGGTATTTTCGTTTATCAACGAGGAACCATTAGGTTATAAGAGCCAGTGATAGCCACACATACTTCAACCCATTAATGCACAAGTGTAAGAAATAAGTTGGTACTGCCAAAGCAAGCAACTTATCTTCGCCATGGGCCATTGGGCGACCAGCTCCCTGGCCGGTCACGAGGGCCAATATTTTGGCGAGCAGGGTACAGTCGCCCACCTAGTCACCAGGCGAGCAGAGCGTGATCGCCGGACCACCCGCCAAACCGTCATGTGGGCTTATCATTTGGCGGCAGGCTTAATTGTTTTCCGTTTGCACGGGGTCAAGCGGGCGCTTCGCCAAAGTAGCAAGGGCGTGATCGCCCGCTTGCTTACCCAGCCGCCACAGGATTACCTCAAATGCCTGAGCTACAGGCGCATTCAATATTTTATCTGCAATCTCGCATAGCCACTGAAAGCACAGGTAAGCATTGCATAAAATATGTAGAAAACACATTAGGGGGCGTAAGGCCCTGCATGAGCATGTCATGGTCCCCTGCGTAGAAACTTAGGCTCTTGTGATTCGAAATTAGTCCACGGCTCCGCGTGATATGGGGACAGGTTCACAGGAGGGATATTGGGCTTATTCGATTTTCATGGAGACAACCGTCGGTGTTCCGTTGAGCCGGACCGAGGTGTGAAAGCGCGTTTGGGGCACCGTGCGAGTTCGCACTCTGTCGCCGTCCGAGCTCGGCGCGGGCGGGCATCACCACGGATCAACAAAGAGCGCCAAGCCACCAGGGCCCATGACATTTTCTAGCAAGTTTTTCCTGCCAGGGGACAAACAAAAGAAGTAAAGCAGATACTCTTGAAGTAAACAACTTTACGCCACAGCGCGGTCCGCCTGCTGAAAAGCCAGCGAGGCGGGATCTTCATCTTGATCGTCGTCGCGGGGGTGACCCTCCTTGAGCCGCCGCTCGACCATCTTGTTCACAACCCGGCAATCCTCCAGGCCGTGAGAGTTGGTCTTGTGGATCGAGCAGTAAGGCTTGCCCTCCTTATCCTCACGGCGGTCGCTTCCCCGACCGCAGCGGTCGCTCCCTCGACCATGGCGGTCACCGCGCTGGCCCTCGCGGTCATCCCGCCGCTCAAATACGATCATCCCCGGTCACGGCGTCGCGCTTTCGGCGGCAGACCCTTTGGTCTCGGCCGCCTCGCGCTCTGCGTCCTTCGCTTGCATGGCGGGGCCCCTCGAAGTCTGGCCTCGTGCACGCGCCGGCGCTGATCTGCCGGTCCCGAGCCTCCACCGCGCCGCACTGTCAGCGCCAGGAAAAAGCTTCGGAGGTGGTGGCGACGTCGCGGGTCGCCATCTTTTCCCGCATCTTGCGGTCGCGCACGCCTCTTCGAAAGGCGATGACAACCGACTGCTCAGAAATCTGGGGAATCGTATTGCGGCAGTGGCAGAATCACCGGATGAAGTCACGCAGTGACTCCCCTCTTTCCTGCTCGAGGGCATGGAGATCGTCCTCCACGCCCGGTTGCGTGAATGAGCCTTGGAAGTTGGCAACGAAGAGGTCGCACAACCCCTCCCACGAGTGCACCGATCCTCGCGGGAGGTTCAACAGCCAGGACCGGGTGGACCCCGTCAAGGCCGTTGGAAAGTAATTGGCCATGGCCTTGCCAGACCCGCCAGCGGCACGCACCATCGTGGTGTAGATCTGTAGGAACTCATCTGGGTTGGTGGTGCCGTCATACTTCTCGATGGAGGCCGGACAAAATCTCTCGGGCCACACCACTCGGCGCAGCCGTCGAGAAAACGCCTGGCATCCAACGCCATAGGGGATTCTGCGTCCACCCCGACTCCACTGAAACCGTCTGGGGGGCGGGCGTGACTCCCCAGAGAGTTAGAGGAACGAACCTCTTCCTCGGCTGAGGTGAGAGTCACGAAGAACTCTCACCCCGGGGACCATCTGTCGTGAGCGAACACGCTACGCTGCGGAGTTATCACGCAGATCACCGCCACGCCCGACGCCAGAAGCTCCAGATGGGACCTCAGGTCCCCTCGGCTCCTCGCGGAGCTAGGACCTTCTTTTTGCACACCCTTCCCTTTACTCTGGCCGGCCTAGCCAGAGCGCTTCCTGCTAGGGTGACTGGAAGCTTGGGTGCGCTTCACGAGCACCTTGGGGCAAGGCGAACCGACGACCTCAGACCGGTCGGGCATCCCTCTGAGCCAAGCCAAGCGTCCACAAGGCTCAATATCCTCTGACCACGGAGCGGCGAGGTGTTTCCGGCAAGTTCCACCGGGGTGGTCGAGAGAGAGACGCATGCAGGAGTTCTCGGCCGAGTGTAACATCCTAATTTTTGGCTTTTCAAATATTAAATATTATTTGATTGCTATTTATGATTTTTGTGTTTTTCTGGATTTATTGGATTTTCTGAGATTTATCTAAATCATTTCGGATTAGTATATATGGCTTTTGTTAAGAAATATTTATAATAAGGAAATTAAAATAAAGTCTGTCCAAAAATATTTTATTTGAGTATAGAAGGTCTCGAAGTATTTTTGGAAATATTTCTTCTTCTCTCCGGGATTGAATCGGATTAGGAATTGGGGTGATGACCGGTATAGAATAAAAGGAATCGAGGATATAGCATGTCGCGGCAGGAAAGAAATTGTCTCACACAACCAGGAAAGGGAGCCGTCGAATTTCCACGTATTAACCAACCGGCTGTTCCTTTCCAAAAACGTCACCGAACCAGACTCAAGCCTAAACGGCTGTCAGCAGGCGGGAGAAATATCGAACGTGGCCGACTCAAACTCTCCAGCCGGCGCCGAAACCATTGGGCGGGAGGAGCAATGCCGTAGCCGATTCGTACTCTCGCTGGTGTTGGCGCCAACAAGGAAACGAAGTCCACGCGCAGGGAAAAAAAAGACAGCAGCGATGCGTGGCTGAGATCGCACGGGCGTGAAGTTCTATCGGACAGCTGAGCATGCGCGTGGCCGATTCGGCTGGAACTGGAGTCCTTCCGTGTCTGGGCGCGCGGGAAGGAGTACGGCGCGACCGAGTTTGGCAAGGAATCGGGAGTCTTCCGGGCGGGGAAAACACGCGCGCGACTGTTTTGGAATTGCTGCGCTGGCGCCGTGGTCGACGCGAACGCGGAGACCTTCCATGCGGGAGAGGCGCTTGGCTGAGTATTTAAGTCCCGTGTGGGCATCGCTAGGACCAAGCAGCGGTTGGAAGAAAAGCGCGAGCGTTTGAGCGGGAGTCGTGTCGGCGATCGGAGGTTTCGCCAAGGAGCGCGTAGGCGTCGCCAAGGAACCAAGCGGCCGGGAAATTCGCGAGCAAATCGTGGAGTCGCGCCAGCGTTCGTGGGATTTCGCGAAGGATAGCAGGCGCCACCAGGAGATTTCCGAGCGCGCGCTGCAGAGGTCGTCGTCGTCATCTTCGGTGAATTCAAGTCGCCGTCGCTTCATCGCCGATCGGGAGTTTCGTCAGCCGTCGGATCTTAATCGAGCGCGCGGAATTTGTCCATGTCACTCTGGAATCGGTAAGCGTATTAGATTAAATATCGACCGTTGGATTTAAGTCGGACGATTGATATTAGGCCATGTAGTAGATTTACCCGTAACCGTTAGATTGAGTTCATCAGTATAGATTTCACCACGTTTTGTCCGTACAAGCCGGGGCGGGAAAATTCAGATTTTCTTTATAAAAATAATTCGGAAAGATTTAGAATTTCTAATTCCAGAGTTTAGTTTATTTTCAAAACTTCTAAATGCTATATCTTTTGCATTTTAACTTTGATTTGGGTAATTCGAATTTCGAAAAGTTTGTAAGATTGAGATCTTTCAAATGGTGGATTTTATTTGAATTTTCGAGTTCATTTGCTATTTGTTCTTGGTGTTTATTTGCTATTTCTCTCGATTCGCGTAGACGTTGAGTTGAGCGAGGTGTCGGAAGAAGGATTATTATTTCAAGAGCAATCTTCGGAGCAATACCAAGAGCTTAACGAAGGCAAGTTGTGCTTTGATCATGTTGCACCCATAAACTAGATTGCATGCTATTTTGATTTACTTTATCACTTATTATTTCATGAGTATAAATGTTTTCAACTTAAGTTTGGGATTAGCTATCGTACCTTTTGAATTTACACCCTACCTTGATATTTGTATGCCATGCTTCATTGTCACCTTAGGTTGGTTACTATAGTTGGTTAATAATGATATCAACATGGATGGTTAGACCGGAATAGAATTGCTTAGCCATGCTACGTCATCACATGTTCACGAATTATGGTTTAATAATCTTGATTAATGGAATATGGAACAATAATATGAAATTATGTGTCATGTGTGGTCACACGATGAGATTGAGTTGTTGTGGCGATGGATGTCACGCAACGATATTGAATTGTTGATGGCACGTGGTGCTTGGTAATCAACCGGGGTGGGAAAAATGATTTAGACTGGGGCAAGTGGCAAGATTGTTTCTGGTGGGCCAAGAGTGGCAACTGGGCGGTCGCATTTGGTTTTTATTGGTTTTGGATATTTGAGATCATCTTTGGTTAGTCTTGCCTCGGTCAGTTAAGAACTTAACCTTGCAAGCCTTTGACCTGAGTCAATCATGCAGCCACATGTTTGTTATGGGGCAGCCTAGCTGACTAATTTGCAATGTCTTAGCTTTAGTACTATCTTGGTGGCGTGAGTCCGGGTGCACGGAGGAAACTCACATGGCGCAAGAGGGGGGCCCTGTTGCGGTGGTTTTAGCCCATTAGTGTTGAAACCTCAGCGGGTAGTACTGGGTTAAGATAGTGCATTGTAAAGGCTTTGTTATAATCATTTGCCCGTAAGGTACATGGTTGTATCATGTGGGTAAAGTGCATAACCTCTGCAGAGTGTACAAACTATTCAATAGCCGTGCTCACGAGATTGAGCAATGCTCGGGATTACTGATCAAGGGTTAGACTTTTGCAAAATAAAACTTGGGATGGATGGCAGTTGCCATGAAAGGTTGAATCTTGACTTAGGACCAGGAAAACTTGGTTTATTTGAGAATCATGAATCTATTTACTTGTTATTATTTGTTTCTATGTCTTTCCAATCTACATTATGTATGTTTCATAAATGTCTGCTATCGCTTCTTTAGCCACTTAGCCTTTCCTTTGGAATAAGCTCGCATATAGCTATGATAGAATTGCATTACATGCACAACTTGTTGAGTGCGTGTTAGTGTACTCACCCTTGCCTACAAAAATCATCATCTTTCAAGAAGGAGTACCATGAAGGGACGAATGTTTGGGGTCGCGAGCCTTGTCGCTTGTTGCTGTGGTATACTGAGGGGTTATCTACGTCTTCATTCCGCTGCAGTTTAATTTGTTGTTCGACCTTGTGAGGCATTGCTAAGTAAGTTGACCATAAGGTCATACAACTGCTAATATTTAATATATTATGTCTTTTATCTATTTACGTTGTGTATGATTGTGATATTCACTAATGTTGAGCCTGTGTGCACTAGCGTGATCCTGGACTAGTGCGCTATACACAGAGGGTCCGGATTTGCATATTCGGGTCCCGACACGGAGTGGCGGCCTCCATGGCCAGCCGACGCCGAACCGGAAGCCCGGTCATCGCCACGAAAGCGCCACCGCCCTCTTGCTGTGGCGAAGGGAGGCGATCCCTAGTCCGGCGAGAGCGCCGGGATGTATTGTGGGAGCCACTAGCCTTCGCCACATCTTGCTGCTGCGAGTGTAAACCTGCCATCACCAGTCACGAAGTCCTTCGGACGGAGAACCAAGCTCACGGAGAGATGGTGGATGAGCCAACCAAGAGACCCTACAGGCGCCCTCGCCGGCCAGATTTCACTTTGATAAGATTCCGCTAACAGAGTGTCTACCCCCTAAACGGAAATTATGGTTCGGTAGAGGTCATCTTCATGGTTGGAAACCCTAATGTCTCTCGGCGGGGGTCTCCGGGCGTCAATGGACTGGTGGACACAAGGATTTACCCAGTTCAGGCCCCGGTGCGAATAATGACTTTACGTCTGCTAATTCTTTGTTGGGAAACGCTTATAACGGTGTTCTTCGATGTCCGCTTCTATGTCTTTTTTTTGCTCTAGCCGTGAGAATTCTCTTCATGCACCAAGATGCCCTTATATAGACGGGCCACCTTGGGTAGGAGAGAAGGTGACGCCATACTTATCCACAACACATCAATTACATCCATCATTCCAGCTTCCACGTCGACCCACGACTCATTTATTAAGCACGCCTCCGTGGCCTTGTCCTTCGAACCCTATTTAATGTCAGTGAGAGACCTCACCCGGTCCGCCCGGGACAGGACGCTTCTACGACGGGTTGGTGAGAGGCGTTATAGGGATAAGCTGTCGTCGTGTCGAAACCTGAATCCTTCATAATTAATGGCCCTGACACAAGGTGCTAGGGGAGGGAGACTTCTAGGCGAAGCCATCCCCTCATTCCTTTGGTTGCCTTCGTGGCTTGACAAGAGGGACCCAAACACCCGCCCGCTCGTCAGGCCACCATGCAGGCCACTCGCCCGACGAGCAGGGCGTAATCGCTAGGCTGCTCGCCAGGGGGCTACGTGGGCTTCTCGCCCGGCAGGCGTGTTCGCCAGTTGCCCGCCAGTGCCACGAGGCCGCTTCGCCGGTGGCAGAGCGAATCGCCGAGGCCACGTGGGCTTCTCGCTCACGCGAGGCTTGCTTTCAGCCAGCGCCGCCAGGCCACGTGAGCCGCTTCGCCCGTGGCGGTATCATGACCGCCAGTCGCCGAGGCCACGTGGTCTTCAAACGGGCGAGCCACTTCTTGGGCCCACCGCTTTTACTACGGAGAGGTACCCCAAAATACAAGACAAAGTGCATCTGCATACTACAGTAATTTTGGTTTTTTTTTGTTGTTTGGAGGCTAGTTATGGAAAAATACATTTTAATTTTATTAGGTTTTATAAATGCATTATAATAGAAAAAATTGCACAACGGTTCTGAAAAAATTGCACGTCGTACCACAAATATTTTTAGGATTTATATTCTACGGAAGGGTATAATATAACACAATATATTTGAGGATGCTAGTTCTGAAAAAAATAGATTATAATTTTATTAGGTTTTATAAATGTATTATAATAGAAAAAATTGCTTAGCGGCTAGTTTTGAAAAAATAATTCTGCAAGTAGTTTTGAAAAAAAATCGCACGGTAGCTAAATCTGAAAATCAAACGCCCTGCCACAAGTATTTTGAGGATCCATATTCTACATAGGGGCTATTTTCAGAATACTTGTGGTACATAGGAGCTATTTTCAAAATACTTTGCTAGGACATGCGATTTTTCAAAACTACCTACAGAATTATTTTTCGAACCAACTAGCCGCTATGCGATTTTTTCTATTAAATAAATTTATAAAACCTAATAAAATTATAATGTATTTTTTCTAGAACTAGCCTCATCAAATATATCGTGTTATATTATGCCCTTTCGTAGAATATGGGTCATCAAAATATTTGTGGTACGATGTGCGATTTTTCCAGAACTAACCGTTGTGCAATTTTTCTATTATAATGCATTTATAAAATCTAATAAAATAAAAATGTATTTTTCCATAACTAGCCTCCGCATAGCGAAAAAACCGAAAATTACTGTAGCATATAACGCTCCTAATCCGCTGCATGCTTTTCCAGTTTTTTTTTTGCATTTTTCTTTTTTTGGTGACACGTGTCGAACTGGGGGCATTGCAGCGCCTCCAATCCGCTGCACAGCATGAGCCGTGCCTAGGAGGCGTGGTTTTCGTGGACCGAGGGTCATTTTTGCAAAAAAGTTGTGGCATGGCTAATTTAATTTTTTTTAAAAAAAAAGCTATAACAGTAAAACTTTCTATTTGAAATGAATGGATAATAATAATAATAATAACAGCAACAACAACAGTTTGATCTTGATCTCCACGATAAAAAAAAACACTCAGCTGTTCTAAACAGATCTTAAAATCACTTTGAAAATTCTCGCACTCTAAACTAAGGATGGCAATTAGACCCGCGGGTTTTGCACCCAATCAGGTCGGGTTCGGGTTTTAATTTTTACCCGCGGGTTCTTCGGGTCGGGTATCTGAAATGGTTTGGGTTGGATTCGGGTTCTAATTTTCATTCGCAGATACCCATCGGGTACCCGAAAACCGCACGTACCCATCGGGTACCCGTCGGATTTTGAGTACCCATTGGGTTTGGGGTCGGGTTTCGGGTACCTACCGGATTCAGCTCGGTTTTTTTGGTTCGGGCTTCTTATCGGGTTGGGTTTTGCAAAACCCACACCCGACCCAACCCATTGCCACTCATACTAAACAAATCCGTCGGATTTTGGGTACCCGCCGGGTTCGGATATAGTTCTTTACTCGATAGGATATTCGAGATCGAATCGGATTTTTCAATTCAAATTTTAGATCGAATCGGATTTTATAAAACCCGCAACCAACCTCACCCATTGCCATCTCCACTCTAAACGGACTTTAGCCTTTAGCGATGCTATGTCAAGCAACAGTCGCTGTCCATTTGACTGGCAAGCTCCACTGACACGTCACACATCCAAAAACTCTCCAGCCTGACGAGATTGCAGAGCAAAAGAAGGAAGTTTGTCCATCGCAGCGGCCGGCGACGTACCGTACTTCTCGCAGTTACACTGCTCCGCTTTTCAGGAGTAGCACAGTACAATACAGTGCGGTGCGGCGACTTACGTCACTTACCAACAAAGGTCCGTTTGGATAAGTGTCAAAGATACATGGATGTGCTATCTATTCTGATCGAGATGAAGCCATTTAAGTTTATATTTAATAGGAGAGATGAGAGATGAATTGGATGAGTCAATTTTTTATTTAGACGGAATGATGAGAATTAGATGCGATGAGAATTGGATGATCGATGGGATGAGTGTTTAAATTTGAAGAGATGAGATGGGTAGGATAAAAATTTGATGAGTTTATTTAGCATCAACGAAAAATATTTTTAAGAGTTAATTGACTTTATTCACCTATCTATCTAACAACTAGCGTTGGATAAAAAAAAAGATGAATTGGATTGTTCCATCTAGCATTTGCTTCACCTTTGAAGCAAATGCATCCCAAGTGGACGCCGTCGCGGCTTTTCAGGCGCGAATTCTGCGACGCGAAAAGGCGAGGGAAGAAAAGGAAAAGAGAGGTTTGGTACGGTCCAACAAAAAAACAACGAGCAAAACAAAATTTTGCAGAGAGCGGAGCGGCGCCCGACACCAACTCCGGACGGAGTGCGTTTATCGTTTTTTGCTGTGCTTTGCTTGCTCTCGTGATGCTCATCGGCTGGTGGCTGTGGTCAGGGTACAGAAGACCGAATCAAGGTTGAAAATTAAATCTGAGTTGATACCAACTTTCATAGAAAAATCGGTGGAAAATACTAAAAACTAAAAGTTTTGAAATCAAACTTTTAGAAAAAATTAGCCGATTCTCTCTGATAATCGACTGTTAAAGTAAAATTTTTCGGCGGTCAATTTTTGAGCGATTTGCACCGATAATCAAATGGTTTACGTTGTATAAAATTTTTAATTTTTTAAAATTTAACCGATTTATTGACAAATGTAGCTATCGAACCAGCGGTCGAAAATCACAATTTTCGTCGATATTTGAAACCATGTGGCTTTTAAGCACTGCTTTACATTCCCCTTGCGGTGTTCATTGCACCGCCCTGATGCAGTGATGCTCTGTTGTCTGGTGTGTTCTGTTCATGCATGATTGTCTCTGCTGAATGCCACAATTGAACCCCTTTGTTTCCGACGGATCACGGGCTCACCGCTCGCATGCTGCTGCAGCCTGCATGTTCATGTTGTTTGTGATAGCAATCGATGGTGCTTAAGAGGGCTGTTCGGCTTGTGAACGTGTACTCTATGCTCTGAATTCATCGTTTATCTAGTTTTCTATATTTATTTTTTCAAATCCAACCTTTCCTTACATGTACATTTATAAATTTAGCCTCCTTCCTTATCACGAAAGGTGACACTTGTCCCTTGTCATACCAGGGAGCACCGAAGGTCGCCAATGCCTCAAAAGCTCGATTGGCCGCAGTAGGATTCCTTTCGTGCGGCCTAGACGCGGTATCGTCTCCTCCCATGTGGTGTTGTTCATGCGTCACAGTTCCTCCCACGTTCCCTGGGAGCAGCAGCTCCTCCCATACTCCCCAGGCACTACAGCGCCTCCTTCCGTGATACAGCGCCCTGCCACGATGCCGATGACCTTTGGGCATGGCAGGAGACAAATGTCATCAGTCATATCTTCTATGGTGGGGAAGGAAGCAAAATTTATAAATACATATATAGACTAGATTTGTACAAAACAAGGTAGAGGAGATAAGGAACGATTTCTCCAACGCTCACGATGGAAAACAGATCCTCGCATTAGATGCAAAAATGGAGAGGCACTATAATACCGTGCATTCGGAGCAGTTCTCAACCCTCCGATCAAAATCCGAAGGCTCGGATCAACTACTACAAGACCACTACTACCGTACTATCTATGCTACACAGTACGTAATAGCACTGCAGTAACACTGTAGCAACACAAATATTGTAGTTACTACTTAGTGGGGCCAGCTGCTCAAACACGGTTCATTATGAGCTTGACTTGTAAAAAATGGGCCAAGATGAGCTGTTTTTCTAGCTCGGTATCTTAACGAACACAAGTCTAAGCCAACTTACGAGCTGCTTCGTTAAGACTAGTAACTAAAAATTCTTCGCCGCAACTTTTATTGTGAAAGACTTTTAATTAGCTCAATATTTAAATTAATGTATATCCATATAATCATGTTAAGTTAGACTAGAATTATTATAATTGCTAATCAGCTCCTCACTAATTACCTATGTTTTACTTCTATACTAGATAATCAGCTACTGTTTTATTTTTACAGTCCTCTTGTTGTTTGTATATATTAATGTGTGACATGTGCTCCCGACATGGTTTAGCTTATCTTCTAAATTACTCTAGCTCACATAACTTAGCTTAGCTGACGTAGCTCGTGAGCTGCTCACAAGTTGTTTAAGCTTTTTATCGAGTCAAGCTAGTTTTCAACTTGTTAGCTTTACGAGATGAGCCGAATTATTATTTTTTTTAAACGAGTTTGCATGAGTTGAGTTAGCCCCATAGCCAGCCTTACTAGCTACAGTACCCTCCACTGTATATACAGGAGTGAATCAGGATTCATACTCAGCTATGGGAGGCGCATGCAGGAGCAGCCTGAAACGGTCCGGGCTCGGTGCTTTCCACGGAACAGCTGACCTGTAGAAAACACTCCCTAGTCCCTAGCACTTTAATATCGATTTGGACATCGATAATCATTTGATTTCACTATTCATACCACATGTAATGTCGGAGTAGAAAATCATAAAACTATAATATAGTGGATCCATTGCTACTAGTTTTCGTGATACGAGCCTAGATATCTCTGCCTATATTAGTGCTTAAAATTGGAAGTACTTGTAGGGTCGGATCTAGTGCTGTCTGGTATGGCTTTGGGTGTGTTTGGTAGGGTTTCAGTTTCATCAGATTCGTAGATCTGGTGGAACTGGGTATTCTTAACTCCACTAGATCTGTGAAGCTGGAGCTATAAGTACATTAAAAGTGTTTAGATGGATAATCTTGTTTACTTTTTGACTAAAAATATAAACTTAATTCACTTTATTTTAGCCTACAAATTTTAGATCTTAGATAAAGCTGGGATCTAGCTTTATCAAACAGACCCTTTATACCTTTAAAACTTTAAAAAACGCTATAAGATGACGTCTTAAATGGCTAAATTTGTTGATTGAATTGGTTCTAATTTTGGTGTTCAGGATTTTAAAACCTTAGAACTATTTATATTGTAATTTTAGCAAACTTCAAATATATGTATTGGATTTACGATGTTATGAAATCATCGTTTAAGACTATAAAGTAATGAGTGTTGCTAGCCCATGCTATATCATTAGAATACATAGCAGTTCCACTTGGTTTCACTGGGTTTCAAAAGAATCCAAACATGTTTCAATACATTAAAATGGATTTTAAAAACATCCAGTATTAAATCCAAAACTTAATTAAAGATGACTTTTAGAAGAATTTTAAAAGACAAAGTTAAAAGTTTCGAGCACGTTTCACAGGTTTAAAAAAATCAAATGAGCTTCACAAGGTTTGATCATGTTTCAACAAAATTTAATTGGGTTTCAAATATGAAACTATAAGTTTCATCCAATTTCATATATGAAACTTGATTAAGGAAATAAGTTTAAGAAGAATTTCAACTAAGTTTCAAAACAAATAAACTTAAAAGTTTCATAGTATGTTTCACAGATTTCAAAAAAGCTTCAAAACTGGCTTCATAAGGTTCCAACAAATTTCAATGGGTTTCCAATCTAAAACTGTAAGTTTCATCTAGTTTCAAATATGAAATTTGATTAAAAACGAGTTTTAAAAAAATTCAACGAAGTTCCAAAAGACAAATTTCAAACTTTTAGAAAGTTTTAACAAGTTTCACATGGGATTTCATATGTTTTTCTAATTTTCAAAAGATAACATTAATTTCAGTAAAGCTAAGGAGCCACTAGGAATCTCCTCGGTGAGCTGCACATTATCTAGCTCCGCCACCACTATGCCTATGTGGCGCACAACTTTCTCCTGCCTCCTTCTCCTTCACTCACAGACTCTGTCTCTGGCAGCCGTCACCACGGCGCCTGGTCCGATTCATGGAGGTCGAGATGCTCAAGCGACGTCCACAGGACGAGGTGGCTAGCTAAGGAAGTTCCTCGACGCCTGCCTGGAGGCTAACGTAGCGTGCATGCATGATGAGGCAGAGGCGCTCATGTGTGTGATGGACGATGTCGGCATCATGCTGCTTTCCTAGTGTAACATCCTGAATTTTGTACAGTAAATTGCCAACACCAAATTTTAAATGTGAATATTATTTCTGAGTTTCCTTGGCATTATTGATTTTTATTTGGAGTTTCTTGGATTTTGTGTTGTGTGAATAATCAAATAAAGAATGAAAAAGAGAAAAAAGGCAAAAGGTAAAAATTAAAAATTTAGAAAATTTACCATGATAACCTTGATAATTCAATTAAATCATTTTAGCTAGCAATTGAAATTTTATGCATAAAGAAATGAAGAGATAAAATGAAAAGACAACTTTTAAATCAAAACAATGTATTGTCAGAATTTATAAAATATTTATAAAACTCAAATGGAGCTGAAAAATTTATCATGAAAACCTCAATGCAATATCCACCTCTGTTAAAAATATAATAATTTAATAATGTCATTTAAGACTTTTTGAAATTTAAAAATAGAAACCCTGAAAATCTGGAATTTGCCATGTCAGAATTTCTATTAAATAATGGAGCCATATTTTGACTTGAAAATTTTACAGAAGCATTCTTAGATCAAATCCATTTGAAAAACAAAGTTTAAAAAATAATAGACTCCAATTGATCTCAAAGGAAAATCAAAATCCGAAACAAGAAATGAGGGGCAGTCACTGTTGTCAGAATATTTATAATTTTTCGGTAACTCATTTTAATCTCATAATTTTAACAGACATCAAAATATATTCAAAGACCATGGTCAAAAAGTTTGAATATTTTCTACTCTCATTTGACAGCAATAAAATTGGAGTCTAGAAGCATCCGAACTAGGGTCAGTTTGTTTGCCACTTCCCTCAATCGACCGGTGGACCCAGGCCCCATACGTCCAGCTCCTTCTTCTTCCTGTGCTTGCATCGAGCGAAAACTCCCGAGTCCAGCGCACTTGATCGAGCTTCCGTTCGATGCACCGCCCTTCGATTGGTCATTCCCCTGCGTCATCCTCGCCTCATCACATGCTCGATCATCGCCACGTTCGCTCAGTCTCGCGAAGCCTCTTGCGCCATACCTCGCCATTTTGTCGTGTCTGGGGAGCTCTCATCTGAGACCGACTGCAACCCAGCCAAATTCATCCTCTTCCTCGCCTATGAATAGCTCTAGAAGACCACTTGTGTTGCATTTTCATTTCCTTCATCCTTCCCTTCCTTGCTCACCAAAGCACCAAATCATACGCAAATATTATGGATTAATAATATAATGATCATTAATAATCAATATCATATAATTAAATTTAATATATCATTAAATACATGTCAAATAAATTATCTATGATAATGATTAATACCTTAACTAATTATATTATATGATTAAAATGAATTTCAATTAATATAATTCATTATCTTATCACTTACTAATTGCAATTTATAATGCAATTAATATGCAATTAATTAACTATCAATGTTACATAATTAATTATAAATACAGTAAAATTAATCATTCAATTGAATATACTATATTTCATATAATCAAATACCTAATAAATTTATTTCATACTACATCATAATCACATGAATCATTACTTGAAAGAAATTAAATCAATATTTACATACTATAATCATTAATCATCTAATGAACATAGTCTCAACATCTTTATAATTTAATCATAATATCAACATCTCTAATCTAAACTATGAAATTTAATTATACAGCATATAATTTTAACTATAGATTTCATTAACATATCATACTATTTTACATTCATTAATTATACCGTAATAATTAATATTGTAAATAATCTAAATTATATATAACTTAAATATATAATATATTAATTAATATATAATTATAATCTGAATTAAAGCAATATTAAAATATCAAATTAATTAATGATATATAAGATGAATAATATAAATCAAAATACATTATAATATTAATAATTAAATTAAAACTAATGAACTTTCATCTATATGTATGACTTTATACATAGTCTGAATAGTCATGAAGTACTTATTACATAATTAATTCATCAATCATAACTATCATCTCAAGTCACATTCACTGCTATTAGTCAATTGAAATCTAATGATCAGATCATGAATTGAAGTATTCAATCATTAAGAACTTATCATTCAATGCATATTTATGTAATCATGATTCAATTATGACTTACTATTAATTCCATTCTGATGAATATCGTATATTGCATATGAATTCGAGCATTAATCCATTGAATGTTAATGTCTATTGATTGCATTTGATATTGTATCTTCATATAATTTTGATCTACCTTAATCTCAGTTTATGCATATTGATTGCGTATATGCTACGAAGCATTACATACTTAAACTCATAGATCTGTAGTAAGACTTCATGGATTATCATTCTTGACTGATGTATACTTTAGTCAGTTCAAGTCATACTAAGTTGACTCGTATACATGCCATTTATATCAAGTCATACATGTGAATTAAATGTCATGCGATAGATTCTAGTTTATGTCAAGCATGCGTTGATAATTAACGTAGTATAGTTATGCATATAATGCATAGTCATCAATCTAAGTTGTATAGCAACGAAGTCTTAAATGTAATGTGTAGTAAAGTAATTTATTAATTGAATGTAGATAGTTAAGTTATTGAATTATGTGAAATAATATAGTGATGACATTTAATGTCTAATCAATATTACGATATGGTTCGTGCATGAATGTACGTATGCAATTAGATGTTTGTTGCTAATATTCTTTCTCCGTTCCTGAATTATTCTTTCTAGAAATATTTCTTTCCTTGTCTTTTGCGAAAACAAACACACCAACAAATCCTCTGGAAATAATTTCGGTAGTAAGTCGACAGCATCATCGTAATGCCTACATCAACAACTTCAAGAAGATAGAAGTAACAAGCATCACAACCTCTCCGACTTCATCAAAACCTGGGAATGCCGACATCGACAAGTGGTGCGAAGATTAAAAAAAACTCGTAAGCTAAATAACCTACAATAAAAGATAGTATTATACAAACTACACATTATTCTAGCTATATAGTAAACTGTTATGCTTAAATACTTATGGCGATGAAAGGAAAAACCATATATATCCTTCCCTATACTAAGTTGAATATATACATATTGCTACGTGTTGTTGAAATTTTATTGTAAATCTTTTGTATTGCTTTCGGGTTGCTCTCGTGAATATTAAACCACTAGGTTGAAATTTACGATCGTTAACCCTACTTAATAAGAAAATTTAATTAAGAAAATTTTAAAGAACGAAACGTTGCCTTGTAACCCAACGGAATCCCATCTAAATAACCTTATCTTAACAAATATTGTTGCGGGATGCTGTGACAAGATCCCTTAGCAAAAAGCTTGGAAGTAAAATCCTACGAACTTCAACCTCGAAATGAAGATTCTATTCCGACTCTTGCCGAGAGAACAAATTGTTTGGATCAAAAGTCTCCTCTACATCCTATTTAACACCTAAGCGTTGTTCCTTAAAGTGTTGTCAACCCAACAAATCTGAAATTAGTTAAAGAATCGAGACGCTTAAACAATATTACATACCCAAGAAGAATTACGCTCAACTTCATTCTCAATCTCAATCATTATCTGTTTATCTTTCCAACAACACCAAGGAATAGGCTATGCGATACTCAAAATTTAAAAGCCAATATTAATTGCTTTTGCTATGGTAGCCATGGGCATTATGCCAATGGTTGTCAGAAGAAAATTAAAACTCCACCTCATCCTCAATCTAATGAAACTATGCAACATTCTTCAAAAGCGACCTCCGAATTTGAAAATAAATAATTCCTTAGACATATATCAATCCAACTCCAAATGTCAATTCAGTCATTTAAGGCAATTACCTCTGACATTAATTTGCAAAAGAAGTTGATAACCTACGGACATAGTACTAGGTATGATACATATGTATCTGAACCTACCATGATTCAAGTTAACTCCTTGATTTTAGTCACTTCGATCATCTATTTTATATCATTAGCAAACAACCTTTACATTGTTTTGAATAAAACGGACAACGTCACCTACAACAAGCGAAAAGAAATTGAGCAACTTAGCCAACACCTACCCAATAAGAGTTTTAATTCACATCGACAAGAAAGACATCAAAAATTTCCAAGCTATCTTAAAAAACCTAAGAAAACATCAAGTGCCTAAAGCAACCCCCAGCCGACATCGGGCTCACGAATGTAAACTTCTTTCTCATGAGATTGTGCCCAACACTTAATATGGTATTGAGTCGTTCTGGTGTATTCAATTCACGCAATCAATCTTTTGATACTGTACATTTCATTCCTTCATAATTGCCAAATCCAAAGAAAATCAAAACTCTCTATCTGCTAAAACAATTAAATGAATCAAATCATCAGAATCACTTTACAATCCTTTTACCTCAACCCAATACTTGAATTATCTCTACCCTGTTTTCAATCTAAAGTCAGCCTAGAATGACGTTTATTATCAACTAATTTCATCAACTAATGTCGAACTATACAGATCAACTGTTGTATTCAAATATCATTTCAATGTTATCACTCGACTCTTCCCAAATGGATTTAATGACAATGCAACCTATCCCTCACCTCAAATATTCTAAATATACCACATGCCACTCTATAAATTAGACTACCCTTGTTAATGATACTAATTATTCAATCGAAAGGAATATGTAGAAAAGTACTAGTATCTCTCATCTGCTTACCTAAAACTCAAATAAAATTCTTCTCTATTTCTGACACATCCACTTGGAATCGCAAGACGAAGTCCAGTGAAGCAACTGCAATGAAGACGACGTATCAATAGAATGACTAAGTCACCTCCGAGAAAGAATTCCCAAATCTATTTCATCCTCGAGAATTTCAAGGTTCGTGGTATTCACCGTTTCCAAATCTGAAGTAACCTGGCGCCACGATATATTAGGCCATATCATATCGTTAAGAAGATGGGAGAAAAAGCATATAAATTAGAGTTGTCATCTTAGCTCCGGTGTTTAGAATGTTTTCTATGTGTGCAAATAAGGAAATGTCTTCACTTTCCTTTTGAGCTCACCTGACTAAATAAAATCGATCTACAATCGATTTAACTTATCGGGAGCGTCCGATTAGAATCTTAGAAGAAGTGAGCATACACACTCGTAATAAATCCGACAAGGTGATCGAAGTTCAGCGAGCAATCATTCTGAAGAAGAAACAACTTGGAAGCGAGAAGACCGACTCAGCGAGGAGTTTCACGACTTCTTTTAGAAATAATTTTCCTTAGACCGCCAAATCTAAAGTCGAGATTTCTGTAAGGGGGGTAGATTTGTAACATCCTGAATTTTGTACAGTAAATTGCCAACACCAAATTTTAAATGTGAATATTATTTCTGAGTTTCCTTGGCATTATTGATTTTTATTTGGAGTTTCTTGGATTTTGTGTTGTGTGAATAATCAAATAAAGAATGAAAAAGAGAAAAAGGCAAAAAGGTAAAAATTAAAAATTTAGAAAATTTACCATGATAACCTTGATAATTCAATTAAATCATTTTAGCTAGCAATTGAAATTTTATGCATAAAGAAATGAAGAGATAAAATGAAAAGACAACTTTAAATCAAAACAATGTATTGTCAGAATTTATAAAATATTTATAAAACTCAAATGGAGCTGAAAAATTTATCATGAAAACCTCAATGCAATATCCACCTCTGTTAAAAATATAATAATTTAATAATGTCATTTAAGACTTTTTGAAATTTAAAAATAGAAACCCTGAAAATCTAGAATTTGCCATGTCAGAATTTCTATTAAATAATGGAGCCATATTTTGACTTGAAAATTTTACAGAAGCATTCTTAGATCAAATCCATTTGAAAAACAAAGTTTCAAAATAATAGACTCAATTGATCTCAAAGGAAAATCAAAATCCGAAACAAGAAATGAGGGCAGTCACTGTTGTCAGAATATTTATAATTTTTCGGTAACTCATTTTAATCTCATAATTTTACCAGACATCAAAATATATTCAAAGACCATGGTCAAAAAGTTTGAATATTTTCTACTCTCATTTGACAGCAATAAAATTGGAGTCTAGAAGCATCCGAACTAGGGTCAGTTTGTTTGCCACTTCCCTCAGCGACCGGTGGACCCAGGCCCCATCGTCAGCTCCTTCTTCTTCCTGTGCTTGCGACCGAGCGAAAACTCCCGAGTCAGCGCGCTTGATCGAGCTTCGTTCGATGCACGCCCTTCGATTGGTCATTCCCTGCGTCATCCTCGCCTCATCACATGCTCGATCGCCATACGTTAAGCTCGGTCTCGCGAAGCCTCTTGCGCCATACCTCGCCATTTTGTCGGTATGCAGGGAGCTCTCATCCGAGACCGACTGCAACCCAACCAAATTCATCCTCTTCCTCGCCTATGAATAGCTCTAGAAGACCACTTGTGTTGCATTTTCATTTCCCTTCATCCTTCCCTTCCTTGCTCGGTAAGCAGAAATCATACGCAAATCCGCCATGGCGCAAGCTCGAGCTCAAACCTACTCGCGGTTCTTCCGAATCACCGACCATTTCCAAATTCCTCTGAGCTAGAGCATCCACGGGCCTCAAGGATCAAAACCCTCAAAATCTCTGAGCCCCTCCATGCGAGATCTCCTGCTGCCCGTCGCCCTTCTTCTCCGATTTAGGCAGCGTGGTAACTCCTCCGCTTTCTCCTTGGTGAATCTCAAAACGGAACCTCTAGTGTCCCCGATGCTCACAAGGTCACCGATTTCACCTCTAACATACTGTTCTTCTTCCTCCATTGCTCGCCATTTTCGCGCCGCTTTGGAGCTCAAAGCGCTTAGTTCAGTAACTCTTCCAGTGAATCAACTCCACCTCCGGATCGCCTCGCCGAGATCTTGCTATCTGTCTTGATCGCCGTCATGAGAACCATGGGAGAGCATTCGCCGCCATGCCCTAAAGCTCCTCTGCTCTCCCTCACTGCCGAAGGGACCCCCATGTCGATGGCGCTAGGAAAAGCTCGAGAGAAATGGTAAAGGCGCTTCTCGACTCTGAAAATGCATTTCATTATTTTACCGAATTTCCAAATCGGTCTAACATTCAATCTTGAATATCTCTTGAAATATCAACTTAATTTCAATGAAATAAATTTGTATAATCTTATAAAATCCGTAACATTCGAATGTACAAAAGATTTAATTTTTGGACTCTGAGATTATTATTTAATTTAAACCTTGGTTATAATGCTAATATGATTTTAATAAGAATTTGTGAATAATAAGAAATGAAATGGTGAAATAAATATTAATGTGATGCTAGGATCAGAATGTATTCAAATATACAAAATACTTAATTTTGACTCACAAAACAATTAGTAAAATTTAATTTTGGAATAAACATTTGTATGGATGATGTTGTATTCAAAGAAATGTAATTCCAAGAAAAATCATTGCATAAATTTATATGTGTCTTAGAATCATAATAAAACCCAAATATGCAAAATCATCTAATGTTGAACTCAAGTTAACATATCTGCTTTGCAATTCTTAATTAACCATATTATGGCCATTAACAAAACAATAGTAATGGCTCACAAAATGATAATGTAATTTGTATTAGATTCCTAAAACAGTAAGAACCCACATGTAAAAATATACAAAGTAAGATTTAATTTGTATGATCTTAATGAAAGAAAATGTTAATGCTAACAATGAGTAAATAGATAATCTATTGCAATTAAAGTTAAAATAATGCAAAATCAACTTTAAAACAATTCTAGGGTGGTATTACGCTAATGCACGAAAAATGAATCAAAGATCATGTATGGTGTAGTTAGAAACTAAGTTTGAATCTTGGCGATTTAAGATTTCAAATGTGATCATTTAGGCTATTTCAGCGATAGATAAAATAACTCATCCAAATACTAAAATCAGTAAAACTAGTTTAGTAACAACGTACAAAGTTCATACTACCATGATCTGTCAAAACAATCTTATTCCGTGAAGGTTTGCATACAAATCTTGTTAATTCAAAACCCATAAGCGTTATCCTCGCACTTCATATTTTGGCCGATTCCGAATAACATCAATTTACAATACCACTTAAGCCTTTTCAACAATGAATATAATGTATCAGTCAAAACCTAAAATTTATGGAACTAGCTTAGGATTGTTATACAAAGTATAAATCATCTTATTATGAAGAAATAACCATATATATTTCATCATGTTTTGCATACAAATCCTAATAGCCAAATAACCCTAAGTTATCACATTTCCTTAGACCTTAAAATGAATGAGTAAACTTTAGGTAATAATGAGGAAACCTATAGTTAAGTTGTTTTTATCACCAGAACCATCTCAAATGTCATGAAAATGTTATTAGCAGCCTAAATCAGAAGATCTATCCCGCGTAAAGCAAATGCTAAGCGAAATCAATAAAAGATAAATAGCTAATCATTCGTCATATAATGTGATCGCTTAAGCCTATTCGTTAGCTCGCAAATCAGCTCATCTAAATCCGAATAATGTAAAGAACAGATTAGAATTGATCTTTAGGTTATAATCTACCGTAATCTAAGAAAACATTCTTATTTACCTTGCTTTGGCTCTGAATCCTAATAGAGCAAAACCCGCAAATATTAAAGAATTGGCAGAAACTCATATCATGAATGGTGAATCAATGGAACTTACAACTAATGATTAATTCTATTAATCCAAATAATCTTTGCATCTTGAATTCGTAAAATAAGATTAATAAATTCATAAAGAGCAATCCCTGTTCTTGTAAAGAGTTTATTGGTTTTGCTATCTATTTTCCTTTAGCTCTTATTGAAGTCTTTTATTTGCGTTATTTCTGTTGATCGACGTGTAGACTCCGACGCTGCTGTTTCCGTCGTCGTCTTCGTCAATCGCAACCTCATCTTCACCGTAAGCAATGATTAAGCAAGGCAAGCATCCTTTGACCATATTGATCCCAGTATTTTATATTCCTTTTGTGCATCAAATTGTTTTATGCATGCGTTTACTTTATGTAAATTGCTATCTTGTGGATTTGGTAGTTATACCTGTTGTCTCGTGAATCTCCTTTGATGATTATGAACATGTGAACCTTGATAACCGTAGATTAAGGTTAGGCATTACTTAATGTCATTATGGGTATATGCGCTCATATTAATCATGCTTAGCCATGCTTTAGAATCAATGATGTAAATGATCAGATTAAAATGGTTTCCTGAAAACATTGGAAATGGCACTGTTGGTTGTGGGTATTTTGATTAAAAACCCAAAATAAAACTATGTGTTGATGCGGGCGATTATTGGCAATAGCCGGAGGTGCATTAAGGGTCTTGCACGTAGTGTAGGTGAAGTATCGCCCGTGTCGGATTAAGGACCGAACGTCGTGTTGTATGATCCAAGAAAAACCGTACAAACCACAAGTGTTGGGATGGGGCAGCCTTAAACCGATTAAGTTATCTAGTTTAACTTTGCATTTTGGAAGGCAAGTAGTGCGGGCATTCCTTTCTAAGGTTTGCTTTCGACGGGTGCCCACACCGAGGTGTTGGGAGCCACACTTGCTAATACAACGGTTATCGCCATACTTGGGAAGTTCCAACATTTCTATGCTCTGAGTTCTTCTATAATAGTATGGGTCCAACGTCCGTCATTGGTGCAAAGTTAAATTAGATAATGTAAAGGTTTTCGTCATGAACATTACGCCACAGCGCTTACGCTTGGATGTGAAGCGTGTGGCAAAAAGAAAAGGTCATGTCTTGTGGGTCGATTGTACACCTCTGCGAGTTAAATCTAATTGATTAGCCGTACCGCGGTCATGGGTGTCTTAGCGAATCGATGCGAGTTAGATGTTTTATTATTTACAAAAGGGTTGGTTCCACTTGTTTTGCAAGCGTGCTTTATGTCGAAGGGTGGCATTGATGGATTTCGAGAATGTGAATGTTTCGCGCTCACGTCATGGAGGATCGTGAGTGTTATTATGCTTTACTTATTTGTTATCAATTAAATGCTCTTACAAATTCCGTTTGCAAATAACTTTGTTTTACAATTAAATTTCGCTTTATGCAAATTAAGCGTAGTAGCCTCCTTTGAAATGGCTTTGCATGTATGATAGGTTTTGCTCAAGTCTTGCGAATCTGAAAGTACTCACCCTTGCCTAATTATATGTAGGTGGTTTAAGCGAAGCTTGAAGTTGTTCATCGCGAGTTGCGGGTTCTTCCTTGAAGCGTGTTCTATCTGAAGTTTATGCAGTCGGGTTACTGCGGGTTCGGTTGGGCAAGCTATGGTTATTGCTTCTTCTTTGCTATATTCTCTCGAGTTGTAATATTTATGTAATTATTCGTTTCCGCTTAATTAATATGTTGTATGGTTGTGATTCCATTTGTTGAAATGTGCGTGCTAGCTCTTGATCCGAGGACTAATCTTGCAAGCACATTAGATTTCCGTTTTGGCATTCGTGCTAAAAGCGGGGTTAAATCACTGATTAGTATCGAGCTATCTTGACCGTAGGATAAACCTTAGATAGAACGGTCGTTTGCATTGGAATACGAGAATTCAAAATCTTACTTCCAAAAGCTAGTATATTTGTAAAATGTAGACTTGCTGTTCTTTTCTTATTCTTAAGATTCTATTCTCACCCTACATTCCTTTTGAAGTTGTAAATAAATTCCCCTCATCTCAAAAAGAAATTGTCGCTAGTGGTCAACTTTCTTTGTTGATTACGAAGATGTCCGAGACATGTTAATGTCATTCTCCATGCCGACCCAATGAAGTCTGCAATGTATGCGCCAACATCTCAAGGAAGTCAGACAACACTTTGCTATCTTCGACAAAGCAGAAGTAAAGCTCGAAGATTCTACTTCGGGAAAAGACAGCATCACCCAACAGTGAAAAGGCAGAAGATTAGAATACGTTAGGAATCAAACTTAAGATAAGAACCCTTTGCGCATAGCATAATATTCCGCTCTAGTTATAAAGAGCAATTTACGTTGTCGTTATGTCTTGTGCTACTTGAAGTTGGTTTCTGTTTTGAATGTCGGGACTGATTTATATGTGAACTCAACCTCTCGGTTAAAGTTTCATAATAAATTGTCCTCATGTATGAATATTAAAACCTCAACCATAGGATGAATAAGAAATCGTAAAATTGCTTATCTCATCTTTCTATAAAACTTTATACAAACTTACCCCATCTTTCTGTATAACTTTTCATATGTATAACCATTATGGACATTAACCATTCATGAAAGTAAACCTCATCAAGATTGGTAAAATAGTCTCCATGCCACTTCTAGCTTCTTGAGACCGGACCTAGATGCTCATAGTCATCAACTTGCCTAAGCTGTTTTAAATTAAAACCTAATCATTTTCATTAACAACTTATAACCAGGACTCAAAACTTACCTTCTTTGCTTATCTAGATTCTATACCATGAAAATGAACTAGAACCGGGACAACTATATTCTTACGAGCGAGAAACATTAGTGGATGTTAAGGATGGAACTAGAAAAAATCGGGAACTCTGTTTTCTAAAAGAAATATAAAAAGAGTAACATTAATTATACATATACTCCATTCCCATCTATAGAATTTAATCTTCTCATCTGTGTATTCATTTCTCTGCGAATATTCTTTCTCCGTTCTGAATTATTCTTTCTAGAAATATTTCTTTCCTTGTCTTTTGCGAAAACAAACACACCAACAAATCCTCTGGAAATAATTTGGTAGTAAGTCGACAGCATCATCGTAATGCCTACATCAACAACTTCAAGAAGATAGAAGTAACAAGCATCACAACCTCTCCGACTTCATCAAAACACAGGAATGCCGACATCGACAAGTGGTGCGAAGATTAAAAGAAACTCGTAAGCTAAATAACCTACAATAAAAGATAGTATTATACAAACTACACATTATTCTAGCTATATAGTAAACTGTTATGCTTAAATACTTATGGCGATAGAAGGAAAAACCATATATATCCTTCCCTATACTAAGTTGAATATATACATATTGCTACGTGTTGTTGAAATTTTATTGTAAATCTTTTGTATTGCTTTCGGGTTGCTCTCGTGAATATTAAACCACTAGGTTGAAATTTACGATCGTTAACCCTACTTAATAAGAAAATTTAATTAAGAAAATTTTTAAAAACGAAACGTTGCCTTGTAACCCAACGGAATCCCATCTAAATAACCTTATCTTAACAAATATTGTTGCGGGATGCTGTGACAAGATCCCTTAACAAAAAGCTTGGAAGTAAAATCCTACGAACTTCAACCTCGAAATGAAGATTCTATTCCGACTCTTGCCGAGAGAACAAATTGTTTGGATCAAAAGTCTCCTCTACATCCTATTTAACACCTAAGCGTTGTTCCTTAAAGTGTTGTCAACCCAACAAATCTGAAATTAGTTAAAGAATCAGAGACGCTTAAACAATATTACATACCCAAGAAGAATTCTGCTCAACTTCATTCTCAATCTCAATCATTATCTGTTTATCTTTCCAACAACACCAAGGAATAGTTTCTTGATACTCAAAATTTAAAAGCCAATATTAATTGCTTTTGCTATGGTAGCCATGGGCATTATGCCAATGGTTGTCCGAAGAAAATTAAAACTCCACCTCATCCTCAATCTAATGAAACTATGCAACATTCTTCAAAACGACCTCCAGAATTTGAAAATAAATAATTCCTTAGACATATATCAATCCAACTCCAAATGTCAATTCAGTCATTTAAGGCAATTACCTACAGCATTAATTTGCAAAAGAAGTTGATAACCTACGGACATAGTACTAGGTATGATACATATGTATCTGAACCTACCATGATTCAAGTTAACTCCTTGATTTTAGTCACTTCACGATCATCTATTTTATATCATTAGCAAACAACCTTTACGTTGTTTTGAATAAAACGGACAACGTCACCTACAACAACTGAAAAGAAATTGAACGCTTCGCCAACACCTACCCAATAAGAGTTTTAATTCACATCGACAAGAAAGACATCAAAAATTTCCAAGCTATCTTAAAAAAAACCTAAGAAAACATCAAGTGCCTAAAGCAACCCCTGCTTCGACATCAGGCTCTGAATGTAAACTTCTTTCTCATGAGATTGTGCCCAACACTTAATATGGTATTGAGTACGTTCCTGGTGTATTCAATTCCTGCAATCAATCTTTTGATACTGTACATTTCATTCCTTCATAATTGCCAAATCCAAAGAAAATCAAAACTCTCTATCTGCTAAAACAATTAAATGAATCAAATCATCAGAATCACTTTACAATCCTTTTACCTCAACCCAATACTTGAATTATCTCTACCCTGTTTTCAATCTAAAGTCAGCCTAGAATGACGTTTATTATCAACTAATTTCATCAACTAATGTCGAACTATACAGATCAAGCTGTTGTATTCAAATATCATTTCAATGTTATCACTCGACTCTTCCCAAATGGATTTAATGACAATGCAACCTATCCCTCACCTCAAATATTCTAAATATACCACATGCCACTCTATAAATTAGACTACCCTTGTTAATGATACTAATTATTCAATCGAAAGGAATATGTAGAAAAGTACTAGTATCTCTCATCCCTTACCTAAAACTCAAATAAAATTCTTCTCTATTTACGACACATCCACTTGGAATCGCAAGGCGAAGTCCGATGAAACAAGCGCAATGAAGACGACGTATCAATAGAATGACTAAGTCACCTCCGAGAAAGAATTCCCAAATCTATTTCATCCTCGAGAATTTCAAGGTTCGTGGTATTCACCGTTTCCAAATCTGAAGTAACCTGGCGCCACGATATATTAGGCCATATCATATCGTTAAGAAGATGGGAGAAAAAGCATATAAATTAGAGTTGTCATCTTAGCTCCAGTGTTTAGAATGTTTTCTATGTGTCGCAAATAAGGAAATGTCTTCACTTTCCTTTTGAGCTCACCCAGCTAAATAAAATCGATCTACAATCTGATTTAACTTATCGGGAGCGTCCGATTAGAATCTTAGAAGAAGCTGAACGCCACACTCGTAATAAATCCGACAAGGTGATCGAAGTTCAACGGAGCAATCATTCTGAAGAAGAAACAACTTGGAAACGAGAAGACCGACTCAACGAGGAGTTTCCTGACTTCTTTTAGAAATAATTTTCCTTAGACCCGCCAAATCTCGGGGTCGAGATTTCTGTAAGGGGGGTAGATTTGTAACATCCTGAATTTTGTACAGTAAATTGCCAACACCAAATTTTAAATGTGAATATTATTTCTGAGTTTCCTTGGCATTATTGATTTTTATTTGGAGTTTCTTGGATTTTGTGTTGTGTGAATAATCAAATAAAGAATGAAAAAGAGAAAAAGGCAAAAAGGTAAAAATTAAAAATTTAGAAAATTTACCATGATAACCTTGATAATTCAATTAAATCATTTTAGCTAGCAATTGAAATTTTATGCATAAAGAAATGAAGAGATAAAATGAAAAGACAACTTTTAAATCAAAACAATGTATTGTCAGAATTTATAAAATATTTATAAAACTCAAATGGAGCTGAAAAATTTATCATGAAAACCTCAATGCAATATCCACCTCTGTTAAAAATATAATAATTTAATAATGTCATTTAAGACTTTTTGAAATTTAAAAATAGAAACCCTGAAAATCTAGAATTTGCCATGTCAGAATTTCTATTAAATAATGGAGCCATATTTTGACTTGAAAATTTTACAGAAGCATTCTTAGATCAAATCCATTTGAAAAACAAAGTTTCAAAAATAATAGACTCCAATTGATCTCAAAGGAAAATCAAAATCCGAAACAAGAAATGAGGGGCAGTCACTGTTGTCAGAATATTTATAATTTTTCGGTAACTCATTTTAATCTCATAATTTTACCAGACATCAAAATATATTCAAAGACCATGGTCAAAAAGTTTGAATATTTTCTACTCTCATTTGACAGCAATAAAAATTGGAGTCTAGAAGCATCCGAACTAGGGTCAGTTTGTTTGCCACTTCCCCTCACTGACCGGTGGACCCAGGCCCCATACGTCAGCTCCTTCTTCTTCCTGTGCTTGCGACCGAACGAAAACTCCCGAGTCCAGCGCACTTGATCGAGCTTCCGTTCGATGCACCGCCCTTCGATTGGTCATTCCCCTGCGTCATCCTCGCCTCATCACATGCTCGATCATCGCCACGTTCGCTCAGTCTCGCGAAGCCTCTTGCGCCATACCTCGCCATTTTGTCGGTATGCGGGAGCTCTCATCGAGACCGATTGCAACCCAGACCAAATTCATCCTCTTCCTCGCCTATGAATAGCTCTAGAAGACCACTTGTGTTGCATTTTCATTTCCTTCATCCTTCCCTTCCTTGCTCGACCAAAGCAGAAATCATACGCAAATCCGCCATGGCATAAGCTCCAGAGCTCAAACCTACTCGCGGTTCTTCGAATCAGCCACCATTTCCAAATTCCTCTGAGCTAGAGCATCCACGGGCCTCAAGGATCAAAACCCTCAAAATCTCTGAGCCCCTCCATGCGAGATCTCCTGCGGTGCGTCGCCCTTCTTCTCCGATTTAGGCAGTGGTGAGCTCCTCCGGCTTTCTCCTTGGTGAATCTCAAACGGAACCTCTAGTGTCCCCGATGCTCACAAGGTCACCGATTTCACCTCTAACGCCTGTTCTTCTTCCTCCATTGCTCGCCATTTTAGCCCGCTTTGGGCTCAATTGCGCTTCGTTCCATAACTCTTCCAGGTGAATCAACTCCACCTCCGGATCGCCTCGCCGAGATCTTGCTATCTGTCGATCGCCGTCGCGAGAACCGCCGGAGAGCATTCGCCGCCATGCCCTAAAGCTCTCTGCTCTCCTCCTTTGCCGAGGGACCCCCATGTCAGTGGCGCTAGGAAAAGCTCCAGAGAAATGGTAAAGGCGCTTCCTCAGCTACGAAAATGCATTTCATTATTTTACCTGAATTTCCAAATCGGTCTAACATTCAATCTTGAATATCTCTTGAAATATCAACTTAATTTCAATGAAATAAATTTGTATAATCTTATAAAATCCGTAACATTCTGAATGTACAAAAGATTTAATTTTTGGACTACAGGATTATTATTTAATTTAAACCTTGGTTATAATGCTAATATGATTTTAATAAGAATTTGTGAATAATAAGAAATGAAATGGTGAAATAAATATTAATGTGATGCTAGGATCAGAATGTATTCAAATATACAAAAATACTTAATTTTTGACTCACAAAACAATTAGTAAAATTTAATTTTGGAATAAACATTTGTATGGATGATGTTGTATTCAAAGAAATGTAATTCCAAGAAAAATCATTGCATAAATTTATATGTGTCTTAGAATCATAATAAAACCCAAATATGCAAAATCATCTAATGTTGAACTCAAGTTAACATATCTGCTTTGCAATTCTTAATTAACCATATTATGGCCATTAACAAAACAATAGTAATGGCTCACAAAATGATAATGTAATTTGTATTAGATTCCTAAAACAGTAAGAACCCTCAGTATGTAAAAATATACAAAGTAAGATTTAATTTGTATGATCTTAATGAAAGAAAATGTTAATGCTAACAATGAGTAAATAGATAATCTATTGCAATTAAAGTTAAAATAATGCAAAATCAACTTTAAAACAATTCTAGGGTGGTATTCTGCTAATGCCTGAAAAATGAATCAAAGATCATGTATGGTGTAGTTAGAAACTAAGTTTGAATCTTGGCCGATTTAAGATTTCAAATGTGATCATTTAGGCTATTTCAGAGATAGATAAAATAACTCATCCAAATACTAAAATCAGTAAAACTAGTTTAGTAACACTGTACAAAGTTCATACTACCATGATCTGTCAAAACAATCTTATTCCGTGAAGGTTTGCATACAAATCTTGTTAATTCAAAACCCATAAGCGTTATCCTCGCACTTCATATTTTGGCCGATTCCGAATAACATCAATTTACAATACCACTTAAGCCTTTTCAACAATGAATATAATGTATCAGTCAAAACCTAAAATTTATGGAACTAGCTTAGGATTGTTATACAAAGTATAAATCATCTTATTATGAAGAAATAACCATATATATTTCATCATGTTTTGCATACAAATCCTAATAGCCAAATAACCCTAAGTTATCACATTTCCTTAGACCTTAAAATGAATGAGTAAACTTTAGGTAATAATGAGAAACCTATAGTTAAGTTGTTTTATCACCGAACCATCTCAAATGTCATGAAAATGTTATTAGCGACCTAAATCGGAAGATCTATCCCGTAAAGCAAATGCTAAGCGAAATCAATAAAAGATAAATAGCTAATCATTAGTCATATAATGTGATCGCTAAGCCTATTAGTTAGCTCGCAAATCAGCTCATCTAAATCCGAATAATGTAAAGAACAGATTAGAATTGATCTTTAGGTTATAATCTACCGTAATCTAAGAAAACATTCTTATTTACCTTGCTTTGGCTCAAATCCTAATAGAGCAAAACCATAAATATTAAAGAATTGGCGAAACTCATATCATGAATGGTGAATCAATGGAACTTACAACTAATGATTAATTCTATTAATCCAAATAATCTTTGCATCTTGAATTAAGTAAAATAAGATTAATAAATTCATAAAGAGCAATCCTGTTCTTGTAAAGAGTTTATTGGTTTTGCTATCTATTTTCCTTTAGCTCTTATTGAAGTCTTTTATTTGCGTTATTTACATTGATCGGCGTGTAGACTCAACGCTTTGCTTCCGGCTGCGTCGTCTTCGTCAATCGCAACCTCATCTTCACCGTAAGCAATGATTAAGCAAGGCAAGCATCCTTTGACCATATTGATCCCATATTTTATATTCCTTTTGTGCATCAAATTGTTTTATGCATGCGTTTACTTTATGTAAATTGCTATCTTGTGGATTTGGTAGTTATACTGTTGTCTCGTGAATCTCCTTTGATGATTATGAACATGTGAACCTTGATAACCGTAGATTAAGGTTAGGCATTACTTAATGTCATTATGGGTATATCGCTCATATTAATCATGCTTAGCCATGCTTTAGAATCAATGATGTAAATGATCGATTAAAATGGTTTCTGAAAACATTGGAAATGGCACTTTATTGGTTGTGGGTATTTTGATTAAAAACCCAAAATAAAACTATGTGTTGATGCGGGCGATTATTGGCAATAGCCGGAGGTGCATTAAGGGTCTTGCACGTAGTGTAGGTGAAGTATCGCCCGTGTCGGATTAAGGACCGAACGTCGTGTTGTATGATCCAAGAAAAACCGTACAAACCACAAGTGTTGGGATGGGGCAGCCTTAAACCGATTAAGTTATCTAGTTTAACTTTGCATTTTGGAAGGCCGAAGTAGTGCGGGCATTCCTTTCTAAGGTTTGCTCGACGGGGTGCCCACACCGAGGTGTTGGGAGCCACACTTGCTAATACAACGGTGTACGCCATACTTGGGAAGTTCCAACATTTCTATGCTCTGAGTTCTTCTATAATAGTATGGGTCCAACGTCCCGTCGCTGGTGCAAAGTTAAATTAGATAATGTAAAGGTTTTCGTCATGAACATTCTGGCCACCGCGCTTACGCTTGGATGTGAAGCGTGTGGCAAAAAGAAAAGGTCATGTCTTGTGGGTCCAGTTGTACACCTCTGCAGAGTTAAATCTAATTGATTAGCCGTACCCGCGGTCATGGGTGTCTTGGCGAACTGATGCGAGTTAGATGTTTTATTATTTACAAAAGGGTTGGTTCCACTTGTTTTGCAACTGTGCTTTATGTCGAAGGGCTGGCATTGATGGATTTCAGGAATGTGAATGTTTCGCCGCTCACGTCATGGAGGACTGTGAGTGTTATTATGCTTTACTTATTTGTTATCAATTAAATGCTCTTACAAATTCCGTTTGCAAATAACTTTGTTTACAATTAAATTTCGCTTTATGCAAATTAACTGTAGTAGCCTCCTTTGAAATGGCCTGCATGTATGATAGGTTTTGCTCAAGTCTTGCGGAGTACGAAAGTACTCACCCTTGCCTAATTATATGTAGGTGGTTTAGAAAGCGAAGCTTGAAGTTGTTCATCGCGAGTTGCGGGTTCTTCCTTGAAGCGTGTTCTATCTGAAGTTTATGCAGTCGGTTACTGCGGGGGTTCGGTTGGGCAAACTGCTGGTTATTGCTTCTTTCTTTGCTATATTCTCGAGTTGTAATATTTATGTAATTATTCGTTTCCGCTTAATTAATATGTTGTATGGTTGTGATTCCATTTGTTGAAATGTGCGTGCTAGCTACTGATCCAGGGACTAGTACTGCAAGCACATTAGATTTCCGTTTTGGCATTCGTGCTAAAACGGGGGTCGTCACACCTAGGATAATGCCTACATGCAGCCAAGGCGGGAAAGCTGGTGGTTATATGGTTCGGGTGACTTCACTTTTGGATAAGAACCGTTAGCAGTCAAGAATCATGAGAGAAGCTCAATCTAACAGCGGTTGATTATCCCATTAGAAAAGAAACTAATGCTATACCGTTTGGTAGGATTTCACTAAAGTTATATGTGTGAAGTACTACCATTAAGAGCATCTCCAAAAGCTTCCGATGCCATTCCCTACCCTAAATTTTGAGGCAGCACTGATACTGTACAGTCTCCAACAGATTCTTCATCTAGTTCGCTATTTTTGAGGATTGGAGAGAGATTCCTGAGATTATAGACTTCCCCATCCTATTCCCCATCTACCGAGCGCAACCGCCGCAGCGCCCCCATGCCCACAAGGACCGTGCTGCGTCGCCATTGCTAGGGTTCTATGCGAGCACAGTCTTGGCGAATAGTAGTTGCTGTCTCCCCTCCTCCCTCGCCACGTGTCGTGCCCTCTCAATCCTAAGCCTCTAGGGATGTGGCAGAGTGGAGCGAGTAGAGAGGGAGGGAGGGGCGGGATCTCGAGCGAGCGGGGAATGGTGGTGGTGATCGCAACTACTGCTTGCTCGCAGATGTACTAGAGGCGGCACGGATCTCTCTCTCTGCCTCCCTCGCTTCGCCTTCGTATTCGTCGGTGGGGTGTGAAGCCGAGGAGCGGAGATGGCGACGAAAGCCGGGATGGTGGTCCCATTTGTATGAGGAATTGTTGAGTTACGGAGGAATCTTAGAGATCTGATGCGATGGGTTATGCCAATCCAGAATTTATATGATAGTTTAAGCCTCAACCACCTCGTTTGTTCTTGCAAGTGCTTAATGCCCGAGTTGGTTGTACTTTCAAAAATTTGTGCAAGATTAGATATGTTATGTTCTAGCCCAGGATAAGGCCAGTACTCAAGCTCATATTTCTTTACTTAGTTCTCTTTGTGTACAGTGGATACATTGTGTAGCTACACCTAATGATGCATAAAAGGGTAAATGTAATCTAACTATATTATGTGTGATGGAAACAGCATACAGAGATGGCACAATGCTGGTTTACTCCTTGAGGAAATCAAGCAGGAGGCTGCTGATTAGAAGGGAATCGCTAGATGGTGGTTCTGCCTCTGGCGCATGTTTCAGTTCTGGTAGGCAAGCGGTGGGGTCAACATTGAAATCAGTCAAGTTGGAGGACGATATGCCACATGAAGGAGAAATAACTTTTTTAATGTTTGCATCTCTCCTTGATTCTACGATCCAAGGTTGGTGTAGCAATTTGTTTTTGAATTTGATCTAAATTTGGGATATGGTTTGCTCAGCCTAATTCATTTTAATAGAGGGTTAGTAGCATTGAGAATTCGGTATGGTTAGTACCTGGTATCATCATTTGTCATGTATGAAATCCCTTGTTCGCGAAATCATTAGCATTTGTAGTGTTTTTATCATTGCAAGCTGAGTATTTTATCACTGCCTCTGTTCTGTGTCTTTTGCAACGTACATCTTTATAAGCTAGAACCGAGGAGCAATGGATTTGATGGGATTTGAAACTTGAAACCTGGTTGACGTCTTGATGACGAGCTTATAAAAGATGTTTCATGCTTAAGCTTGGTTGATAAGCACTAGAGGCTGAATTTTAAGTTAGTTTTGTAGAGTTTTCTACCAAGAATTTTAACTTATGAACTTTTGTTGTACAAACTTATCAGAAATGGATAAGGCTTGGAAGTGCAGATGGCTATGTATATATGCAAAAAAATATAGCCGTTACAAAGAAAATGCAGGTAACCGTTACAACATAGCAGTTATGATGGCCGTTATAATAAATTTTAAATTTTAAATTCCCGTATTTAAAAATAGCTGTTTGAATTTTTTCGGTAAAAAATAAACGTTGCTCATGTGGTGGTTATGAAATATTATTATAATATAGGAGAGAGAAAATAGAGAGTGTGATTTGAGGAATGCTGTTGAAGAGGGAGGAGATATAGGGAAGGTATCTTTTTGAGGAATTCTGTACATAGGGATATAGATTTAGAGAACACGGTTGAAGATAGCCTAATGCCATACTGTTTAGTAGAATTCCACTAAAATTATATATGTAAAATATATACCTTAACCAAAAGTTTTGTGATTACACCGCTGCATGCAAGTACCATGGTGATTACTCATCTTATAAAAGCTATGAACACAGCGCGCTTTTTCTGCTGTACCCACCCCCATATTGCCGCACTGGATGGTGGAGCGGCAGTGTATTTCCGTGCCAAAAGGGGTCATCATTCGAGAACGTCCCATGCCGCGGTGTGCACCCACCGAGAACGAGGCCTTTCGGTGAATGATTGGGCTTTCTCGCCTCTCGCTCTCGGCCTCGGTTTCTCCTCTCCTCCCGTTGCCGCCGATTAGCCATGTTAGAGCATCTTTAATGATACTAATTATAAAAAATATCTATATTATTTATAGATAATATATAGACAATCGTTTTAATAGATTAGCTATAGCATTGTCTATAAAATTAAATATTGGCTCACATGTAATAGATAATAAGTGTTTTGGAATCAGTTATAGCCTGACTATACATTAGGGCACTCCCAATGGATGATGTCTATAGCAATGTCTAGAAGAGAGAGAGATCATTTATTATGTGATGTCTATAGCAAACTCTCAATAGGTAGTGTGTATATTTTAGCAATCCAAGATCATTTATTATGCATATTATAGGATCCTGCATGCCACTAGAAACCAAACAGAGTCCCGATGGTATATTTTCAGTGTCTAATTTTCTTGGTTGAACCAAAGAAACCATGTCTTGCATGAGACATCGCTTTTTTCTGTCTTCTTTTAATGAACGTACAACTCAGCTTTTTGCTTACATAGCACAGTATAGACACCGCTTACATGGCCCATTGGGAGTGCCCTTAGTAGCCAGTCTATATCTCTCTCTTCCACCTAAGCAAAATACTAAAATAGCACTCTTAGGGCAGTCCCAACCCATGGTATCTATGAGTAGTGTCTAAAGGGGAGAGAAAGCAATAAACCAATGCATAGTTTCCCAACCCATGGTTTCCATGAGTAGTGTCTAGAGGAGGGAAAGAGCAATAAATCAATGCATGCACCACAAACACAGCTTGGTAAACGCGCAGAAACGTCCAACCCCGATTTTGCTAGTTTCTTGAGTCTTGGTACCCGCGTCGACCCGGTTTCTTGCATGAGACACGGTTTCTTCGTTTTTCCTTCTCTCCCTTCCTTAACTCCTATGCCACATCAGATTTTTGCTTAGTTGGCAGCGTAATTAATTCTATAGACACCAGCTGAGGTGGAGGGTTGGGAATACCCTTATAATTAGCTAAAGTGGCACTATTAGAGATGCTCTTACTACTCGTCTTCCTACCACTTGGTACTCTAACTAGCTCTCGTGAGGTCTATCCAGGAATCACAAATTCGTACTATCTCTGAAGGAGCCTTTTTTTCCGGCAAATTTGAAAACCTCAGGTAAAAGAAGTACGTCAGGGTTTAATTTCTCGAGCTTTTCTTTATGGCACACTAAATTCAATATAAAATATTTATTTTTTTATCCAATGAATTATATTAGCTAGAATTTATCTATATTTTCTCTGGTAATAGAGTAGTAAAACTATATTTAACAAATCAATGGTTAGATATTCTATTAGCTACTATATACTACTAGTATAATACACCGTAAAATTTCTAAATCTCTCCCCTACAATTATTTTTATGGCAATTTTTCCCTAACTAGTATGTAATTGTTCGAAACTCCTTGTGCCACCCATTTTCATGCGATTTCTGATGATGTATGAACCTAACTCTTCGGTACGTTGCGAGGTGGTCTTCCAACGTGACAAAGTGATTGGAATTGGACTATTTAATAGGCCAAATTTGTAGACTCTACCGGATCAGTTCGTCTTCTCCAACCCAACTGGTTTGAAGCGAAGAAGCAAGGATGCCATGAGTAGGAGAACTAGCTAGGGTTCGACGGTGGCGACCTAAGGAGGAGCAACATGGGCATGCTTTGGCCATTTCCTGCCACGGTGTGTCACTTCGTCGCAAAGTACGTTGAGGTGGGAAACTGTTTGCATACTCATGTGTCATGCCTCAAATAAGAAGCCTCTCACGGCACTACTAGATTTTTTATTTTTTACGATTTTGCTTTGCTTCCTTCTTAAATTTTTTGTTCAAAATTTCCATGAAATTACTACCGCATTTCAAACATGCTCTCGGTTTTACGCTACTGATTGCTTGATAAACAAGGGCCAACTAAACCAAACAGGAAATTTCCTCAGCACCCTTCTATAGAAGTTTCAAAAAATCTAAACCTTTTTTGTTTACTCAATCAAATCTATCTATTGATCATCAGACTTTTATTAGGACAGTAGCACTCTCATGATTGTTTAAAATTTCTCAGGCTTGATCATCATATAAAATTTAATAGGATATTATTGATGCTTCAGGACCATCTACAAAAATTTAAAAAAAATTCTAATGTGGTTTGAACCATTTTTCATTAGGTTGAAATTTGCCGGTCAGCCTTTAGTAACACTATCCTAATTTTAAAAAATTCCTAATTTTAGTAACACTATCCTAACCATATCAAAATTTTAGTAACACTATCCTAATTTTAGTAACACTATCCTAACCATATCAAAATTTTATGGGGATATTATTTATGCGTCATGACCATTAAAAAAATTCAAAATTTTCTAATATGTTTTGTTTTATTTTTCATTCGGTTCAAATTTGTAATCAACTTTTTATCGGAATGACTATTTTTAGCTCAGTTCAATTTTATCAAAATCTCGATTGAAAAAACCGGATTTGATTTTTGTTTTTGTATTTGTCAAAGTTGTTAAAAATTCCTTAGGCTTGATAATCATATAAAATTTTTATAGAATATTAGTGATGTGTCAGGATCATCAAAAAAAAATTTCAAAAATTTTCGATGCGTTTTGCACTATTTTTCGCTCAGTTCAATTTTATCAAAATCTCGATTGAAAAAACCGGATTTGATTTTTGTTTTTGTATTTCGTTCGGAATTTATTCGAAATTCTAAGATCTCGACAAAATTTTAGATTTCGTCCACCCAAGATGTCAACTGAAAACGAGATTTGAAACCGTGCTCTGTACCCAAGCCTAGTCTAATTGGCTAATCGAGTGGAGATTGCGCTCAAGTAATGTCTACGTAATTCACATTGCCAGAGATTACTGCACCGTAGGATAGGGGCAGAAACAGACAGAGAGAGAAACGAGATGTTCAGTTGTTCACCATCAGGATTACACGATAACGGCCAGAGCAGAGCGGAGCATCGGCAGGCTGAGGCATGGAGGCGCATCCAGAGGAACGAAACACCGGTGGTGACGCGTAACGGAGCAGATTCGATTCGATCGTCCGATCAGTGATCAGGCACTTACGTACTGCGTACGTGGACTATTCGTCCATCCATCCATCATATCGGCTCTCTCATGGCACTGTTGCCTGACATCACA